>BSBM01001051.1:35820000-36420000 GCA_027924585.1 Larix kaempferi
GCCAATATACTAAACCCTAAAAATCTCGAAGCCCTAGCTCAACATCAACCGTCACAGAAATGGCAATAAAAGTAGAGACAAAAGAGTGAGAAGTGGAATCCCTGTCTCCCTCTATCACTATGTAAAACCTGAGAATGTCATATAGAGAGTGCCTAGGGGTCCTGACTATGTAATCTAGGGGGGCTCTAGAGCAACTGACTTGTGTCTCTAACATATGGGGCTGAGGGGAATAAACTCGTGATGGTAAATTTTACATACCCTTTGGTATCCATGTTTGGCTTGGAGGGGGCAGGTGCTTTGAGTCTCCCTTATATTACATCCCCACATATGGATAATTCTCAATCTATACAGGGAGCTTGTGCTACTGGGTAAAAAAAGTCGATTGAAATATGTTGCTCATAGCACAACCCCCATCTCTCCTCATACGCTTATCCCACTACCACAAGTTGGGATCCTTTGTCCCTACATCCCAAAAATGATGGTGTGAATAGAGAGTAGGGATCCTCTCAAAGAAAATAATGTAAGTGAAGGCCCCAAAAGAAAATTCACCACTACATGTGTAACGTCCCCTTCCATCAATCCGATGCAAGGAAGGAAACGTGACCAAACTTACCGGGCTTATTGGCAATCTCAGCCCCATTCAATTACTTAAGAAATGCATGGTTAAATAAAACTTGTGCATACATATTCATACTCAACAAGCACAACGGAATTAAACACTATAGATGCACATAGTTTCATCATGCATTCAACATATAAACAACAGTCATTAATTAAGACATTATAGAACATAGAATTAACACAACTCAATTAATAAACACAATGGAATAACCATAATAACATACACGTAGAAGGAGATGCATCAACCTATTTCTTTCAGGCAGAATAGTGAAACAATCACATAATAAACAATCCCATTCTCATGCTATGCACAGGCATCATGCCAACTAACTTAAGATAATCATTTCATCCAAGTAACATGAGTAATTTAACATACAGGACAAACCACAAAATGAACATCATTCAAACCACAGAGAATACTTATCTTGAGGATGAAACTGTCCAACAAATGGCTATGTGAGAGCAACGTTCCACCCAACCATAGATCTCTGTCTAGCCTGTATTCTTTCAGCTAAGAGATCACCCCTGAGCTAGGCTGTTTATCCACGAACGAGGAACTAGACAGGCTCACTCACAGCCATGGATTCACTCAAACGGTCATGCTAAGCCAGCACATAGCTGGGTTTATCAAGCATGCAATAGGAAAAGGAGGAGGATGCTAATTCAGTGAGCTCAACCATAGAGCTACAGAAATCTCAAGCTAAATTCAAACAATCCAATCCTCTGTTCAAACATCCACACTTGGATTTCTCACCCTTCTGTCAATGAATAACTCAATCCCGTCACTAGGTTTCTGGGCTATCAAAACTGGGTTTTCCAATGGATTTCTGGGTAGCTAATGCTCCCAACTTCGCCCCAAGGTTCATACCTATGGATCCCCCATTGGATTTCACTGTCCAATACCAATTCTGGGCGTTTTTGGCTCTTCAAAACGTGGGTTCTTGCAAAGTTGCGATTTCTGGTTTTTCTCCCTGCTGGGAATTCGTTTTTGGATGGAAAATGATGTTGGGTTCTTCCACAATGGAATGGGAATGATGAAGAATCAATCGCCATGAGGTAGAGTGACTTTTGGTACAAGAAAACAGATCCCATACTCTGCCATACGAATTTCTAGGATGCCCATGCTCCATTGAAGCCATGGATTGAAATCTTCAACTACTTCCTTACAACAGAAACAAATGTCATCAAGGAAAGTCAAATAGGTTCTCACAATGACATTTGGCAGCTTATGGCTCAATCCCACAACCCCCTCACCACTCCCTAGTGGATACACATGGTCTATTCTCATTCGTTGCCTCCATAGCCAGTTTTGGTATTTTATTGCATGACGTTTATTTACATCATTTTTACAATGTTCCATGGCTAAATAGCACATGGGTAACATAATGTCTAATACTTGCCTTTTAAATAAAATTCGAGCATCCACTAGCGGGGCCTTGGCCTTGAACTCCACGCTAGGAAAACATACATCACACGTATACAATATTTACATTAAAAGATAATATATCCTAAGGGTCAAAATGGGGTATTACAATCCCCTCCCCCTTAGAATAACACCGTCCTCGGTGTTCCAATACTTAGGAATACATATACCATTTACATGTCCAAAATTTTCAAAAAGTTTGCAGATATGCCCTACATTCTATCCTTTACTTTGAACTTTCAGGACCAAGTCCTTTGGCTTCCACGAACTACTCCTGCTGGTGCCGATCTTCCATCTCATCCACACGTTTGAGAACTTTATGGCTGTTACCATTCTGATGTTCCTTTGTTGGGCAGTTGCGGAGGCAATGATGTCCTCCACATTTCCAACATTTCATTGGCTGCTTCATCTTTACCTGCTCAATCTCCTTTGAGTCTTCATGCCTGGAACGTTTCTTAATGGACCGATTGGATGAATGCCTCTTCATTGACCCAATGTCTCCTCTACTGCTGATTGCTTCCAGAATGCTTTTTACCTCCCTTTGCAAATAACTAGAGTCCCGCAAAACCTTGTGGTTCATCTCATTCTGCTTCTTCTGTATCTTGAGCATTTCTCCAAGGTTTTCTTGGGTCTTGGGAACTGTTTGAATAAGACTTTCAGCCAATTCCAACAGCCTATGGTCTGTTGCCATGGTCTTTGTGCATAACTGGATTTCACTTTGTTCACAAGTAGCACTTGCTTTGCAACGATTGTAATAAATTATCTTCACTTTCTCACCTGTGAAATGCATCATTGTAATTATGTTAGGCCAAGCATAATATAAACATTAAAATCAGTCAATTAATTTCCCAATTGACATGGGTAGTCCATGCTTTATCCATGAGACTTTCATACTTTCCATGCTTTCCCAACACACTCATGAATTCCTTCATGTTCATCTATTCACAGGAAATTCATTAATTCAACATTCACAATTATTTTAAGCAATTAACACAATCATTTCAAGTCATGACATGCATCAAACAATTTTCTATTTTTATAAATGCATCAATAAAAAGGAAAGAGAGAGCAGTAAGAGTTTTCTCCTCTTCGTCTTATTCCATTCTGGATCCCACACCACCACTGTGGTTTTCATGCTCCTAGCCTCTCTCACTTCAACGTGAATGCTTGAATTTCCCTTCTTGGCTATGACACTTAGTGTCTATGGTCTATTTCAGACCTCTCAACCATGGAGTCCCTCCACATGGTTTGTCTACAACTCTTGTCTGCTAGGACCCACACAGTCCCACTAACACCATCTTTCATTGCTGTCAAGCTGAGTTTTTTAGGACAGTCACATGTCCACATGCATCCTTAAGATGCTTTCATAGTCCTTGCTTCCAACAATACCTACACTCAAACAGTGAATCAATTCGCATGTTTAGTTTATTTTCATAGGATTTATCTCTACACAAGAGTTTAGGAAATCATAACCAAATCATATACACATGTATATTCATAAGCAAGAAATTACAAGATAAACAAATACTTATCTGCATTGGATGCCTTCACTTTATTCCATAGGGTCCTTCTTTGCTTTACAAGCCTTGGATTCCCTATGGACTTGGATGTTTGGCCAGCGCGCAGGCTGCTCCACAATCATCAAATAATCTTGTATGTTTGGCCATCACGCAGGCTGATCCACAACATCAAATAGTCTTGTATATTTGGCTAGCACGTAGGCTGCTCCACAACATCAAATAGTCTTGTATGTTTGGCCAGCACATAGGATTCTCCACAACATTAAATAGTCTTGTATGTTTTGCTAGCATGCAGGCTGCTCCACAACATCAAATAGTTAATGCTCAACCAATCACTCTCTGGATTTACCAAGCAATTTATATTTCTTTTAGGGTCCTTGCTTCCTGTATTATGCGTTTCAAACCAAGGAACAGCAGTGTATTAGCTTAGCTGTTAGAAGACTTATACCTGGAATCTTTATTATTCCAAACAAGAAATAAATGGAAATGAATACTTATCTGTATTGTGCGTTTCCTCTCTGGTCCACAGGGTCCCGCTTTTACTTTATAAGCCTTGGGATCCTCCTGTGGACTGGGATATTTTTCCAGCATGCAGGTTGCTCCAAATCATCAAATAATTAATGCCCAACCAGTACACCTTCACGTCGACTGGATTTACCAAGAATTTGGTGGTGCCCAACCAGTCCCATACCTGGTTGGCCCTCTCCATTGCTGAGCCAACAAATCCGTCTGGGTCATCGACCAATGGAAGGTAACTGCGCCACCAACCATTATAGGTCAAGGCTCTACTACTCTGCCTTAGGCTTGCATCAGCCTTTAACATGTGTCATAATCCCTCAATTTGCATAACAATTCGTCACCCACACAAGGGTGGTACTCCTTCTCTTGTGCAAACCGACGGTTCCGTTTAGGAACTCTTTAGGTGAATTTCTTAACTGCAGGCTATCATGGCCCCATGATACCCATTCACACTACAAAAAGGTTACCACTGCTCATACAGTCCTCTTGAGTACCCTTTTCTTCATTTTTCCCTTTAATGTGCAGCACCAAATTTCATATGTATAAGCTGTCAACACAAAACGGATAAGCAATCTCATTAGTATTGCTACTTTAAAACTATAAACATATTTCATAACATTCACTATCCAACATTGAAACACTAAGAATGCGTCGATTCCCTTAGGGTGTAGTCAATATTGGCATCCCTAACATAACTCGACACCAGAAAGGTGTGCACTCATCACTGAAGTGAACTATGTAGGTCCTAATCATATTCAAACAATTTTCCATAATGGAAATAAAATCAAAATAGGCTCTGCATATTTAATCTAACAATTAAACATGCATATTCTTAGCTAGGGTCAGAGAACACTTATCCATTTGCAGATGTAGTCTTTCTTTATTAATGAGGAATGGGGGCTCCATCTCTGAATTGACAGTCCCTCGGTTTTCCATCCCAACTTCTTTTGATGTTACATAACTCTCATCTTTCTTACTAACATAATCTTTACCATCTCACTCATATTGTTTACCAATCATGCAGTGCAGATGAGACATTAATAATGTCTAATGGCGTTTCACCCGAAACCCATTTCCAAATCATGGAATCCCTTCCCATGAAGTTTGGTTTCTGCAGGCCCTCTCTCTTGGTCTTAATGCAATGTGTCTTCCTGGCACACTTATTAAATAGCCAAATAGTCAGCAACATTTAACATTAAAATTCAAATTTGATTGTTTCATAACCAATCAATGGCACTAATAATTAAATTCAATATGAATTTGCAACTCTGTCTACTATAGAAATTGATTTTCTTAGCCATGAGGCTATCCTCATATTGCTTGGATCTTGTAAGTGGCACCATTTTGTCCATTATGGATTTATGTTTGCTACCATACATGGATATCCACCTACAACATGTCCTCCTAACACAATTTTACATAAGCCAAACAATCATTAGCAATTATTAGCAATATTTCAAATCTGAAAATTTACAAATCTGATATTTACAAATTTGAATTGACAATCTATTCTGCACATAATTATTTCACAGCCATGAGATCCTTCTCATGAGGTTTGGCTCTTTCACATGGTAGATTCCAACCTTTATCATCGTCTTACCCTCATTGCCATGCCTTGAACAATCTACCTGTAATCAGAAACTTCAACCAACCAAACACTTGTAAGTCTCCATGAATATAATACTTTTATTGCATCCTTTACAACAATCACTAAAGTGATCTTTAGAATTATAACACTCCATAATTCAAACGCTCTCAACTATTAATATTTCGAATGCAATGAAATGTATAGGCTTATGTTATATGCACCTGGAGCACAATAAAATTATAAGACACCATCCATGCAATCAACTTAAAGCTTTTAAATGCTCATTAATTCATAGCCATATCATTTATACAACTCTGTCCTTCCAAGAGAGCACTCTCGAGGCCTGTCAATCATGACTACCTTCATGCAATTCTCCCCCTGCATTCACAACAGCTCATGAAATGATCTCAGAATTATCATTAATTTATCATTTCATCTATTGCTCAATTGTAATGAAAGATATACATATATCACAATCATGCATGCACACAATACATCTCCTCAGGTGTAACTACCCACATGCATGCATATTCACAACATTTACTCAAGTTTTTCATATGCATTCACTCAATGCTTAACTACAAGATTCATAAAATCTATTAATGCACATCCACTCAATGCCACCTTGCATTGTTTCATGAGTACTATGCATTCAAGCATATTATGACTTAATCATGACTATCTCATATAACATGCATTACCATAACTAGGACCACCAGTTCTCACTTGCTTTGTTTATTAAACTCATAACCAACATACACATGGCATGATATATTTTCATATGAATGCATTGATATTTATAAGCAATTATAGGGTGTAAGGATCATTGCCTTCACTTACCCACACCTCACCATACTCGGTAGGTTAACATTCCCATTCGGGCACTCAATACCACATGCAAACCAAATCAACATAGTTCAAACATAGTCGAAGGGATCTTACCAAATATTCTTTCAACATTCATGCAATTATGTATCAATAACCATTACCTGCATGGCTGTCATTACATTGCTTGATGTTACCTGATCAGTTGGCCTCTTACCAAGCCTACACAGTCATTTTTCCAACCTCATGATCACAGATTTGTTGCACCATCTTTTCCTCATAATGTGGTTGGTCATATGCAACAACATCATCCACACATTTAGCCATGCTTATGTTGTCTTTGGTCCTACAACCAATACCAACACCAATAGTGATTATCAACCACAATATATGCCATTAGTGGTTCATTGCATATGTAGAACCTTACTACTTTTACCAATATCTAATATCACATGCGTGCAAAAACATATTCTCATGCACTGTGCAATGTTTATTAATATGCCATCCAATGCATATTCATGCCATCTCTCTAATCTCTGGCATTTTCAGCATTCTCATGCCATAATTTTCTACACATCAAGCTCATAAAATATAAATACAATAGCAAAACAGGGTTAAGGGATTCTCCCTTTCCAATCCTTCATCGCCGCATGGGATTCCTCTTCCACATCATAGCTGGTATGATTTCATGGCCTCTAGGAAACACACAAGGAATCATTAGATATGATTTAATCACCAAGCATCAATTCAATACATATACTCATGCATAATATTCTAACTTGCTACTTTCCAGGCATGCAATTCTAGAAATTGCCCATATTGACAACAATTTTGTCAAAACAGCCACTGGCACTTTTCTGCGCTGCATAACTATGAGGTATGATAACCTCATTCAAATTCTGGTCATACACCATTATTCCCTGTTGGATAAGATTTCCAATGCCTACCCACATGCTCAATTCCGACTTCGGGTGTGGAAACTGCGTTGCTTCAAAAATGACAACTTTCACTATAATTCTGCACTTTTACACAGTTGCAAAATATCATGAACTGCCAACTTTAGCCACCTGTGAAAGCAAATCTACAAGGACTCAGGAAAACTTTTCTACCGGGCTAAGTTATTCCATATAACAAGGAACACTTAGCAACTCGCGGATCTCCGTTCCGATGCCCCATTCATCTTTTCTAAAATTATGGGTTTGACTACTTCTCACTTTTGACATTTTTCCAAAATTTCAAATTTATGCCCAAAAATGGCTATTTCCCAAAACGTGGCCCGGAATAGTGCTTTTTGGCCTTCTTGCACATCCCGACTCCACATCCTTTGGATTTTGGCTCCAAAACTCCAAACTTAACACCGTGCCTGCTCCATATCAATTTCGGCTCTATCCGACCTTTTGTCAAGCGTCGGGACACTGATTTACAAAAGCCATTAATCTCAAATTTATGCCCAATTTGAGAATAACGAGCTCGAGATCCTCACTGGACCTTCCATGGCCTTCGTCAATGGCCCTAGAATGCCACTGAATTCATCCAAATCTAACCTTGCATGCTCCTGCAATCCAAAAATCAATTTTCGGGCTCTATGCTTTTTTTATTTTATTTTTTATCCCGCACCACACAGCCCGCAACCCGCAACTCTAAATGCAGGTTCGGAAAGTCAAGTTGCAGTCACGGGAATGTGACCACCCTGCAACCCGCAATCCATACTATGGGTGCAGAAATGCTACTTTTCCAACCCAGGGCTACTCCATCCCGCAGTCCCGCAACCCGCAATTCCACAACTCTGCAATTTCGTAATTCCGGGTGCGGAAATCCAAGTCGTGGACACAGAAATTTTAACCTTTCCGCAATCACGCAACCTGCGATCCCGCAATCCCGCAATTCCGCGCTTCTGGGTGCGAAAAGACAAGTCGCAAAAATGATTTTATTTTTTAACCTTTCCGCAGAAGAAGGGTTGGCCGCCCCTTCTTGTGATTAGTATTTAAGAAGGGTCGGCTGCCCCTTCTGGTGATTAGCATTCTCTCTAATCACAATCCGTAGAAGAAGGGTCGGCTGCCCCTTTTGGTGATTAGCATTCTCTCTAATCACAATCCATAGAAGAAGGGTCGGCTGCCCCTTCTGGTGATTAGCATTCTCTCTAATCAAAATTTGTAGAAGAAGGGCCAGCTGCCCCTTCTGGTGATTAGCATTTTCTCTGTCACGCCCCCTTTCATCAATCCATTCCATGGAAGGAAACATGACGAAGCTTACGGGGCTCATAACTCCTTCATCCCTTAGCCAAATGGGACAAGTTTGGTACTGTTGGAAAGCTCTTGCAGAGCTCTATGCACCTGGGTGGTCCTCTACCACATCTGAGAAATCCGATCCTACCATTTTTCCAATAAAAAAGACGCCCCAACTTCACCAATACTGCGTTAAAACGTTCTGTCACCTGCTTGTAACTCACAGTCCGGCCCAAGCAGCCCCAGTGCTACAAGCTGGGATCTGATGCCACTTTGTAACATCCGCTTCCATCAATCCGATGCAAGGAAGGAGATGTGACCAAACTTACCGGGCTTATTGGCAATCTCAGCCCCATTCAATTACTTAAGAAATGCATGGTTAAATAAAACTTTTGCATACATATTCATACTCAACAAGCAAAACAAAATTAAACACTATAGATGCACATAGTTTCATCATGCATTCAGCATATAAACAATAGTCATTAATTAAGACATTACAGAACATAGAATTAACACAACTCAATTAATAAACACAACGAAATAACCATAATAACATACACGTAGAAGGAGATGCATCAGCCTATTTCTTTCAGGCAGAATAGTGAAACAATCCCATTCTCATGCTATGCACAGGCATCATGCCAACTAACTTAAGATAATCATTTCATCTAAGTAACACGAGTAATTTAACATACAGGACAAACCACAGAATGAACATGATTCAAACTACAGAGAATACTTATCTTGAGGATGAAACTGTCCAACAACTGGCTATGTGAGAGCAATGTTCCACCCAACCACAGATCTCTGTCCAACCTGTATTCTTTCAGCTGAGAGATCACCCCTGAGCTGGGCTGTGTATCCACTAAGGAAGAACTAGACAGGCTGACTCACAGCCATGGATTCACTTAAACGGTCATGCTAAGTCAACACACAGCTGAGTTTATCAAGCATGTAATAGGAAAAGGAGGAGGATGCTAATTCAGTGAGCTCAACCACAGAGCTACATACATCTCAAGCTAAATTCAAGCAATCCAATTCTCTGTTCAAACATCCACACTTGGATTTCTCACCATTCTGTCAATGAATAACTCAATCCCGTCACTGGGTTTATGGGCTATCAAAACTGGTTTTTTCAATGGATTTCGGGGTAGCTAATGCTCCCAAATTTGCCCCAAGGTTCATACCTATGGATCCCCCATTGGATTTCACTGTCCAATACCAATTCTGGGCATTTATGGCTCTTCAAAACGTGGGTTCTTGCAAAGTTTCGATTTCTGGTTTTTCTCTCTGCTCGGAATTCGTTTTTGGATGGAAAATGATGCTGGGTTCTTCTACAATGGAATGGGAATGAGGAAGAAGTAATCCCCATGAGGTAGAGTGACTCGTGGTACAAGAAAACAGAGCCCATACTTTGCCATATGAATTTCTGGGATTCCCATGCTCCATTGAAGCCATGGACTAAAATTTTCAACTACTTCCTTACAATAGAAATAAATGTCATCAAGGAAAGTCAAATGGGTTCTCACAATGACATTTGGAAGCTTATGGCTCAATTCCACAACCCCCTCACTACTCCCTAGTGGATTCACATGGCCCCTTCTCATTCGTTGCCTCCATAGCCAATTTTGGTATTTTATTGCATGATGTTTATTTACATCATTTTTACAATGTTCCATGGCTAAATAGCACATGGGTAACATAATGTCTAATACTTTCCTTTTAAATAAAATTTGAGCATCTACTAGCAGGGCCTTGGCCTTGAGCTCCACTCTAGGAAAACATACATCACATGTATACAATATTTACATTAAAAGCTAATATATCCTAAGGGTCAAAATGAGGTATTACAACATGTTGGTTTGCATGTGGTTAGTTGTCATCGCACAATAGAAAGAAACATCTAGGCCCACCCAATATAAGGTGCAAATACCAATTGAGGAATCTAAACAAAGTTTTGTTAACAAATTTAAGGACAAGATAAATGAAAATGGACTACAACTCTAAATTGACTACTTGGCTAGGAAGAAAAAATTATACTAAAAAGCTTTATTTTGAGTCCAAAAAGGCCCTATTTGCTTAGTCTCTCATATTGTAAGTCTTGGACATAGGAGTTCAACTAAAATGGAAATTGCTTCTCCTACCTATACTTTTTGCAATAAAGAGGAAATACTCCTCCATTTATTCCACTTATGTTTGAAATCCCATGCACTTTTGAACTTGAGGGAGGACCTCTAATCCTCTAAGAGAATCACCACTTTCAATTTATGTTAGCTTTTCCTAGGAGATGATTATGGTTTTCTTGTTTCTTTTTGCAATGCATGGAAATTGTTAAGAATTGACATTTAATATGTAGAATATAATAATACTATTCATAGATATCATCATGGCTAACTATATTTGTCTTTCATTAACTATTTCACCATTTTTTCAAATTAGACCTTGCAAATCCAAAACTGGGCAAAGAAGGTAGACATTGCATTAGAGCACCTATGCAGTATTATCAACCACTAGGGAAATTCCCATGCAATTTAAGTAGGGTGATACTTAGAGAAGGATTGACATATAGAAGGTAAATGAATCACAATAGATCATGCCATGGACCCCATAGCATGTTGCAGGATGAAACCCACTCACAACAGTCCCTGCTACCTCTAAAGGCTAGGATAAATTAGTGAAACCCTGGTCAAAGCAACCATAGTAGAAAGACAAGCATTCATGGTCAATATCTATGGTTGGCTAGAGTAGACAATCATGGTTGATGGCTAGGAACTCTTGCTCCCCTAGGGACCTACTAAAAAATGGATGGTCTCGAGTGGACCATGATCGATTAGTTAGCTTGCAATACACCTCCCTATTGATGCACCTAGTGATAGTGAGGGCACATAATACAACATTAATTCAAGGTTTCTTTATTTTTTCCTTTTCATATCAATTTTAACACAAACAACAATCCATATAGCTACCCACTCATGCTAAGGAATTAAAGAACACATGACAAACTATCCCAAAATATCCCATAGTTTCAACTCCATGAAACTATCCTAGGGTCCTTAGTTGCAAATCTTATCCATGACTTCATCTAGTCATGCAAAGAATTTTATTATACATCTATCTATTCTTTTAATTTTCGGCTATGCAAGAAAAGGCATATTTTCAATAGTTGAGTAGTCTTAAGCTTCTTTCTAAAACTACGGGTAATGCATCCAGGTGAGAGAGGATTACAAAGGATAAATAATATGAGATTTGTTGTTTAAAGGAAGCAATTCATACCTCTTAAACTAAGAATATACAGTCAATGGAAGACAAATCTGTACATGGGTGTGGCGGGGAAAAGACTTTTTTCAAAGACCTATAAGTTGTTAATGAATTTAAGTCTAACACTAACATTATCCCAAAAGAATGTAATCAATGGTACCCTAAAAAGAACCATAGTTGGAAAATAAACAAGCATCTCTTTTTGTAAACAAACAAGACTATTGAGTAAAAACATGATTGATTCAGTTTAAGTTTATGAAACATGAAGTGATCCTCAACTTTATCATTTTGTTTTTTATTAGATGATTATCCTTAAATTCAAACCCAACCACATGAAAAGAGCTCAGCTTTGTTTCTCTCAAAGGAAGGCCACCTGCGAGAAGTTCATAACACAAATCAAGATAAGATAATTTTATTAATGTCCAATGACTGACCACAATAGTCGGTCAGTGGGACTCTTACATCCAATGCATGTACAAGAGAGTGGAAGTGCATCTCCTATTGCTACTCTGTCAAACTTTGAAAAGTAGTGTGTGTCAAATATCCATGATTTGAACAAGCTGGAAATGTCTCTATCAAATATCCATGATTTGAACAAGTTGGAAGTTTCTCTAGTCATCCCTACTTCAATTTAGCCTCAGATGTTAAAATAGTACCACATAATTTTTGTAGATCCAGTATGTTAAAGATTTTATTAGGTTAGTTTTTCATGTTTCTTGGTGTCACTTTGCTACCAATGAACATCTATAGCTCCTACAAAGTCACCCCAATATCATAGGAATTATTTTTCTACCAACGAGCATCCATAGCCCTAGGGGAGATAACTACATATCCCAAATGATCCAAAACTTCATTCCCAAGCCTTTATATTTTAATTTTACTTTTAGCTAGAGGTGAATGGGGCAGATCAGAAACCCTTTAAATACATGATGGGTGATACCTATTATTTGAGAATTGTTTAAGTTTACCTAAGTGATGTTTTATATATCCCTTATATTTAACGATGTGTACCATATTTTCATCTTGAGAATACATCAATCACTATTATATGAGTGGGTGGGATCTTATAGATAACCAACTAGCTATTCAAAACTTGAAATTTGATCTACTCATGGGCTAGTCACCTAACCAAGTTTGTGTTTCACCATTATGTTGAAATATTAGATGCCCCACAAAATATTTTAATCAAATAGTTTTGTGAAGCAGTGCCTTAAAAAGCTTACAAGATTATGTTGTATGTTTTCCTTTCTATTCAGGTAGTTTATCCCACTTCAGGAACAGGTCTACCACCTGGAAGTATTTGTCACCTACATATGTTTTATCAAACCATATTTTAACAATTTGTTGGTGAATTGCAAACTTCTTCTTGGTCATCTCCCTTTATTTTATAACTATAATAAGGTATTGATTTGACTTTAAATGGTTGGGAAAGATTATACATGTAAATACTGAGACAAATGGAGAGAGGGTAAGCAAATATTAGGAGGAAGGATAAATTCTTTACTGTACACTAGAAAATACGGGGATGTTCATAAAGCATCTTTAGGGGTCACTTTATCATCCCATTGGGTGTTTGATAAGGCATTGTGCCAATTTATTTGATGGTTAGCTATAGTCTTCTTGATGATGCAAATAATATTTGTGTTGGTAGACTCATCTACAATATTTCTTTGAGGTTAATAGTTGGATGAGTATCATAAAATAATATTTCTATATAAAAAAAACTTTATTAACTTCAAAGAAGAAAAGTAAGTAGAATTATAAAAATGAGTGTTGATGGAACATAAAAAATTGTAATCAAATGTTGCTCTAGAAATTGGATGATCGTCACTTCATTGAAATTGATCAAAGGAAAAATCTCAATTTATCACGTGAATCAGTATGTAGCATTCAATGTGTACTTGTGTTGCTTGGCTAAGTTATGATTTATTCACCCTATAATGTTCAAACCACATTGCTTGAATGATTCCTCAATTGTAACAAGTTGTAGTGGGATGGCTGGTTTCTGTTTGCATCTAACACACTTATGACATATTTGACATATACAAACATATGTGTGTGTGTGTGTGTCTCTGAAAATGGTCATCTAGTCGTATCCAACCTTCATGATCTTATGTGTTGTAATGATATCACCAGTGAAACCTTCGACAAGTCTAGCATGCAATTATGTAAGGACTTTATCGACATTCTATTTTTCAAGACCCCTAGGAGTACTCCATCGTAGTTCCTACATAACAAGATTCCATTTGTTAATTGATTCTATGAGGAATTGAGCCTAAATGCTCAGTTTTTGTTTCAAATTTAGAAAATTGGGAGTGATGTTGTGTTGCAAATACTGCTCAAGCTAATTATACCAGGAGTCTATGTTTATAGGTACATATAAGACTCCCTAGAATAATAAAGGGCTATTTTATTCTCCCATACTTCTTTACTATTAATGATAAAGGAAAAACAGAGTTGCAAAAGCATGCTACAACCAACTCTAATTTGTTGTTTTATAATGCAAAATATTCCTGGGAGGTTTTGGATTCCCAAGGTGCACCTCTTAAAACTTGCATTGAGGGTATGCCTTACAATGGAATATAAAAACTACAAGAACTCTAACTAAGATGAAGCCTGCAAAATTTAACACATTCAGAAATAAAACAATAAAGAAACATAAGAGGGGAAGACCCACACTTAGTCCCTTCTAATGGAGTAGAATTGGGTGTTACAAACTTACAATTATCCCTTCAAGCAATTTTGCAAGCAATTAACAACATCAACATTCAATAATTTTAGATGAAAACATAAGCCACACATTAGTAAGAAAGGACTCTTGAATTTCCAAGCCTTCAAAAAATATTCAACAGCTGCTCTAAAGTCTTTTTACTCAAACTTTCAACAATGATTACAATATGAGGGAGCTTCTCTTATTTAGAATTTAAGCCCATATCTCTTAGACATAAATAAGAATATCTAAGTTCTAGAAACATGATCTCTTCTAGGGAAACATAAAATATGATATCTCCTAACAACTTCCTAAAGGCAAGTAAAAAATGGATAGTAAAATAAAGGGACAAATGAGTGGATGTGCCACTTGTCCTCTCCCAAGCAAGGTATCTCCTTGAACTTGGCTTGTTTGACCATACAAATTCATCCATGATGCCTTGTGTAGCCTCTACTTATGGACTTCTCATCCAAAATACCTCAATAAAGTGCAAAGAATCCATGCTTATGGGATCACCCCCCTATATTTGTGACTCAATGCTTTTGGAAGACCAAAAACATGCCTAGAATAGTACAGTGAGTTAGGATGTTTTCTCTAAGAAGCCAACAAAGTTGTCCACAACAAACATGACTAAAATAGTAGCATTCTAGAGAAATGTGCATGCAGGTTAGTTATACCTTAATAAATGTGCCAAAGAGTAATGATAAAGGGATTTTTCCACCAAATGGAGGAGTCAACTGCCTCAACAAGCCAACCCCATGCTAAAAATATAAAAATCGACTAGGGAACTCATCCATCAAGGAAAAGATCACATGGAAGGTCAATAAATGTAGCAATTGGAAGGATAGACCATCTAGGAATGTGTGTAATGAGGAATTCTATAATGTATATTCCATGAATCACGATGAAGAATCCATAAAAAAAACATGACAGAATCTCCAAGATGAAGTGTTGTAAGGGTCAACACAAAAGTGAACATGTATAATAGTGAACCATACTTACTAAAACACCTCAATACCCACAAAGTGTTCAGCAGATACAACTCTGAAAAGGGAGGCATCCGAGGATAGTGTACACAAGTGGTATACCCCTTACTAAGCTAAGTGCTCCATCAAACCAACCTGTATGCCTCTAACATGTGTGATGAAAATTCCAAATAAATTATGGCCATGATGTATATACATCCAAATAGAAATACAATGCCTTCATACCCAATATATTCCAAACATAACCTGCTTGGGCAGGGTCTTCAAACTAGTACAACTACAAGGCCTTATTCAATATGAGTGGTAATAGCTCAAGGGACAATTTTGGAAGTTGAAGCCATAATTCGTTTCACACTAGCTTCCTCGTCATTCTAAATCTCCTAAATAACTATGAAATTGTTAATAAATTAATACTATATAGTACATAGATCAATGCACAAATCAAAGTCGAATGTCCAATGAGTGACTTGATGTATACATGCAACATGCTTTAGCATAAGAGGGCCCCAGTTTAACAAATTGTGTTATCACGAATAGAGGCATTTTTGTCTAAGTTTGGCTTCATACCTATGTTACGTTAATCGCCTTGTATATACATATAAACTGATAGCTCTCGTAGTAAGACTTAGGCTTCTTTTCATACTCATAATTTTTTACGTGCTCTCCTATTTATTTCATGTGAATACACATTGTGTTTACTTATTTCATGTGAATACACATTGTGTTTACTATTTTCATGTAAATACACATTGTGTTTACTGTTTCATTTATCATTAAACTCACACCACAAGGAAAATCCATGCTCAACAAATTATCATATTCATACAATTGGCTTATAATTTTTTTTCAAACCCTATCCTCTCCTTTGTTTAAAATTCACAAGTTTCATTGCAAATAGAAGCTATATTTCCATTTACTTGTCATGCATTTTACTCATTAGAAGTAGAAGAAAGTTATTGTTGGATTCATTTAATTTGAAAGAGTAGTTCTAGTTTGGCATAAAAGGAAAAAATACAAAAATGTGTAGTTTTTCTCTTTGAAAAGTTTGTGCTTGTGTTTATTTTGCTTTTTGGATCGAAGAACTCTCTCCTTCTTGTAGCTAGTTTTTCATCAAAAAGAAAAGTGCATTGATTCATTCACTTATGCATGGTTTGAGTCGAGTCATAACACCATTGAGTTTCACTTCTGCTGCCCGATTGAGTAAGACAACAAACCATTAAAATTTATCTCCCTAACTCAACACATTTTAACCTCACTTGAGGATACAAAATAAGTTGTTAGTTAGGTAGGACACCGGGGATAGGAATCCAAATAATTCTCCATTGTCGCTTTTCATCTGAGACATAGTTGTTGTCCTTTAGGGTACTAAAATCCTCTTGTATTTGTTGACATGGTCATTGACTAGTTTGTTGAGAGCCCCCTCCGTTCCACGGGAGCAAGCAACGAGGACTGGTTCTGGATGGACTTTGTGGAATGCCGCACTCCACTTAGTGCCTAAGGACACCCCTCCATTGTCTTCCTTGTATTTTACGTATAGGTGATACAAGGGCTCAAAGGCAGAAGTTCTGGTTAACCTTCTCGGACATGTCATGAAGGAGGTAGCTTAGTGGCTTTTATTCTAGGATTATTTTACCCAGATCCCTTTCGGTAGAGGGATATCCTTCCACTTTTGGTCTCTCACTTCGTACTGTTCGACTTGGATTTCATCACCTTGCAAAGGATACGATCTATTGAGGTCTCCAGAACTTAGTTAGGAATATTGCTTGCTATCATACCTTTTAGATGGTCTTTTATTTTATAGTGTTGCTTATTGGCATTATGGCCTTTTTGTTGTAGCTCGCTTGCTGTGACATCGGTCTCGGTATAGTTTTAGAGCCTGCTTCTGGCCTGCACGCCTCTTCTTTTTCTAGCTCCTCTTTTGCACGCTCGGTTTCTTTAGGATTTTTGAGTTCTTACATGGTCAGTTACCAATATGATGATGTGTGATGTCCTCTTCTCCTAGGTCTTCGAGATGGTTGAGTTAGATGGTCTTCTCAAGGGACTAGAGACCCCTTGATGGAGCCACTAACGCTTGAACTTAGGAGTAGTCTAGAGGACCACATGATCACATCATCCGTGTGGAATTTTCCTTTTACATTGATGATGGACTTTCAGGTTATATGGAACACTGGTACATTTGAGAGAGAGATGATTGGTTGTACCCCACCTTGGTTGATTGACTTTTGGTCCTTTCATTTTGTTGATAATATTTTTGTGGTACCTTGCCTTTTACCTTTTGGGTCTTTTACTCATCTCGAGTTATCTTTTGATTTGTACCACCTTTTATGTTTTTAGTCTTATGGGTACTGTGGTAGTTTGTCCACATTTGAGGTACATCCCCTTAGTCCAAATGGTTATGAGTCTTTATACCCACTCTTTTATTTTTAACTTGTACCTTATTGGTTGGTCTTTGTACCCTCACCTATTTAATTGTGTAACCCTGGTACCCACTTACGATTCTACTTTAATTTTTTTTTTATCTTTTGTTTTCCAGATCTATTTTTGAAGATTGAAGGTTATTGAGATTTGATTGGTAACCTTTCTACCTACTGTGTTTTTCGATATGCTCTCCTTCTGTGGGGAGGTTGTGACACTCAGAATTAGCCGTGAGCCCTAGTTTTTCTCTGCTGGTTGTTTTAGTAAGGGCCGTGAGGTATTAAGGGTTTGCTTTACCCTTTTGTGTACTCATATGTGGAGGTCGTGAGTCTCTTTGGGCTCAGTCTACTGGCTGTCAGCTCATCTATGAGGGCCAAAATTTTGTATGGGTAGTTTGGACTGAGTTTTTAAGTTATTTTGTTTTTTTTACTAACCTTTGTTTTATATGATTAGATTTTGTGTAGTTCTTGATCCGTGGTTATATATATTTGTTGAGTTTTATTTGTGATGCTGAGACTTATTTAGGGTTGATCTTTATTGTGATTGTACTGAGCCTTTTGACTGTATTGAATTTCTTTGATTGACTGTACCATAGCCCAATCATCTCTCTCTCTCTCTGGTTTGTACTAACCCTCTAATAGGGTCACTTGGTTCCTAGATTTGATTGGACTCTAAGAGGCACATTCATTTATGAAAGTAACTCTTCTGAGTATATTACAGGAAACGTCTACACCCAGGTAAGTATCTTCACGTATTTATTTTCTTGTAAATTAAAAAAGTTTATTATTACATGTTACTGAAGATTACTTTAACATAGTGACCATATGGTAGTGTTAAAGGTGAGAAGTTGAATTTTAATTTTAATTTTTTATTTTTTGTATTAAGTAGTTAAGACTTGTCTTGTCAGACAAAATTGTTGGTGATCAGATATGTGTTTTTCTGTTAAGATTTTACTTGCATTAAGACTTTTGTTGTAATCATTCTTTGCGCTTTACTTTGTATATTTTGCAAGTCCTATTGCATCCTTTTAAAATGAAATCATTTACCATTTGTGCCAATAGTTTTGCATATTTGGTTGTCAAAATCAAGTATTCTCTAGTGTCAAATAGTTAGTGACTTAAAACTTGCATCGTAACTTCCTTTTCTGAGATACCTAATGCTCTGTTTCATATTGTGAAAGGCATAGTCCCCACATGCTATCATACAAGATTTTAATTCTACTACTTTGTATTGGAAAGCACTCATACATTGTAGTTACAAGAGGTAGTTACAGGGAGCTATTGCATATAAGAGGTAGTTACAAGGAGCTATTGCATATATTTGACATTATATGACCTTCTATCTCTTCGGCATGCCAAATAACATGTAGTTACAAGGAGCTATTGCATACTAGAGGTAGTTACAAGGAGCTATTGCAATATATATTTGACCTTATTTGTACCTTCCCCACAATGGTTGATTTACTTTTGGTCCTTACATCCTGTTGTTTATTGGATATCACTCATACATTGTAGTTATAAGAGGTAGTTACAAGGAGCTATTGCAAATAAGAGGTAGTTACAAGGATCTATTGCATATATTTGACATTATTTGACCTTCTATCTCTTTGGCATGTCAAATAATAGGTAGTTACAAGGAGCTATTGCATACAAGAGGTAGTTACAAGGAGCAATTGTAATATAATATATTTGACCTTATTTGTACCTTCCCCACAATGGTTGATTTACTTTTGGTCCTTACACCCTGGTGTTTATTGGTCTTGTGGTACCTTGTCCTTGGCGTGTGGTTGATAGGGTCATTTCTCCCATCTTGAGTTGTTTGTACCACCCTTTAATGTTTTTGGTCCTTTGGGTACTATGGTTGTTTGTCCCCTAAATGAACCTAGTACCCCACTTATGATTTATGTGTTTTTATGTTATGCTTTTACTTGCACTAAGACTTTTGTTGTAATCATTCTGTGTGCTTTATTTAACTTCTGTTACGAATGTAATTGTCTTTTTCTTATAACTACTGTTGCATACAACCTTTCTCTCTCTCTCTCTCTGGTTTGTACTTACCCTTTAGTAGGGTCAGTGGGTTCCTAGTGTTGGCTTACCTCTGAGAGGTACAGTTTTCAATGAAAGTAATAATTATGAGTATCTAGCAAGAAGGTTCCACATTATGGTGTAAGTACCCTAAAGTACCTATCTTCTTTACTCATGTTAATGTTGATTAAATATTGTTATAAATTAGATGTTACTGAAGATTACTTTAACACAATGAACCAACTGGTAGTGTTAATGTGGAAAAGTCGAAAGAGATGAAAGTTATGTTTTGTTACTATTGTTTTATTTAGTTTCAGTGGTACTTGTTTATTAGATGTAATAAAAGAAAGGAGTTTACATTTGGTGGAGGCATGCTAACTACGTATGATGATAGTGGAAAATGCATGCCTTAATGCATTGCAATTTTCTAATAGGAAATATGCATATGCCTTGTAGCGCCTTTTGTAAGAGGCATGAAGCGACTCTGGGGCCGTACTATTATCAGTTGTAGAAGGTTGTAAGACCAACCTTTCCCTGACTCGCTCTCTTCACCCATAGCAATAGAAACATAAAATGAGACTAAAAATGAAATTGAAACTGAAACTGAAACAAAAAATGAAAATGAGACTAAAAATGAAAATGAAAATGAAACAAAAAAATGAACCTGAAACTGATATTCACTACAAAAAATTGGAGCTAAAATCCCAGGACAGGAATAGATAGCCCATAAACTTAACGCGCAACCCTTAACTGAAACCTACACCTAGGCGCTACAAGTCACCTTATAAAAGGCACTACACGTCACCTTTTAAAAGGCGCTATGCCTTGAGGTCCTATCTAAATTTTTTTCCCATGGTGTAGGTAGAACCAAATAGGTATTTGTCAGAGCTGTCTTCCTCGAGCGAGGGGAGTTTAGGAAGGCTAGAGGAAAGTGATACATCCAGTAGGTCTACAAGAGTTCTATCAACTAGATGTCAAAATATCAGAAGAAAATTCCATAAACGCATGGAAAATTTTCTCGTTGAAGGGGGGTCATGTTCCTATGATGATGAGACTATAGGAGACATTGAGGTGCCCTTGAGGTACAGACATATAGTGAAACAATGGGTTCCCAAGGATCTTCCTCAACTGAAAACAAATTTTTGTGTGAACGAGAGGATATATCGAATTGCAGTGTCGTCATTACATGGTTTGGGGTTGTTTTGCATGGATGGCATAAAGGTCGGTTACGACAGATGCACATAATTCATGGAGTATGTTGGACCCTGTTACAAATACAAAGATTGGATGCGCCTGGTCCAATATACATGAAGTATACGTAGATATGGATTGTCAACAAACTATTTACAGTTGAAAGACAAAGATCAAAATAAAGGAGCAACGTTGTACATTGACGGAAGGTCAAAGGCCACAGGTAATATTGCGGGCTTTATAAACAGTACACAACCAGGGTCTACAATTAAGCAACCCAACTGCAAATTTGAGGGGCATGAAGGAAACCATGTTTTTGTATGTGCCATTAAATTAATATCTGGAGGGGAAGAGTTGCTTATTAATTACAATTTGAATCAAGTAGATACAAACACGGTTACTATGGGACTGTTACATCTAACAATCTACCCAACCTTTAATTAATGAATTTAACATCTTAAGGATTTTTCGTTAGTTTATTTCGTTTAAATTTTCTATATTTACTTAGCACACTAGTGATCGGGGAAAATCCCAGCAAGCAGATGGTCAGAGGAGTACAACTTCCTCGAGGGAGCAGGTATACATCTTTGTAATAGTAAAAATATAATAAGAAAAAATAGTTTTTTTTTGCTTTGTTTTTTCATTAGTATATTAGTTTGGTTTATATAGTGTTATCTATATTTGATGCAGAACGTTGATATGGGAAGCCACCTGACTATTGATCAGACGACAGCAGCCTCGGGGCAACAGGTAAACCTAATTGTAATTGTACAATTTAAATATGTCAAAATGTTTTCTTATTATATTAATGTTTCAGTGAGTATTTTGGTTTCGTTTAGGTAATTTTTTCTATGTTTTTGATGCAGGTCGGTACTATAAGGGGCACCTCACTAGCAGTAGATCATACCAGACCTGCCTCGAGGCAACCGATATACATCTTTGTAATAGTAAAAATATAATATGAAGAATATTTTTTTTTGTTGTGTTTTTTCAAGAGTATATTCGTTTGGTTTATATAATGTTATCTATATTTGATGCAGATTGTTGATCGGGGAAGCCACCCCATTATTGATCAGATGAAATCAGCCTCAGGGCAACAGATAAACCTGATTGTAATTGTACAATTTAAATACGTCAAAATGTTTTGTTATTATATTGTTTCATTGAGTATTTTGGATTTGTTTAGGTGATTTTTTATATGTTTTTGATTCAGGGTTCTATAAGGGGCACCTCCCTATTAGTAGATCGGGGTAGGTCACCTATAACCATTGATCCGATGAGTAGATCACGATCCTCGAGGCAACAAGTATAATTCATTGGAATTGTACCAATATAATATGTAGTATAATGTTTATTTTGTTATGTATTTTTCGTGTGTATACTGGTTTCATTATGATAATGTTTTCTACTTCTTTTTTGCAGGGGGATGATAGGGGCAAGTCCCCATCTGTGGATCAGACGACACCATCATCCAGGCATCAGGTAAACCTAGTTGTAATTTTAGGAATATATCATGATAGATATGTTTTGTTAATATAATTTTAAGAATCTATCATGATAGAACTAAGTAGTGTTTTATATATTTTTGTTGCAGACCAATGATTCGGTGTATGAAACAACATCACAACAATCAATAGATTTTGAAGTGGATAAGTTGTTGGGCGATGCTGACATTGCCGGTTCTTCTCTAGACCCGGTTAAGCTTGTTGATGTATATGTAACTTCAGAATGTATTTCATATATATATTTATTGTACTCCTATAGAGATGTATTATTCCTCTATACAGAAGTGTCGTCATTTGTATTGACAAGTGTTGCAAGTGTGTTAACTTGCCGATGGGTTATTAGACCACCTTGTAAGGGGTTGGCCCGGATTAATGTAACATGAGGTTATTGTGCTAAGCTAGACAAGTTGGCCCCATAAGTTTATTGGGCAGTCAGGACAAGTATAAATAGAGATCTCCCGATCTCTATTTTGATCACTTCAGAACTCACTCTTCCTTCACTCGGAATGTGGCGCACATGTGAGGAGGAGGATCAACTGCTAGGAGGAGTCTATCTCTGTGTACTTTGGTTGTATCATTGCTCTATCTATCTCTGAGGAAGTTGTGGGGTTTTTCACCTTAGGGTTTTCCCCACGGAAACTTTGTGTGTCTATTGTCTCTTATGTTTGCTTCTTGTGCTGATTGACATGCTTGCTATGATTGATATGCATTGATATACTATACATGTTATTCTCTCAGTAAAGATCCTAGAGTATCTTGAAATAATGCTAAAAAATTAACATGGTATCAGAGCTAACCTGAGAAGAAGACATTGTGCAGTGACGGAAACCAGGGTTTATTGTTTATTGGGTTTCTCTCCATAGATATTCGAAACGTAATATGATAGATTGACTCTCCTCAGCAAAGTGAATCTATCTGTCCAATCAAAATTCAATTCTGAGCACTTTCAGTTTTGGCCCTAAAAATTAGGGTTTCCTAAAAATAGGAATTTCTAAAATCTGAAGACACAGCTGGAAGATCCTTGGGAAAATCAAAGTTTAGAGATTTGGATCGAGATCTTTGGCTGGATAAAACTCTGGGAAACTCAAGCCCTAATTCAAGGTCCTCCTCAGTGAATCCAGGAAGACTAAAACACATTTTTGAAAGGTGAAACTTTGCAGAAATCAAATTCTGAGTATACCAGGGTGATCCAATCATCAAGGCGCATCTTTCTATCCTTTCAGAAAGTCAAAATTCACATTTTGAATTTCTAGGGTTTCTCTAACAAACCCTAATCTGAGACTAGATCCAGTTTTCAGCAAATCAAGTGGTAAGACCTAAATCTTCTCTATTTCCATTTGAAGTACTCTTTAAGATGTCTCACCACACCAAGCTTGAGGATAAGCTTGAAGGTGATAATAACTTTCGAGCCTGGAAGAATAGGATTGGGTTAATCCTAGAAGAAAATGAATTGGACACCTACATCATTTCTGAGGTCCCTATCCCAGAGGATGAAGAGGATAAGGTATTGCATAAGAAGAACTTGGTCAAGGAAAAGAGAATCATTGCTGATTCTTTCAAAGACCATCTCATACCACATGTGTCATCTCTGAAGACACCCAAGGAGATGTTTGACTCTTTGATCGAGCTATTTGAAGGGAAGAACATAAATCAGAAGATGACTCTGCAGAATCAATTGAAAGGGGTCAAGCTGTTGAATGGAGAGACCATTCAATCTTACTTCTCCAAGGTCTCTTAGATCAAGGAAAAACTTGAAGCTGTGGATGAAGTAGTAGACAATGGTGAAGTTGTTATGAGCACTCTGAATGGCCTACCTAGGTCATGGGACTCTTTTATTCAAGGAATCTGTGCAAGAAAAAAATTGATCTCTTTCAATAGACTGTGGGAGGAATGCTATCAAGAAGAAGCAAGGCTTGTGGCTCGAGAAGAAAAGATGGGAAATGAAGATCAAGCTCTCACTGCTCACACCAAGAAGGGAAGCAAGTTCAAGGGGGAGCATTCTCACTCCAAGAGACCTTCTCACCACTCTAAAAATAGGAAACATCTAAGATGTTTCACATGTAATGAGAAAGGGAACTTTGCCTCAGATTGTCCCAAGAACAAGAAGGACAACAATAACAACTTCAACAAAAAGAAGAAGGGCAACAAAAGAAAATATCATGCTCATGTTGCTGAGGATGATGAACCTCCCAAGAAGAAGGCTAGATCTGAAAGTGATTATGATGACTCATCAAGCGAAGAAGAGTATGTTCTAATCTCTGTTCTCACAGGTACTATCTATCATGGTTGTAATGATTGGCTTATTGACAGTGGGGCTTCCGAACACATGACTGGGTTTAAAGAATCTTTTGTAAATCTATATGAACATGAATCACCTGTTAACACCCAAAAAGTGCTCACTAGCTCATTTACCACATTATATGGCTCATTTGTCCATTTTCCTACCATATTTCCATTAAAATCCCAAAAAATCCCATTAAAAAGCCTCCAAAAGGCCTAAAATGCCTCCAAAAGGCCACAAAACCATCAAAATAGCCTAAAAAAGGCTAAAAAACCCCCTTTTCCTCCAAAAATAGCAAAAATCCCCTAAAAAGGGAATAAAAATATAAAATAATGAGGAAAAGGAGGAAAAAACCCTATACAGCTGCCCAAAACCATGTGTTTCCTAAAACCATGGGTCAGCACTCCACCACCAAAAAACTATAAATAGGTGATGGAGATCCCTTATTCCATATCCACAATCACAAGCACCCTTACTCTGCCAAAATCTCTCTCGAAACCCTAGTTCATCATTTGAACTATTTTCACCTTGAGAGCCACTTTGGCCCATCCCCACCATTGGAGAAGGAGAAGGAGCATTCAGAAGCTTGGAGCATCCTCTTGGACACTGCAAAGGGCTTCACCAACCTTGACACTCAAGGTAACATCAATACAAAGTCATTCTTTCATTTTGGTGTTTATGCTTCATGCTTGTCTTAGAAATAATTTAATTTTTTGTTTTTGCATAACTAGTTTAATATACTGAACTGCTACTAAGGAGTCCATTCTCCTTAGTAGGTGCTCATTGGCACAAGCTAGGGGTAAAACCCTAGCTACAGTTTTGGCGACTCCCCTAGATTTCGAATTTCTGGTTTCCGTTTTTTAAATTTTGTCCTTACGGCTGTCCCTTTCGGCCGCCGCATACCGCGTCTTTTTCCCTCTGCAGTCGCGTCCCGACCGCGCCTTTCAGGCCTTTACCCGCGATCCGACCGTGGCTCTCAGACTGCTTCCGACGCTCTGGCGGCGGATTCAAGTCTGTTACCTGCGATCCGACCGTGGCTAATCAGCCTGTTTGCCGCGATCTGACTGCGCCTGTCGGCCTTTTTCCCGCGTCCCGACTGCGGCATTCTGCCTCTTTCGGGCGTCCCGACTGCGCCTGTTAGCCTTTTTTGCCGCGACCCGACTGTGTCTTTTTCCCTGTTTTCGGCGTCCCGACTGCCTCTGTTGGCCCGATAGCCGCGACCCGACTGTGTCTTTTTCCCTGTTTCCTGCGTCCCGACTGCTTCTGTTGGCCCGATAGCCGCGACCTGACCGCCGCTGTTTCCCTCAAACCCGCGGTCGGTCTGTTCCAAATCGCCACAGACCCGCGGTCTGATTTCTGCTCTTTTTCTGTTTTGAGCCCAGCCCCTCTTGCTGCAATATTTTCTGCATTTGAACAGCCCTCTGTCCCACCTGCAGCCCACTTCCTTACAGCCTTTCTGCAACCCAATTTCTGTTCCCTTTTACAGAGTCTTTTTAAAAAATTTTAAGTATTTTTAATTCAGAAAATTTTGCAAGTTAAAAGAATCAATTTCAGCATTATTGATAGATTGGAAGTTGCCCCCCTTGTGGCACTTCTATTTTTGGGATCATTACCTCACGAGCACACACTCTGTCACATAAAATCAAGTGAGCCTTAAAAAGTACCTAACTAAACCAACATTCTAACCCCACTTGGGGAACACAAAAGAATCATTGTAGTTAGGTAGGATCAGGGGGATAGGCTTCCAATAACACCCCTTGGTTATTTCACTTGAGACATAGTTGTTGTCCAAATAGGGAACCAAAATCCCCTAATACTTTTTGGCACGGTCACGACCAGTTTGTCAGAGGGCCTCTCCCTTAGGAGGGTTGAAGTCGGGAGACTGGTTCCGGAGGCCTGAGTGGAATACCGCACTCCATTCAGTAACCGAAGGGCTACCTTTCGCGGTTCGCGGGATATCCCTGTATAGGGGTATTGCGGTCAACGAACTAAACGGCAGATTCACCTTTCTGGACGTGTCATGAACGGGGTATCTTAGTTGCCATTCTTCTAGGATTGACTACCCGGTGTCCCTCCCGGTAGGGGGATATCATAGCCACTTGGCTTTCCTACTCATATTGTCTGACTTGGATTTCATCACCTTGCAGAGGATATGTTTAGTTAAGTCAGAATACTTTTAGCTAGGTGTTTGCATGCTCCTTTACCTCCCTTTGGTCTAGTGAGTCCACCATTTTTCTTTTTAGGAAACCTGCTGCTTGTTGGTATTCTGACCATCTTTGTTGTTACTCCACCTATTGTAGCACAGCTGTTGCAGTGGGTGTTTTGAGTTGGTTGTTGGCCTGAGTGCCTTGCCTTTTAGCTCTCCTTCTGCACACTCGGTTGCATTAGGATTTTTGAGCTGTTTTTATACTCACCTCAACCCACAGAGACTAGACACCATCTGTCACCATTGAGTCCCCGAGACATTCTCGGCGCCTCAGGGGCGAGCCCCCGCAGCACGGTTCTCTCGACACCACCCGTCATAGATTCCGATCATTGTCCGTTGATACCACTCATCACAGATCTAGAGCCTTGTCACTTGACTCCACTCGTCAGCGACGTAGGACTCCGTCACCAGATAGTGACGCCCCTTACTTTACCTCTGATTCTGACGAAGAGTCTGAGAACCCTATTTATACTGCCCCTACTAGCCCCATGGCTGGCACGACTTCCACTCCATTTGTCATAGGGACCATTGGTGGCACATCCACCACTACACCAGTTACTACACCTGTTTTTGGTATGCCCTCCATGGGGCAACCATCTACCGTTCCCCTCACGGTACCTATGCCCACAGCGGGAATACCTATCTCCACCACATCAGTGGCTCACACTACCCATGGTGGTGCTGGACCTTCCTCCACTACCTCAGTTCCCCCACTTGGGGGCACCACCCTAAATCTTGTCCCTCCACTTGGGGGCACTGGCCCCAACTTGGTCCACAGCACTACTGTGTCACAGCCTTCTTCCAGTTTGCCATTCATGGCTAGCCTTAACCTACCTGACCTGGCCAGATTGACCAACGATCCTATTCGACACGACCCTATGTGGCCTCATATGCCTACCAAACTACCCTCTGACATCCCTAAATTCGAGGGTAAGGCCGGTGAGGACCCACAGAACCACATCATGTCTTTCCACCTATGGTGTTCCTCTAACTCCATAGTGGACGACTCTGTTCGCCTCCGTCTCTTACAGCGCACCTTTACTGGCTCTGCAGCCAAGTGGTATATTGAGCAGCCTCATGGGACCCACGCCACCTTTTCTTCCCTGGCCTCGACCTTCCTGCAGTTCTTCCAGTTGCCAGTCCGCTATGACGCGGGCGTTGAGATCCTTCTATCTTGTAGACAAAACACGGCTACCCATATCACGGACCACATCCATGAGTGGCGTAGACGCCGTAGCTTATGCAAGATTAAACTAGATGACCGTATCTTCCTCGATTGGTTCCTCAAGTCCCTGCTTCCTGTCATCGCTAAGGATGTAGCTTCAGGAAGACCCCAGTCTGAAGAAGAGGCCATCCTTAAGGCACAGCAGTTCGACCTCATTTACGCCCAGTCGGGTTACCTTTATACCATTATACCTGACGCCCCTCGCGGCGAGTCCTCCCATCATGATGCGCCGGGGGCATCCCACGCTGCAGATGGTATCATTGGCCGTGTTTCTTCGCATCCCCAACCATTTTCTATAGCACGTCCTACCCCTGGCCCCGACCTGTCGCGGGTTACTTCACAGTCTGGAGCAACCAACTCGTATGCTCCCATGACACATCACCATTCCCATGGGCCCTCATGTCCACCACAGTGCTTCGGGTATGCGACTCCTGCTTATGCTCCTCCAGTCGCCCCTCAGCCTTACTACCATCAGCAGGCTGCCTCAGCTCCTGCGCCTTCACAAGCCCCACCAGCTTATTATCCGCCCCAGGCAGCCCCTGCGGCACATCCACAACCTGCTTCGCAGTCCTATCAGCAACCCCCTCAAGTTGCTGCACCTGCTCAGCCTCAACCTACATATCATCCTCCGCAGCCTGCTCCTGCACCTGCGCAACCTCAAAATCCACCTGCTGCCCAAGGGCAAGTTTACGCCCAACATAACCCGCAGCAAAACCAGAATAACCAACGTAACCAGGGCCAACAGAACCGCGGCAAAGGCCGTAATCGGGGAAACAACCAACCTGCAGACCAAGCTGGTCAACCGGCTAATCCCCCTGACAATAACAATGCGGCCCCCGCTAATCAAAACCCTGATCGCCCGCCCAAGCAGGCCAAAAACCCCAATCTGCGAACAAACCACCCTTGTTCTATTTGCGGAGTCTATGGACATTACACCCACGCTTGCCCACATTTAGAGCGAGCTCGACAGCTTTGGGTTGACGAGGCCCATCGCCAAGGGCATGCGGCTCCCCAAGCACCGCCCAACCCCCCCCAACCTCAGCAACCCCCTTTGGTGCTGCAAAACCCCTTACCGACCCAAGGCGTAGTGAACACTCAGCCGTTGGCTCCCCATCAAGCCAATGCGACCCAACAACAACAGATCACCTACGCTGCCCCTGATCAACCCATGTTTGACTCAGGTACCCACCACTTGCTGATGATGTCATCTGCTGACGTCAACCTACAGACCCGTCGGAACCAATATGGCTCCACCTCTGAAGCCACTCCCACGGATAAACCTACTAACGCCCACCCCACCGATCAGGCGTTACGTATACCTCCGACTCCCATAGACGGCGCTGCGAAAGCACCTCGTTTCCCACTTCGCCGAATCAACAATAACCCTAATGCGCGTGCTGCGTCAAACTACAACATTGTAGACGACCTAGCCCAATCTCCCGCAGCCATGTCTGCGTTAGAAGTCTTGAAGAACTGCCCTTCCCAGCGCAAGACTTTACTTTCCGCCATTGGGGGGATTGACCCAAATGATTCGCATTTGATGGCATTTGATTTAGACCAGTCTGAACCACGCCTACCTTCCAGCTTAGCCTTCCAAGTTACTGTTTCCGTTAGGAACCTTGTTATCCATCGGTGCATCATCGATGAGGGTGCCTCCACATGCGTTATGTCTACATTTGTATGGCAGAAGCTAGGATCCCCTCCTCTCCAGCAGTCCACTACTGCGTTACGTGCCTACGACGGTCGTTCGGCCCCAGCCCCAAGGCCTCCTGCCCAACGTTCCTGTCCAGTTAGGTGGTAAAACAGTCCTTATTGATATAGAGGTAATCAATGCCCAATTGGATTACAACCTTCTACTTGGCCGCAGCTACATGTATGCCATGCGGGCGGTTGCCTCTTCTGTCTTTCGCACCATGATGTTCCCCCATGAAGGACGTGTGGTTAAGATTGACCAGCTCACCTACTATGATCCCAGTGCTCCGGCGGCACCGGAAAATGTTCTTCCCATGGTTGAACAACCTATTTCTCCTGCCACCACCTCGTTTGTTTCCTCTACGGGGCCTGGAGTCTACTCAGACGCGCCGATGACCTCCACCTTTCAATCCATTCCTCCGCCGTCATCTACGCCTGAAATGTCTGACTTATGTACCTTGTCCCATGACATCCTACCACCTAACAATCAACCATCCTTGTTGCCTAAACCCCCATTGGTACCTAGTCACATTGGTGTTACACCGATCCATACGATCCCCTTCCTAGTTCCTCCAGCAGGAGTAGTAAGCGCCCGGGTCATGGCTACCCTTAGCCTCCCTGGGTTAACCTTGGGATTACCTGTATGGTACCTTTCGCCTCCCGTTCGCCCGCCGACACCAGATGTCGTCCTCCAACCAGTGCAACCCATGGCTACTTCCACTCAGCCACCTCCCGGTGTCTCTTCCCCTTCGTCCTCCACGACACCTCCTCCTCCTCCTCCACCCACTGGGGGCAGAGGTCCACAACCTTACACCGCTGTCCCACCTCCCAAGACAGTCAAGAACCCTCCAGTGTTTCGTGCTCCTCCCAAATGCTCGCTGTGTGACGAGTTGGGCCATGCGACCCACCAATGCCCACAGTTACCCGCATTGCAGAAGCACATGCAAATGCTCGATGACGATCCTAACATCCCAACAGTCGAACTAAACCCTACTCCTAAGCCTAAAGATAAGTCCCTACGTACCAACCAATCCTGCGCCATATGCGGTATTTACGGGCATTATTCACATCATTGTCCCGATCTCCCGGATTACAGAGCAGCTCTTTATGAGATGAACAATCTAGACCTTGAGACGGCACCACCTACCATTGAGGAGATCTACCCCCCAGTCTCTCCCCCTTCTGAAGAGGTTAATATCATCTACATGATCTCTTCAACCAACACTTCCACTACCCCCTCGTCAACCGATTTGACGACGCAGACTTTCCGTACTGATGAGGAGATTCTTGAGGCCCTAACTGCCCCGGATTATCCTTGGGATGATATGCACCACCGTTCCTATTTCATCCCAGAAGCGTCTTCCTCTAGCACCGCTACCCAATACGCGGTCGAATCCAAAGACTTCCTCCCCACCAAGGTTGACTGGTTCAAGGACCCTATTCCTGCTCCTGATGCCTTCGAGGAGGGAAACATGGCCAACATCTCACCTGTCACCCAAGTCGATATCGCTGCCCCAGGACGTGCCCCTGAACTCATCACTTTAGGAGCATTCTGCAGTAAACAAGAGATTGAGGACTACATAAACCTTTTCCGAGAATTCCGTGATGTCTTTGCCTGGTCCTATACCGAAATGCCTGGGCTTGACCCCGCCATTATAGAGCACCACCTTGACAACTCTGAGTCAAGGGGCATAATAGATTCCCTCGACCCTGGGATAGGGGGCATGATCAATCATTTTGAACCTTCCCCATCACATCTATCTCAGCATGTCACTGAACCCATCGTTCAAACCAACACATATGTGATCCATAATCACAAACCCCATGCACATAGCATGGGGGCAGGTCATTAACCTTGCTCACTTTTTCACACTTGTGATCTCAACCATTTTTGAGGTCACATATCACTTGTAGATTTGATTTGATTTGATACACCTAGTATTCTTCCCCCACGGGTCATCATGATACACCTAGTATTATGCCCTCCATTTTTTCGCACCATTTGCACCGCCGGATTCATATTTCCGTGCCCGTGACGATGCTTGAGATCATTTCTCGCTCTCACCAGGACCAATATCAACATTGTGTCCCGACCCATAGTCACCTCGGTTTGCGTGCCACTTCGGCCGTTCTCCGTTTTTCACCTATTTTATATCATCGGATTCATTTTTCCGAGCTGGTGATGATGCTTGAGATCATTTCTCGCTCTCACCCCCCAATTTTTTGGGTATTTTTTCCAAAACGCCCTCGTCGCCTCGGTGTACGTGCCACATCGACCGTTACCCGTTTTTGACACCCTTTATATCGCCGGATTCATTTTTCTGAGCTCGTGATGATGCTTGAGATCATTTCTCGCGCTCACTTGGTACAATTTCAACATTGTGTCCCAACACCTTGCTGCCTCGGTTTGCGTGCCACATCGGTCGCTATCGGATTGTTCCACATTTTTACATGAGCCATTCACTCCTGTCATACTGCAAATGTTTCGTTATTTTGCCACCATTTCATCTACCCCGCAAGGAGGTCCATCAGTGTTCCCACCTACCCTCGTTCTTGGTCATCATTCATAAACCTTGATTGAACACTTCCTCCTTGCCTGGCCATTCCTTTTGTTCGGTATAATTTTATCCCTTTTTCGGGCCGGACAAGTCCTTTACGAAAAAGGCACTTAGGCAGTTTCCGTTAAGCTCTTTTCTGACTCCTAAAAGAATGAAAAGATCGCCGAGCAATCTTGCTTCCTTTCATGCTCGTTAAAGTACCTGAAAGGGCGTCTATCTGGTATAAGTTTAACCCTTTTCCGGACCTGGTAGACTAATTACGAAAAAGGAATACTCTAGTCACACCGGCTAGAAGAGTTCTTCATTGCATCCTTTTATGCTTCTTTGGGCCTTGGAGACTAAATCTACGAAAAAGCAACCCCCTGGAGTCTTCTTACTTGCTTTCAGACTCCCTAAAATTGAAAGCAACCACGAGCTTGAACTGTCCTGGGCTCGTAAAATCCACACGACAGTACCATTCCATCACTTCAGAGTCTTCTTATCGCTTTCAGACTCCTTAAAATTTAAAGCCACCACGAGCATGAACTGTCCTGGGCTCGTAAAATCCACACGACAGTACCATTTTACACACACTTCTTCTAGTTCCTTAACCCATGAAGAAGTTTTCCCCCGTGCCTCTTGGCACTTTGATCTATTCGGCAGCACCCCCAATCAGGTCACCTTTGTTCAGAGTATTCTGCAGTCTCCTGCCATTGTACCCCAGCTTGAGTCTCCCTCAGCCAGTTATCCTCCCATATCCATTACAGCTATGATCCCTTTCCCCTCAGACAGTTTCATATGCTGCCAGATCATTTCCATTATCATACTCTGAACAAAGGAAGTTTGAGTCCACCCACTCTACTTGCCCAGTTGTCCCACCACAGTTTGTTAGTCCTGCCATCAGCACTATCACATTTCGGTCTTCTACCTCGCGCTCCTGTCAAGGAAACATCATTGCCTTGCTAGGGGCAGGTCTCCCTCTGTCGACGACAGCTCCTCTATTCCAGAGGATAGGCCCAGAGGTCCCTACGCCTTGGACTTATCACCATCTGTGGTAAGTGCCTACGGATCATTCTGAGAGGAGACATCATTGCCTCTCCGAGTGGTTGTTCCTCACATGCTCGACTTCAGCACCTTGATCGCATCGTTGAGGATCGCGTAGGATTATATTTCATCAGTTTTTTGTCGAAGACCCCGGATTTCCCCCGACTCTAGCACATTGGTGAGTCACTTCGGAACGCCCAGTTGTATGTTCCCGTGGATGTCCGGGCTGCGTTGGCATTTGTATTCGGAAGCCATCCAGTTTCATGCTTCCTTGAGTACCCAGTTTCAGTTCCAGATCAGTTCCAGTTCAGTGTACCATGGAGAGTATGACCCCAGTCACTATGATCCAACAGCTCATCAGTTCCTTTGGTACCACACTCAGTAGCACTGTTGATTGTTCCGGTGCACCAGTTCTGCAGTTCACACATGATCCGCTCAGCAGTATGTCCCAGATTTGTGTCCCCTCTGGACTCTTATGATGTACACAGTGGTCATGTATCTTACAGGTCCCCCTTTTTCGGGCCTTACAGTTATATTTATGTATCTTGATACGAGCATGGGTATGCCCGCCTCGTCCATATATTGAGATTATTCCTCAGTCAGTATTTGAGGTCATGTATATTTCAGGTCCCCATTTTTGGACCCCATTGTTGTTATTATGTTATATCCTGATACGAGCATGGGAATGCCCGCCTCGTCCATATGATCAGATGATTCCTCATCCATTATTGTGGTTATGTACTTTTAGCTCTTGCAGTTGTTCGGGATCGTTGTTCCGGGCTTCAGTTTGTTTCTTCTCTCCTCTCCACATCCCAGGAAAACCATTCATGACTTATGATGTCCATCGGACATACGATTAGCTCCTGACCTCGCACATCAGGGGGCAATCTGTTAACACCCAAAAAGTGCTCACTAGCTCATTTACCACATTATATGGCTCATTTGTCCATTTTCCTACCATATTTCCATTAAAATCCCAAAAAATCCCATTAAAAAGCCTCCAAAAGGCCTAAAATGCCTCCAAAAGGCCACAAAACCATCAAAATAGCCTAAAAAAGGCTAAAAAACCCCCTTTTCCTCCAAAAATAGCAAAAATCCCCTAAAAAGGGAATAAAAATATAAAATAATGAGGAAAAGGAGGAAAAAACCCCTATACAGCTGCCCAAAACCATGTGTTTCCTAAAACCATGGGTCAGCACTCCACCACCAAAAAACTATAAATAGGTGATGGAGATCCCTTATTCCATATCCACAATCACAAGCACCCTTACTCTGCCAAAATCTCTCTCGAAACCCTAGTTCATCATTTGAACTATTTTCACCTTGAGAGCCACTTTGGCCCATCCCCACCATTGGAGAAGGAGAAGGAGCATTCAGAAGCTTGGAGCATCCTCTTGGACACTGCAAAGGGCTTCACCAACCTTGACACTCAAGGTAACATCAATACAAAGTCATTCTTTCATTTTGGTGTTTATGCTTCATGCTTGTCTTAGAAATAATTTAATTTTTTGTTTTTGCATAACTAGTTTAATATACTGAACTGCTACTAAGGAGTCCATTCTCCTTAGTAGGTGCTCATTGGCACAAGCTAGGGGTAAAACCCTAGCTACATCACCCCATAAGGTGAAAATTGGGGATGATTATCAATACCCTATCAAAGGAAGTGGTGAAGCCTCCTACAACCTAGATTCTGGAAATTCTTTGAATATGAAAGAAGTTCTTTATGTACCTCGTCTCAAGAAGAACCTACTCTCCATATCCACATTGGATGCAAAAGGTATGAGGGTTGCATTTGTGGATGGCCAAGTTCTAATGTGGCAAAAGGGAAAAACCATAGATGATGCAATGGTGATTGGAGAGCAAGAGGGAGGATTGTATAAATTGAAGGGACAACTTGAACATGCCATGGTGCATGATTCCATGGAGCCAAGTGAACTTTGGCATAGAAGACTTGCTCATATGCACTATAGGGCACTTCCAATTGCAAGAAAAGCTGTAGAGGGTCTTCCTGAAATAAAGACAAAGCATGAAAGTGTTTGCAAAGGATGTGCAAAAGGAAAGAACATAAAGAAAGCATTTCCAAGCAGTGAAATCAAAGCTAAAGGAATCTTGGAAATCATCCACTCGGATGTATGCAGTCCGATGTCATCCAGTTCTCTGAGTGGTTATGTTTACTATGTCTCTTTCATTAATGACTTCTCTAGGAAGACTTGGGTTTACTTCTTGAAGAACAAAGATGAAGTATTTGATAAGTTCAAGGAATTCAAAACCTTGATGGAGAACCAAACTGATAAGAAGATCAAAACATTCAGATCCGACAATGGTGGAGAATTCACTTCAGGTGACTTCAAGAAGTTATGCAATGATTCAGGGATTAAGAGGGAGTTGATTGCTCCTTACAATCCACAACAGAATGGAGTTGCAGAAAGAAAGAATCGAACAATCATGGAAGCAGCAAGGGAAATGCTGCATGACCAGGATCTTCCTATGCATCTATAGGCAGAAGCAGCTATGACAGCTGTATATGTGCAGAACAGAACACCCCATAAGATATTGAAAAACAAGACACCAGAAGAGGTCTTCTCTGGTAAAAAACCTGAAGTCAGCCATCTCAAAATATTTGGTTGTCCAGTATACACTCATGTCCCAAAGGAAAAGAGGACCAAGCTAGATCCTTCAAGAAAGAAGGGTATATTTGTGGGTTACAGTGAAAGCTCGAAGTCTTACAGAATATAGTTTCCAGGGTTCAAGAAGATTGATGTCAGCAGGGATGTGACATTTGATGAAAACTCTGCATTCATCAAATCAAGGAAGACACCTGTTGAAGATTATGAAGAACCTAAGGAAACTAGATTTCAAGACACTACTATGACTGAAGCAATTCCAGATGCAGATCGTGAAATTGAAGATCCGCAAGAACCTGTAGATCCACCCCATGAGAATAACTCTCACAAGAGGAAACTTGCATGGGCTAGAGAGCTCATTCAAGATGCAGAAAGATATGGCATTCCAGAAGAAGAACACAGAGCAAAGAAGAGAACTAGATCTCATACCAGCTATGTTGCTTTACTCTGTGATATCATGAACAAAGAACCTTCCAATTATGAAGAAGCAACGGAAAAGAAAGAATGGAAGGATGCCATGGTCGAAGAATACCAATCAATAATGAAGAATGATGTTTGGGATGTTGTCCCAAGACCTGAAGGGAAGTTTGTTGTGACTTCCAAATAGATCTACAAAATCAAGCATGCTGCAGATGGCAACACAGAGAAATACAAAGCAAGATTCGTAGCTTGTGGCTTCTCTCAGAAAGAGGGAATATATTATGAAGAAACTTTTGCTCCTGTAGCCAGGTACACTTCCATCAGATCAGTACTTACTCTGGCTGTAGTGATGAAATGGAAGATATACCGGATGGATGTCAAGACTGCTTTCTTGAATGGTGTAGTTGAAGAGGAAGTGTATGTGGAGCAACCACTTGGTTTTGAGACACATGACAGGGAGTCATATGTGTGCATACTGAAGAAATCCTTGTATGGCTTGAAACAAGCTCCCAGGACTTGGTATGGTAGGATGAGCGGTTTCCTATCCAGTTTGGGCTTTACCAAGAGTAAAGCAGATTCCAACCTTTATTACAAGGTTGAGGAAGGAAATCTAGTGATACTACTTATGTATGTGGATGATATGTTTGTAATAGGTAATGATAGTTTGATTGCCGATACCAAGAGGAAGCTTGCAGCCGAGTTCGAGATGAAGGACTTGGGGATGATGCACTATTTTCTAGGCATGGAGATGTGGCAGAGTGCAGATGGTATCTTCCTTGGACAAGGGAAGTATGCAGTAGAGATCCTGAATAGGTTCTAGATGATGGACTACAAGGCCATGGCCACGCCTATGGCATCGAACCTGAAGCTTCTGTGTGATGCTTCATCAGATCCGGTTGATGTCACTGTGTATCATCAGATGATTGGGTCCTTGATGTACCTAACGAGCACTAGACCAGATATTTTCTTTGCAGTGAACACATTGAGCCAGTTCTTGACGGATCCCAGAGGGGTTCACCTGGTTGTTGTAAAGCATATTCTGAGGTACCTGAAGGGTACAGTTTACTATGGGCTCAAGTATGATCGAATCAAAAGTTTAACCTGCAGGGTTATGTTGATTCAGATTGGGTAGGCAGTGCTGCAGATAGGAAGAGCACTTTTGGGTGCTGCTTCAGTATGGGATTAGGTGTGATCTCTTGGTTTAGCAGGAAGCAGTCTTGCGTAGCACTGAGTACAGCCGAGGCAGAGTATGTTGCAGCCTGTTCGGCTAGTTGTGAGGCAGTATGGCTGAGGAAGCTACTGTCTGAGTTATTTGATCTACCGTTGGAGGCTACTGGTATATTTTGTGACAACCAGAGTTGTGTGAAGCTGTCTGAGAACCCGGTGTTCCACGACAGGTCGAAACACATAGAGATCAAATATCACTATATCAGGGATATGGTGCAGAGGGGAGCAGTGAAGCTCCTGTATGTTGCGACGGATGAGCAGATTGCAGATGTGTTGACGAAGCCACTAGCCAGAGTGAAGTTCGAGTACTTCAGAGATAGGCTTGGTGTTCTTCAGATGGATGACACTTCGAGGAAGAAGTGATGGAGACATTTGCTGAAGCCATTCCAATCATGGTGGAAGGAGGATCCTTCACATGGCTATGGATGTAAGCGCTGGATGATGAGCATCAGGATGATGTTCTAGTTTCTGCTCGATATGATCAGTTGGATCATTTATGTATGTATGCATCATGTTCGATGTTGGATATGATCAGTTGGATCATTTATGTATGTATGCATCATGTTGGATGTTGGATATGATCAGTTGGATCATTTATGTATGTATGCATCATGTTGGATGCTGGATATGATCAGTTGGATCATTTATATGTATGTATATATGCAACATGTTGGATGCTTGGACCATGTATCTGTATATGTATCAGGTGGATACAATTGTATGATCAGGTAGATCATGTATGTTGATATATATCAGGTGGATACATTGTATGATCAGGTGGATCATGTATCTGTGTATGTATCAGGTAGATACATTATATGATAAGGTGGATCATGTATGATGATGTGTATCAGGTAGATACTTGGTATGCATCAGGTGGATGCATTGTATGATCATGGATAACGAGCTTCAGGATGTTGCTCCATATGACATGCATCAGGATGATGCAGTGATGATGATCAGGATTATCATATGTGATGACATGTATCAGGTGGATACATTATATAATCAATTGGATTATGTGTGATGAGTTCCGAAGACATAGATGCACATGAGATTTTTGGACATGGTTGTAGATGTGTTCTCCCATGGTCGCGATGTAACTGCTGGGATTTTCCAACATGGTGGCAGATGTGTTCTCCCATGGTCGTGATGTAATTTCTAGGGCCATTCGAGCATGGTTGTAGATGTGTTCTCCCATGGATGCGATATAAGTGTTGGGGCCATTCGATCATGGTTGTAGATGTTTTCTCCCATGGCTGTGATATAAGTGCTGGGGCCATTTGAGCATGGTTGTATATGTGTTCTCCCATGGATGCAATATAAGTGCTGTGCCATTCCGACATGGTGGTAGGTTGTTCCTCCCATGGTTGTTGATCTAAGTGTTGTGAGCCTTTCACGGATGGTGGTAGGTTGGTCCTCCCATGCCGGTGAGTGTAAGTGCTGTGTGTGTGCATCTAGGTTGTGCTTCGTGATACTCTGTGGACATGGACAGGTTGTGCAGTAGCATGTAAAAGGTCTTGGGAGATCCGATAGGTTGAGTTGTGTGCTTGTAATCAGTCCTGGGATGCTCTTTCAAGGTTTTGTGACGTACGTAATAAGTCCTGAGGATTCCATAGTATGGCCAGTGATGATGAAGACCTGCAGGTGGTGGGCCTACATCTAGTATGAAAAAGGACTGGCTCTGTAGAACTTCCTATGACGAGTAGATTCAAAGATTGATTGAGATAGCAACAGCAGTGACAATGACGATGATTCGAGGATGATGATTCGTTGATGATGATCCAGAGAAGAAGACTTGTTCTAGCAGATCTGTGTCGAGAAATACCTTCCTAGTTAAGAGGGAGTGTTGATGTATATGTAACTTCGGAATTTATTTCATATATATATTTATTGTACTTCTATAGAGATGTATTATTCATCTATACAGAAGTGTCATCATTTGTATTGACAAGTGTCGCAAGTGTGTTAACTTTCCAATGGGTTATTAGACCACCTTGTAAGGGGTCAGCCTGGATTAATGTAACATGAGGTTATTGTGCTAAGCTAGACAAGTCATCCCCATAGGTTTATTGGGCAATCAGGACAAGTATAAATAGAGATCTCCCGATCTCTATTTTGATCACTTTAGAACTCACTCTTCCTTCACTCGGAAAGTGGCGCACATGTGAGGAGGAGGATCAGCTGCTAGGAGGAGTCTATCTCTGAGGAAGTTGTGGGGTTTTTCACCTTAGGGTTTTCCCCATGGAAACTCTGTGTGTCTATTGTCTCTTATGTTTGCTTCTTATGATGATTGACATGCTTGCTATGATTGATATGCATTGATATACTGTACATTTTATTCTCTCAGTAAAGATCCTAGAGTATCTTGAAATAATGCTAAAAAATTAACAAAGCTGATAGAGAAGACCTTGAAAAAAATTAGTGCGGATATCCTTTGTTTGCTATTCACTATTCCGCAGACAGATGAGATTAAATCCAGGATTGAAGTGTTGACAAAGAGATCTCATGCCTTGAAAGTAAGTTGCATAATCTTGAATCATAATATAAATTCATTTATAACTTTATAATTTTGAATTTTATATGATAGTGAACTTATAAAATGTGGTTTTGTATTTACAGGATTTTTTGGCACCACACACTAGTGGTCAAGGCGGTGTTGGCCCCAGTGATTCTTGTGGAAAGACGTCGCATCATGAGAAAACGACTCCACGTGCATTGACTCATTCACCATTGTTGTCGACTGAAAATTTGGAAACACGTTCCGCAACACCCCAGATGCCAGCTGTGAGTGCACCGACCGCTAGTGACCGACGCACACCAGATCGTGCAGAAGAAGGTGTCGACACCGAGCCTCCTAGTATTGATATTGTTGAAGCAACATTTCCTGGATCTTCCTGTGTCACTAGCATGGGTACAATCGAGACAACATTTTTGGTGGACGAAGATCTAGTTCCAATAAAGATAGAGAAGATCCCAGGTAATTATACGTTGATCAAGTTAGTGTTTATAATTTGATTGTAATATACCGATAAAACATTTTTTTTCAACTAATTATGATCATGGAATGATCATTTTGCAGGAAATGATGTTTTTAATAAACATCTGAATGATTTGTCTTGTAGATATTCGGGCCCACCATCCGCACAAGGTGGGATAGACAAACGAAAAATTTAAAATATGAGTTCACTAATCGATTGGTTGTCCTGTTCGGAAATGAGACCTTCGATCGAGTCGTGGTCCTAAAAAAGGTTGGACAACATATGAAGATTGTCTGAGACCAATATAGGGTTCACCTAGAAAGGAACCCTAGGTATGAGTGCCCTCCGATGATTCCAGCAAGAGAGTGTAAATCTCTAGTGGAAGATGGAAAGGAGAGGGCTCTGAGAAAAGAAGGAAATCTAACACCAGGCACAGGGAGGTATGCAATACTTTCCACAATGTAATTCTAAACCTTATTATTATTGATTTTTATATCAAATTTGGAACATCTGACATATTTCAACACTTGCATAGGCCATCATATACATCAAAGGCCACATAGGCAAGACAGGAAAAAATTGGTTAGCACAAGCTTGGGCCTAGTGGTTATTAGAATTTGGCGGCACGAATTGTAAGTTTCGAAAAACCAATAATGCATCCAAATAATAAATTGCAAATTATTTTTCATTTTATTGCACCGCAAAATGTAAATTAATGACGTTATGCGAATATGCAGGCCGACCGATTCAAAGAAGTGCCCACTGAGGAAGACTTGAAGCTTGGCTTCCAACATGGATTTGGAGCTGTTGTTGAATGCCAAAAAAGCTTGTCTGGGCAAACAAAGTCTTCTGGTACTGATCCATCTGGTGCACAGGTATATAAAATCTATATAGTTTGATGAAGATTTATTACTTGTGCAATCTATTCGTTATAAATAATTTACATAAAATATTGTCTCTGTTTTGAGCAGGAAAGCAATGATCCCCTTAATGTCTAGGAGGTACAACAACAAATCAAAGGTCATGCTTTGAATCTTGGTAATGAATTTATTCATATGCTACAATTTTATATATAACATTGCATATGGTGAACATTAATTGTACTTCTCCAAATTTCAACTGCAGAGCATGTAGAGGGTCACACTGTATAGGTTGAGCCTGGACAGGAATATGAAGAACAATCTGTGGCCACAACAGGTAAAAACAATTGTCTGTAATGTTTTTTTTAAATGAAATACTTGTCATTATAATAACAATATATATCAATGTAACATTTTCACATTATTGCAGCAAATCTGAACCCCTTGCTGCAAAATCCAAGTCACGAGCACTCTACGAGGTAGACATCATGACAACCTGATGAAGCACTAAGAACTGGAGGACAAGTTCCAGAAGATGATCTTCTTGTTGATTATGTAAAGAGAAGAAGAATTAGAAAGAAGTGGCTGAAAAAAATATTGTGTAATTATTTTTGATAATATTATGTCTTGCATGATTTTTGGCCTAATGAATGAATGAATAGTTTAATGAATGTCAGCTTCTATTGAATGGGTGTGATGACTGACTGAATGAATGGTTTAATGAATGTTATATTTTATTGAATGAATGGTAAATGTTTGTTTATGATGAAATCTTCATGAATTTGCACGTAATTTTTTTTTTCAAGTATATGCATTCGGTATGGGGAATTGAGAGTGATGTGAGGGGGGGGAGGGGCCATAAGAGCTTCCACCTTCACATGGTTGGCCCTGTTCAATAGAGAATATTAAATTATTCTCCAAACAGAGAGGAGCTCAATGAATGGCTAACATTGTAAGCAAAAAAACTCCATTCAATGGTAAAGGAGGTATTTGGTTGTCCTATTTTTCCATCTTGACTTGATGGTATTCAAAGAATAAATATGTAAAAGAGCATGCTTCATTTAATAAGATGCATTCAATTTATGTTCATTAGGATCAAAATTTAATCAAAACTAAATACATATAAAATATGAAACTCTTATTAATCTACAGATAACTAAAGATGGAGATGTTTGAAAGTGTCAATTCCTTTGCTCAGAATTGTCAATGTTCTACCAATTGTAGACCATAAATCCTAACCATGCCATATTCAACACACACGTCACTTCTTAGATTATGTAAAAAAACTTGGCCAATTTGCTAAGTTTTGATATAGCGTACTTTACATAATTGTATGTAAAGTATGTAAAGTACGCTATGGATTGGCCAATAGAGCCAATTGAACAAGTATGTAAAGTACGCTCTCTGCCACCATATATGACAATAAATGATCTTGTCAGATCTGACGAATCATACATTGTTGGATCCGTTACAGTGATTGTCATCGATTGTCAATACAACAACAAGAAATTTACTAACTCTTTGTTTTCTTCTTTTTAGGTTGGATATGTACAAAAAAAGAAAGAAAAAAAATTCTCATTTGATATTATTTGCTTGCACAGTTTATCATTCGCAATAATGTAGCTCATTTTTAATTGCTAAGGTTTTTTTTTCCTTCCAAATTCTTTTCCTTACTATTTAGAATCAAACTTCCATAGGATTTATCCATTGCAATCTCCTGTTCTGTATTATATATTGCATCTAGAAAAATAGATATATCTCCTGAGATATTAAATATAGCAAATGCCCATACACATATTCAAAAGAAGAATAAAAAAATCCATTTATGTAATTTTTAATTATAAAAAAAACTCATGACAAAGAGCTTCACTCATTAAAACACTGTAATAAATGAGACCATTTCAGACTGTTTTATGTTCCTTGTCATCTTTTGATTGTAAAACATTACACCACTCAAGTTTACAAACACTTGTGTCAATGGCATCGACACTTTTTTATATATTTTTTCCATAGTTGAATTGTTCTTAGTCACTTTCTTAGTTTTGGCCAATTCTACTTCTTAGAGTAGAATGCTTGCTATGGAATACATACAATTTTCCAAGTAAGAAATTTACCATAACTCATCTTTGCGAGAGATAGGGAAAGTAGTTTTGAAAATGGAATTGGCCTTAGATGTTATAGGGTTCCCTCTAATGATAACGATATATGTATCAAGGTTTTAAAAAAAAAAACTTTAATCTGCTTAAAAGTAATTTGGATTTAAAAAAAAAGGGGTCTCCCATAGCTAAATTTGGTCAAAAATCAATTTGATTTATAACATTTTGTTTCAAAATATTTAAATATGATTTCTAGATCATTCACCCAAATATGATTTATAGATCATAGATAAGATCATTAGGATCTCTGTATTTGTTTTAAAAAATTCCACATAGTCGTCGGATATCCGACTTCCCATTCCAAGATATCCGACGTAGTTTCCATACCATCGATGACTAACAACGTCGGATATCCGGTTTCTCACAATGCAAATGACAACGGATATCCGACGTCCACTTCCGAGATATCCAGCGATGTCGCCATACCAATGATGGCTAAAAGCATCGGATATCAGACATCTTACAATGCAAATCCCGTCAGATATCCGAAGTCCACTTCCAAGATATATGACACTCCTGCCATACCACCGACGGCTAAAGGCGTCGGTGTTTGATGTCAATCGTGCCAGATATACGACCCCTCTAATGTTGTATATACGACCTCCTATAAAGTGAGGTTGGTCGAATATGCGACGAAAATATTAAAAGTGGGGTAGTTGGACATTCGACATATACCTATCGGATATCCGACATCTACCTATCGGATATCCGACTGCCTATAAAGTGAGCTTTGTTGGATATGCAGCGAAAATATTAAAAGAGTCTTTGTCGGATATCCGACAGGTAGATGTTGGATATCCGACACGTTCATTTTATTGTCGGATATCCGCTGAAGTGCCACCGACGTTTAAACAAGAAGATTCTTGTCGGATGGTCGACAACAGGATGTCGAAAATTAGACATCTATGCCTTTGGATTTTGGGTTCAAAAAACCTATTTGGTTTAGATTTGAGTATTTTAAACCGAGGATTTCCCACCAGCTGGCTTTCCAAATTGCCACAAAGGTTTATGGGAAGACAATCCATCGTACTGTATTATACGAAGGTGCGTCCACCTCGGTCATGTCATTATCTTGTTGGTGAGCCATTGGCTCTCTGGAGTTAAACCGTTCTCCTACTACCCTGAAAACATTCGACGGTCGTGGCTTCCAACCCCATGGGCTATTACAAGCCTTAGCAGTAGAGTTGGGGGACAGGACTGTAACCATTAACATGGAAGTAGTCACAGACCCTTTGTATTATAATCTCTTTCTTGGTCGTAACTGGTTTTACACCATGACTGCGGTCGTGTCATCCATCTTACGCATTGTGCAATTCCCCCCATCAAGGCCGAATTGTTACTATCGACCAATTGGACTTCTGTACAACGGACACCGCTACTCATCCCGATGATAATGTCGCTTTGTTAGGGAAATCTTCGCAACTATATGAGAGCGTGGGGGTCAGCCTCATAAAATATTCATCTCTTATGGGTGTTTTTCCAACCCCGGGTCCCCCTAACCATGTTGCCACAGTGAACATGATCTCCTCGATGGTCCCATATTCTTCCAACTCTACCGATCAATGGCTCGTGCCCGACGAGGCCACCATGCATTTGATTGGAGATACTATTCCTCTCTCACCAGATGAAGCTACTTATGAGTCTATCAAGTCAGCCCCTCATGAGGACCACTTAGTTGTGGCCTCCACATATTATTCTCTACAACAGACGTCATCCTCACCGAATCCTCTTCTCCGGACTTTTCATTCTGATGAGTCCATTATGGAGATAATGAGTATGGATGAGCCTCTGTGGGAACACCTTCACCATTGATCATCTTTCCTACCCTCATTAGATTTCGTGGAGAACGCTATCACAACCATATTTACCCCAGATGTCTATCCTTGCCCAAAGTCACTGATCTTCACTTGTGATATGGTTACAAAAGGAAACATGGCAAACATCACACCCACCATCCCGATTGACATCTCAGTTACACCTGGCGTTGTGGAACATATTCGCATTGGCCAGAATTTCTCTCCTACGGAGCTCACCACATTCATGGCCTTATTCAAACAATTTCATGACGTTTTTGCATGGACCTATGAGGAAATGCCTAGGATCGATCCTACCATTGTTTCACATGAGATAAAAACCTATTATGATGCTAAACCTGTCCGCCAAAAATTACAACCAGTACACCCTCGAAAAACTGCGGCAATTAAAGCTAAGATTGAAAATCTCTTGAAGGCCGCCTTTATCTATCCTGTTCCTTTAACAAAATGGGTCTCCAATGTCGTCCCTGTGGCAAAAAAGTAGGGTACTATTAAGGTCTGTGTTGATTATAGGGACTTGAACAAGGCTTGTCCTAAGGACAACTGCCCTACTCCCTTCATCAATTAGATCATCGAAAATTGCACCGAGAACGCCATCTTCTCGTTTATGGATGGATTTTTCGGTTATAATCAAATAGAGATCCACCCGGCTGACCAACACAAGACCGATTTCATATGCCCCTGGGGTACGTTTTCCTATTGTAAACTCCCCTTTGGCCTTAAAAATGTTGGTGCTACATTCTAGTGAGCCATGTCGTATGCTTTTCATGATGTGAAGGACTTTGTGGAACCCTATCTTGACGATCTCCCTGCTCATTCACAGCATCGTGAGTTCCACATCGATCATCTGACGACTGTATTCCTCAGATGCAGGCGGTATAACATCCGTTTGAATCCTCACAAGTGTATTTTATGTGTTGAATTGGGACGCCTCCTAGGTTTTATCGCCTCAAAATACGGGATCTGCATTGATCCCTTGAAGGTGGAATCCATCGTCGCTCTCCCACCTCCCACTGACATCATGGAACTACAAAGTTTGCAAGGGAAGGAAACTTACCTACGACATTTTGTATGTAATTTTGCTTAAAATACACAGGGCTACATGCGATTGTTGAAAAAGGACGTCCCTTTCATCTGGGACGACCAATCCCAACAATCTTTTGACAACTTGAAGTCTACCATTACTCATGCCCTTGTGCTCCAACCACCCAATTACTATAAGGATCACATCCTTTATCTTTCTGCTTCTGCCACCATGATCACCATGGTATTGGTCCAGGAAGACAACAATGCCCAGGAACATGTGATCTATTACCTCAGTAAGGGTCTTATTGACTCCGAAACTCGTTATTCACATGTCGAGAAACTCGCTTTCGCGGCAGTCATTGCCGTCCAAAATTTCCGTCATTATATCCTACTCCGCACCACTACTGTTATTTCCGATTCGAACTCCATGTACCATGTTCTTACACGTCAAGTTCTCGGGGGAAAGTATTCACGCTAGATCGTGATACTTTAAGAATTCGATCTCCTCTTTGATAAAACCAAGTCAAAGAAATCTCTGGCGTTTGCGGAGCTCATTTGTGATCTTCCCCATGTTGATTCGGGAACTGATCCCATCGAATCCCTTCCATATGAGTCATTATTTCTCATCAACATGTTTGACCCATGGTATGGAGATATCACATTATATCTTCAAACCCAACGGTTCAACCTCCAACTATCTCATGATGACCGTCGTTGCATACACCACCACACCAAGTATTACTTGATCATCAGTGATACCTTGTATTGTAGTGGTGTTGATTCCATCCTTCAACGTTGTCTAACACATGAGGAGGTTGAACATGTACTGAATGATTGTCACTCCGGAGCTTGTGGCGGTCATCTTTCTGGGATGGCTACAACCCAGAAAATACTATGCATTAGATACTACTGGCCTTTGATATTCAAGGACTGTATTGAGGCCATTAAGAAGTGTCCCCCATGCCAAATTTTCCAATTCAAAAAGCGCTCACATCCAGCCCCTTTACATCCAGTTATTGTCGTCGGCCCCTTTGCTAAATGGGGCATAGATTTCACTCACTGTAAGCCTACCTCAGTCGGGGGGCATGGTTACGTCATTTTAGCCATGGATTATTTCACTAAATGGGCCGAGGCAATGCCTACATAAAATGAAGACGGAAAAACCGCTACACTCTTCATGTTTAACCATGTCATTGCACGATTCAGAGTCCTACAAGCCATCATTACCGATCACGGATCTCATTTTCAAAACCAGATGGTAGATGAATTGAGCACTAGACTAGGTTTTCACCATGAGAATTCAACCCCATATTACCCACAATCCAATAGACAAGTTGAGGCCATCAATAAGGTTTTGAACCATGATTCAACGCATGGTGGGTACTCACAAATCAAATTGGCATAAAACTTGCAGTCGAACTTCTCTCGCACACCACTGCTGAGGAAGAACGTTTTCTTCACTTGGAAAAACTTGACGAAACTTGCGATGCTGCTCTTGCCAATGAAACACATAAGAAACACATTAAAGCCCAGTACGATAAGTCAGTTAAACCTCATGTATTTAATGAGGGGGATTTGGTCCTCACGTATGACCAAAAACATGATAAGCTGGGGGTAGGCAAGTTTGAGTCCATGTGGCATGGGCCATATGTTGTAAAACATGTCTTAGAGAAGGGATCTTATGAGCTTGAAGATTATGATGTAATATCTCTAGGGGAGCCTCGCAATGGGTTCTACGTGAAGAGATACTATGCTTGAGTTTTTAACGCATTGGTATCTTGTATATACTATACATGGTGTGTGTTTTGTGTGGTGTGACACTTTGCTTCAGTGTGTTAGGATCTTGGTTTCACGCTTATATCATATTCTTCCTTCATGTGCATATGGAAACCTGTTTTGGATTCCCTGATGGCGCCAGTCGTCACACCCGCAGCCTCGCTTCGGCAGCCTGAGTACTTTATTCCCCTACCGACGAGCTCGTTAGTTTGGGAGGGAGTTGTCTAGGGTATGCAACCAACAACATCGTAGAATATCATGCGGTGATTGGAGTCTTAACCGACGCTCTTTCCCTCAGTATGGACCACATTGTTTTCCATCTCGACTCACAATTAGTGGTCTCCCACCTTAACCGTGTCTATGCCATCCGTGATCCCACGTTACTCTGTCTTTTTTGACGAGTACATCTCTTGGAGAGGTCCTTTGAATCCATTCAGTACCTGCACATTTCAAGATACATGAACACAGTTGCTGATTCCATGGCCAAATTCATATTGGACTGGTATATTGCACATATTGAAATATTCATAAACATAAAAGTGGCATGGCATGTACATAATGCATAAACAAGATCCCATAATCATCCATAAAAACACAATGTATAAATCGGCCATAGAGTTTTTGTATATCATATCAAAATGTAGTACTGATACAAAAATCTGAAGCATATAAGATTTCAGTAAATATCTCTCGATACAAAATCTGAATCCCATAGCTTTCAGTACATATACATCTAAACACGGGCCTGGGCCCCGCGATGCTCATGGTAGCGGATGATCGCTCTTGCTACTTTCCTAAGCAGCGAGCCAAAGCGCTCGGACACGCCAATGGTTTGGCGCTGGTACTAGAGAGGTAGATCATGAACCCTAGGATCTGGAATGTCTAGACTCAAGCACTGGAGGTTCTCCTCCTGCTTGTCCAGCTCCTCAACATCATCACGTGCTGTGACACCCAACACCGACACTGCTCCTCTCTGCGCAATCGGAGAGAGGCCAACTAGTCGCGTCGGACGCACATCTTCATCAAACAGATATCAACCATCAGTACTACTCCAAAAATATCAAATATATATAATGTCACCCCACTGCGTCCCCTCGGGAAGCACGAGGTTTGGATCTCCCTTGAAGTCGGTCCTGTCATATGGATAATCCTCAACCATGAGGAGTTGACCCCTCCACCATAGGAAGAAGGGTGCACCGAAGGTAATAATGGGACCACCGCCGCCATGGTGGGACAGTGCTTCTATCCAACGGATCATGTGAGGATCTCTCATATCCATATCCTCTATGTCAGCCTGTGGGCGTAGATGCAGCACCCGCTCCAGGAAGAACGAAACTACAACCAAGCCATAACCAAACTGTTTCAGCACCCTGCGTCGACACTTGGTGAGTTGTTCTCACAGACTTGCAAGGAGTCTCTCACACCATTTAAACACCGTTGGAGCCATACACTCCTCAGCATACATCATCTAGGACTTGCTCGCTAGATGAGGGGACCTACTTCCGGCCACCCTCACGATGGTAAACAGAACTGTGCAAAGAGTTTGATCTCTAACCTCCTTGATGGGAATCTTCCCACCTACCATCTGGGTGTCATCAATGCACCATTGGTCTATCAAATCCTCCATGATACGATCACCTCCTCGTGATCCTGATAATGATACCGGGATTTCCCTGTCGAGACAACCCTGACAAGAAATAGATAGCCTTGATATCAATGGTCAAGGTGTGAACACCTATCTGAAAGTGTTGCTGCACCGGATACCAACATTGGATAAAGTGCTCCAATAATGTCAGTTGGGCCCTCATGCCGGGAACCTGGAAGTACTTCAGTAACCCATAATTCCTCAACACATCCATGCATTGAGGATCATTTGTCGCTTGGGCATCATTGAGCTCATGCTCTTGTTCATGCCATTCGACCATTGTGATCACTTGAACCCTGTCCAAAATTCCATTAAAACATCATTAGAACCTCTCAAAACCACCAAAAACATTTATCTTTGGTTGGATTTTGAGCTTGGTATGCAGACATGTGCCGGTGCAGCCCGTCCTTTGGACAGAGTGCCGACGGTGCAAGACAGTATTTTGGGATTTGTGTCGGTGTTCCCTTGGCACAATTCCCGAAAGGGGCAATTGCGTTAGTCCGTGGGCACAATATCCCTCATTAAGCAAGCTCAAAACTCAAAAAAATGGAAATAAATAAAAAATGTAATCCGTTGAAAAGAAAGAGGGCAGAGTTTAGGCTTGCCTGACACTGACGGCAAGGGGAAACGGCTGATCATGGCTCCTGCAATTAACGGTTGAAAATCGCTCTCCAAAGGTCACTTTCACTCTCCAACTTGGTAAAAACAATAGTAATTCTTTTTCACTATTTGGCCCTATTTATATTGAAAACGGAATATTCCTTTTTAAATTTATTTGTTTATTGGGCTATTTTTCCTATAGTTGGAAGTGTTTTACATGTTTGAACACCTAATCGACTATTTTGACCTAGTTTTCGGAGATTTGCAGGTACAATAAGATGCCATAATTGATTGCTCATGTTTGTAGCATTTTCACACTCATTGTAGGGTGTGAACAACTCTTCGAGCACTTTTTCTGTCATTGTCCCGCTCGTTAAAAACAAATAATGATGACACCGAGCAAACTCTTTGTTCCTTCTCATGCTCGTAAAACGATGATAATAAGTTACTGAGTTATAGTTTATCACTTTTCCGGGATCGTTAAACTTCCATGAAAAAGGAACCCCTCAGAGTCTTTCTTTAAGCTCTTTTCAGGCTCTCGAAATACAAAAAGATCGTCGAGCGAACTTGATACGTTCACGCTTGTAAAAGTATTTGAACAATCGTCTTTCTGGTGATAGTTTACCGCTTTTTCGGACCAGGAGGTACTATTTACGAAAAAGGAGCACTCCATCCAATCATGGGTGGAAGAGTTCTCTCTTGTGTCGTTTTACCCTTCTTTCGGGCGAAGAGACTAACTTTACGAAAAAGCAATTTTGGAGTCTTCTTTAGTTCTTTTCAGACTCTCTAAACATGAAATGACGTTGAGTTTACCTTCTATGGACTTGTTAAAATTTGACATCAAAGGGCCCGTCATTGGACAAACCCCTCCTATCCTAGGTTCATAAAACATTTGGGATTGGAATCATCCATGGGATGAGCTATACCGAGCATCTGTTACCGTCCTCAAGCTCGTTAAAAACAAAAGAGATACTCATCAATCATGATGGGGAATAGGGATGAGATTGTGTTCATTGTTATTATGGCAGTACTTAGTCACTCTTGAACATGGCACTTGTTTGCATTTGCATTCAGTACTTGGGTAATCTGTTTGTCTTCGAGTCTTGTTGATTCCATGAGTCTTGTCACTCCTTTGGGTCATGCAAATAATGCTTCCATCATCAATTGCATTGGGGGTCGGTATCATTCTCTTCATGTCAATACTGCCAAGTCATGCCATGCCCATGTTCAAGAGACGTTCGTTATTCATTATCTACAGTTAGTATACCTTCCGTCATGTTGGTCTACCCTAAGTCAGTCTTGCACATCACTCTATTTTCCAATTCACTCCAAACATCTGTCGTCGTGTTTCGTGTCATTGATGAGGGATTCATCATGGCCCTCCTTCGACGGGTTCATCCTTGTCGACTTCAACACCTCATCCGAGGATTGAATCTAGAAACCAATCATGTACCTTGGGCCTGCATGCCTCAATGGAAGGTTACCTCGCTTTTGACATGAGTTTACATCATTGGATCTTGATTGAAAGATCTGGTCGAGTGTTCGACCTCAAATCATTAATTCACACTCGACGGTATGTATTGTGATACCTTGGGAATCATTGAAATCAATGGTGATTTCCCTTACGCTTGTTAATGGTATACATCAATGACTGGTAATCAAGTGGTTTCTACCATGTTCGACTCTAAGACATTGTAATCACATGGATAGATTCGTATCATTGTGGGTTCGGCTTGAAGACCTTGGGTTGTTCTCATATTTCACCCAGGTTGCGATGGAGATTGTTTGAGTCATATTACATGGATCCACTTTGTATTGGTCATGGTTGTATTATCATCTTATCATGGATCTACGATTGTGTCCAGTAGCCATGATTGTGTTCAGTCGGTCTTTACTACCATGGATCTGTAATGTATTGGTCGGCAGCCATGTTGTGATTCATGTGAGACTTTTATCTCAGAGTTAGTTGTACTGCAGTGGCACCTTCCAACCAACAAGTCCTTTCCATCTATCTTGCAAAGCATATCACATGTTTAAGTTTACCAACTTCATGCTTTGGAGGGCATTCCGTTACACCTAAATCTCGTCATCATGAGTCCTATGTTAACTCAGTGCCTTGATCCTTGAAGTTTCCCTGACCAAGAGTCATCTAGAGCAAGTTGTTGATCCTTTGTCCACATTTTCTAGTTAGGTCAGTGCAGCTTGTCTTCCAGCAATAAGTGCCTGACAAGGCTCGGCGCAGAGTGTCATTTGGAATCCTGCGCCAATGGCTTAGGTTTCCTTCATTCAACCTGCGCTTGCCCCTTCCTGGCGCAAGTTTTCCTCATATAGCATGCGCCGGGGTTGGTTGAAATGGATAAATGGAACCTTCGAGCGACTTCTCGAAGCCTGATGAGGTGGATGTCTATCCCTAACTAATAGGTGAGTTGTCCTTCGGTTCCCTAACCTCTAGGGAAAATCCCTTAGACTTCTCCCATCATTTCTCAACCTAGTCTATCCACTTGGTCTTATAAATATGAAGCTCCTCTCCATTCCAAGGGGAGGAAGGTCTATAGCACTCTCATGCTGGTGGAATTCGCTTAGGTGATCCTTGTACATCCTTGGGAGTCCTACTTCATCCTTGGAGGTTTTGGTTTGTCTTATTGGAAGGAAGGTTGCGACGTTAAGGCTTAGGTTGTAATGTTCTTCTCTATTGTACTCTCTTTCATTACAGTTCATACGATATCTTCCCATATATGTTATCGTATTGTTAATGTGTAGAGCTTACCTCCTTAACTATTAGCTTAGATCAGTCATATGTGATATATGCTTTTACTACTTGTTTGTGTCTGCTTACTCAACAGGGTTTTTCAACTACAGACTTGAAGGCTCTAGAGCATTGGATCAAGCAAGGAGAAAGGGAATCGTAAATCGTAGGTAAGATACTTGTTTGTTACTTTATGATTCTATTGATCTAGGGAAGTTTGATTCTATTTTGTATCTATTTGTTCTAGATCTAGTTATACTAGGGAGATCTGGCCTTTAAGTCTGCTTAGGTAGATTGTCTGAAAACAATAGGACATGTTGCCATTGGATATTTTTGCAGCTTCAAAATTGCAATGAGCATGGGGTCACCATGCTTTTCAATATTAGTAACTTCAAGAGCCTCCTCCAACTAGTTTCGAGCACAAATTCCTTTAGAGGTAGGTTTCTTGGGAGGATCGTGGGTATTAAGGAGTTGGCCATATCAGACTTAGATCACAATATATTTGAGTGTTGCATGCCATCAATATTTGGGGAGCTTCCCAGTTGGAGGAAAACTTTGTTATGATGACACGGTGTGATTTGTTGGTGGAGAGGCCTCAAGTGGCCATCTAACACATTTGAATGGCTATAAACCCTCTAACCATCGCATGAAGACATATTCTTCTATAAGGGAAATTCCATACAACATAATATTTTTCAAAATGTTGTGTTTGTGTTATGTTATAAAGTCACAATTGATAGAAAAATGATGGAAGAAGAATATTTTTTGAATTGTTTGAAGGGGTGTTATAGGTCAAACTTGCACCTCTCCGTCCGTGATCACCCTGAGCTGCTGATCACACAAAAGGACACCTTGGATGGAGGAGCATGTTGACCTTTGATGATATATCAACTCATTCCATTTCCTGAAAATACTGGAAAACCCCCAAAAATATCATTTTGAGATATGAGCGCTACTCTACTCAAAGAGACTAGCGCCCATACGCTACTCCACTGTATAATAGTAGCGCCCATATCCAAGTATACGCTACTCCAGTGTAGCATAGTAGCGTCCACAATTTTAAATCAATTGAGCGCTAGTTGTTAAACACTAGGGTAGCGCCCTATACGCTACTCCACTAAAGAAGAGTCGCGTACATCTTAAAAGATGATTAAAAAATAAATTAATTCATCGAGGAGGATTAGTTGATGGCAGTTTCCTAACTCCCCCAACTTCCTCCATAACTACATCTCGACCTGAACTGCTTCTTTAAACCTATAAATACCAAGAAGGTTAAAGGAGAAGGGTTAGAAATTGGAGTTAGTGAGATTGATTAATGGAAAAAATTTGAAGAAACTTGCATTGGAGGAGTTGTTGCTGAAGACATCCAAGCCAGAAGAAAGCCAGAGCCCAGAATCTAGTTGCAGGAGCCTGTTTCATCATCAGGTATACTTGTACTTCATTCTACTTTTGACAAATAAAGGTTGAAGTGTTTTCTTGTTCCAATTTGAATGTGTTATCAAATGGCATCTTAAGTTGGATTTATTTTGGTCAATGCTGAATATTAAACATTGTTTTTGTTTCTTTCAAGCTTTATATATTGCCCAAAATGTTTTGAGAAAGGTATTGTTGTTGCAGGTTTGCTGAAGGAAAGGTAGATTTGGAAGTGGAACACAGGATCAAATCAAGGCAAGGATCAGAATTCGATTAAGAGGTATGTTCCCTACATCTACAACTTCTTTCTTTTTGTAAATGTCTCTGTAATAGCATCAATACACTTACCTATCTCCCCAGTATGGTCGCAAACTATGTGTTAGACTGGCATTTGCATCATACATTGTAAACAACATTTCACACATAAAATTTAAACGCATACACATGTAAATAACCGATACTGTATATATAGCTGATACCGTATCAAAAAATATGAGTTTTTGAGTCATGAGTCTCTCAAGTCAAGTCATAAAAGTACAAAAGCTGGGCATAGTAGCCTAAAAAATATATACATAATGTTTTCTTCTCCTATGGAGAAGGAGGGACCTCCTCATCATCTACCGCATTGTGATAGCATATCACTAGTGTAGCAATCCGCCGCAGTACCCTAAGCCATGCTGGGGGCACCCCAACAACATCTTTCTGCATGTCAACAGGTATCTGGTCCATGCGGCATGCAGGAATCTCATGAGTCAACCGACTCATTTTCCTCTCCAGGGTACCCAACATAGCATCTGCTGCGGTGATATCGGCTGGCCTCACATAGATGGTAGGATGGCCCTCGGGACGAATAGGCCCAACATTTGCATTTGACACTTGATTAGAACTCCAAAAACTCATTCATAAAAATCAAATACTTGAAAAAGTTTGAAAAAATTAAATAAATTCTCAAAATTTAAACATACCAATATCTCCCCAGGAACCACCTGGCGGAAGCACCAGCTCTGGATCGTGACGGAAATCCAATCCAGCGTAAGGAAACTGCTCAAAAGCGGGTACTTGCCTCTCCCACCACCCCCACAAGTCATCAGTGTGGTAACAATAGTGACTTTCCCCCACCACCCTGGCGGAGAAAAATGTCACCCCAACGGCCTAATCTGGGCTCACGGGGGTTAACCTGTGGAAGAGGCATCCCCAAACTAATAGCAGGCATCCTCTCGAAGAAGAAAGTACATAAAATACTTCCGTACCCAAAATTCTTCATGGAACCGGATTTGCAACTTGTCAATTGATACTTCATGTTTGCCAGCAAGCTAGTACTCCAATCATAAACATGGCCATGCAAGCACTGTACACCAATATGCATCGAATGCCTGGAAGCTAAGTGTTGTGATGCACTACCACTTACTCGGTTGATCATGCTCACTATCACTTTCAGAGGGAGACCATCAATAGTTGAAATCAGGACTTAGCTTCCCGATTTTTTTGCTCCGGCAACACAGTATGTATTTACATATTCTTGCACTGATCGTGCACCCAAACGAGAAGTCCCTTTCAGATTGATTACGTCTCCTCTCCTTGAGAGACCAGTAATAAAGTATATGTCCTCAACGGTAAGCTCAAGAGTTTGCCCCCGGATGATGAAGGTATTAGTATCTATATCCCAATACTGAATCAATCTCCGAAACAGCTTGTTTAGTGCCCGCATGTTTATGGTTCGATAAAATTTCAACAAACCGCATCTTCGGAGCGCATGGAGGGTAGCCGGGTCTTGCATGGCTAACCTATCCATGTCTTCATGCTCCCTTTCCCTCCATTGTAAGACCATCCTGCACAAAAGCCAAAAATTTTTTGAGTCTCGGCGCTTGTAGATAGCTTTGCAAGTATGTACGCTACTATGTATACTACACAGTAGCGTGTAGGCGCTACTCTGTTTGAGCAAAGTAGCGCCCATTGCATTTGTACGCTACTCTTGTGTATACACAGTAGAGCTCGCGCATAAACGCTTGTGAGCACCGCGTTGCAAAGTCATTTTGGCTCAAAAATTGAAAAATAAACCATTGAAATGCAAGATAGGGAGATTTCTACTTACTTGGTGGAGGAAGTTTGGTGGTTGGATGCCCGGTTTGATCGCAGTGGAGATTTGAAATTCGCAAAAGTTTCCCAATTTTTGCCCTACAACACAATTTGAAAATTGATTTTTTAACAATGAAATTATATATAAAATTGGATTTTGATTTTTACCCATAATTTTTAATTTTCCATAGTTTCAAAAACCCTAATTAATCAATTGAAACACAAAATAAGGTATAACACTGATCCAAGTTCATTTTTCACTCAATTGTTGTCGGATTCGTCTCCTAAGCTCAAATTTCTTGATGATAGACCTTGTCAGTTAACTAAACATTCCAAATTCATATATCATTTAAGATTTTTTGCCGCATCGACTAATATTTTGTTGAAGACCTAGTTTTGTCAGGGCATGAAGCTACGATCCTAGAAGCTGACCTTTAAGTCATTTTAAGCTCTTGTTTGGTCTATCTAAACTTAAACAAGATCGCCAAGCAAACTTGTCCTTTTCGATCTCGTTAAAGTATCCGAAGGCTCATCCACTCAGGTATAGAATTACCCCTTTTCCGGGCCTCAGTGGATTAACTACGGAAAAGGTATACTCTAGGTATACTCCTGTATGCGCTAGAAGAGTTCTCCTTTCATTGTTTTATACTTTTTCGGGGGAGGAGACTAACTGTACGAAAAAGGATCTTTTGGAGTCTCTCTTTAGGGTTTTCAGACTCTCTAAACATGAAAATACCAAGCGAGCATTCACCTACTCGGGCTCGATGTGAAATCCACGAGAGGGTATGTAGAGGACTGTTTAAGTTTTTCAACTCTATAAACAAGAAAACACCGCCGAGCACAGACCAATCCGAGCTCGATATAAAATCCACAGATAGGTAAAATGAGGATTGTTTAAGTTTTTCAGACTCTATAAACAGGAAAACACCGGCGAGCATTAATCTGCTTGGGCTCGATACTAAAATCCACGAGCAGATATATGGAGTTATTGTTTAAGTTTTTCAGACTCCTTAAAATTGAAAACACCGGCGAGCAAGAACAGATCTCGGCTCGATATTAAAATCCAGAGATCAGTACATATAGAGTATTCTTCTATCTCTTCTTCGAACTCTATAAATGATGAAGAAGGTCTTGAGTCTTCCTCCCATGGGCTCGTTAAACTATTTACATGGTTGGATCTATTGAGTTTTCATTCTTTCTTGGACTCATTAAAACAACAAGAAGGGTATTCTTTTATCTAAAAAGAATAAGGAACGGGAAAACATATCATATCTTCATTGTTTTGGCCTCCAGGTGAACTTTTCCTCCGAGTTGTTTACTCCCCCGGTTGGTTATTCTTCCAACCATATGGAGGGTCTGCTAATGTCTCTTACATTTCAGACTTATTTACCCCATTATGTCAGAAACTGCCTGAGTCACTTTGTGTCGTGTTCAATGTTCAAGGATATACCCTGTGTCGGCCATTCTGCAGATTACCTTGACCTCATGTGTCGGCCTTCCTAGTGTCAGTCTTGTTACATATTATTCGATATCAGCTCTTACCAGTTGAGTGTTTCTCGAGTTGGATGATGGAGGATGCCTTAAGGCCTCCCTTCCAACGGAATTCTTCCCATCGACATCAAATCATTATTCTGGGATTGAAGTTTAGAGTTTTGGTTAGTACCTTGGAGATTGCAGTCACCAGTGGCAATTTTCCTCGCTGTTGAATGACGAGAATACATTAATGTCTCTTCTTCGACAGGATTCCCAAGTGTTCGACTCCAAGTCCATCTATTCACATTTGGCGAATCGTACTTGGTACCTTGGACCCCATCATCATTATTGGTGGAAGTCCTCGCGTTTGTCAACGGTATACATCAATGACTGGTAATCATACGATACCCCCCATGTTCGACTATCAGCTCATCTATTCACATGGTTAGGGTTTGTACCTAGGGTTGTTGTGGGATGAAGACCTTGGGATTTTAGATGACATTACCTCATTTTGTTATCACCCAAGTTGCGCAAGACTGAGCCTCACTTATATTCGGCTCTTCATGAGACATAGATCCAGTTTGTTGTTATGGCTATGATCTCTCAGTTTGACATAGATCCACGCTTGTATTTCAAGTGGCTATGCTTTATATACATCTCCTTGTTATGTATCGGAGATCATGTTGTATCACACTGCACATCTATATGATGTCAACAATGTAATTGCTTGCTGACCTTGATCTTTGTTGCAGGTTTCTTGTGACTTGTTTTCTGCGGTTCTGTGCTCCTCCTCTGGATTTGGATTGTAATGTATTTCGGCCATCGTTTCCCTCTGACCTCACACATTAAGGGGCATCTGTTATAGGTCAAACTTGCACCTCTCCGTCCGTGATCACCTTGAGCTGCTGATCACACAAAAGGACACCTTGGATGGAGGAGCATGTTGACCTTTGATGATATATCAACTCATTCCATTTCCTGAAAATACTGGAAAACCCCAAAAAATATCATTTTGAGATATGAGCGCTACTCTACTCAAAGAGACTAGCGCCCATACGCTACTCCACTGTATAATAGTAGCGCCCATATCCAAGTATACGCTACTCCAGTGTAGCATAGTAGCGCCCACAATTTTAAATCGATTGAGCGCTAATTGTTAAACACTAGGGTAGCGCCCTATACGCTACTCCACTGAAGAAGAGTCGCGTACATCTTAAAAGATGATTAAAAAATAAATCAATTCATCGAGGAGGATTAGTTGATGGCAGTTTCCTAACTCCCCCAACTTCCTCCATAACTACATCTCGACCTGAACTGCTTCTTTAAACCTATAAATACCAAGAAGGTTAAAGGAGAAGGGTTAGAAATTGGAGTTAGTGAGATTGATTAATGGAAAAACTTTGAAGAAACTTGCATTGGAGGAGTTGTTGCTAAAGACATCCAAGCCAGAAGAAATCCAGAGCCCAGAATCTAGTTGCAGGAGGCTGTTTCATCATCAGGTATACGTGTACTTCATTCTACTTTTGACAAATAAAGGTTGAAGTGTTTTATTGTTCCAATTTGAATGTGTTATCAAATGGCATCTTAAGTTGGATTTATTTTGGTCAATGCTGAATATTAAACATTGTTTTTGTTTCTTTCAAGCTTTATATATTGCCCAAAATGTTTTGAGAAAGGTATTGTTGTTGCAGGTTTGCTGAAGGAAAGGTAGATTTGGAAGTGGAACGCAGGATCAAATCAAGGCAAGGATCAGACTTCGATTAAGAGGTATGTTCCCCACATCTACAACTTCTTTCTTTTTGTAAATGTCTTTGTAATAGCATCAATACACTTACCTATCACCCTAACCAAGTTGATAGCTTTAGTTTCCTAGCTATAGGGTAGAAATATCCGCCAACAAGGGGGGGAGGAACTTTTTGAAGTCTTTTGAAAGAATATTGGGAGAAATTAGATAGAAGAGCGAGGAGTATAATGAAACTGTGCTTATCGGACTTTGTGTTGTTGAACGTATTTGGAGAAGAGACTGCGATAAATCTTTGGGCGAAACTACAGAGTTTGTATCAATCAAAATCCCTTGTAAATAAGTTGTTTCTGCAAAAGAAACTGGAGCACCTCAGAATGGATGATAATGACACAGTGACAGAGCATATGAATGTATACAATACTATGGTAAGCCAAATAACCTCTGTTGGCGTTAAAATGGACGAAGAAGATAAATGTATTACATTATTGTGTTCTTTTCTAGTTTCCTGGGACAACCTAATTGTAGCAATAGGGAGTGTTAATCAAGCGACTTTAAAATTTGATGAAATAGTATCATCCCTGATATAAGAAGAGATGAGGCATAAAACCATGGATACTCATAGCATGGATTCCTTGTCTGTAAGAGGTCGCCCCCAGGAGAGAAACAAAAATAAGGGATCTGTGGGGAGATCTAAATCTAAGGGTATATCTAAATTCCCAGGAAAATTTATAAGGAAGTGTTGGGAACGAGATAAAGTTGGGCACTATAAAAATGATTGTAGATCTAAGAATGTTGAGAAAGGAAAGGGATCTGAGGATACCTCTACCACATAGGTGAATACTTCCTTAGAAGAAGGAGGGGATGTGTACCTATCTTCCACGGGTAACCATTCAGAACGTGATATATGGTTGATTGACTCAGGTGCATCATGTCATATGACCCCTCATAGGGATTGGTTATTTGAATATGAAAAGTACAATGGAGGCGATGTGTTCTTGGGAGATGATTCACCAGCCAGTATCGTTAAGCGTGGTAGAGATAAGTTGAAACTCAAGGATGGAAGGATTAGAACTCTCCTTGGAGTACTACACATTCCAAATCTAGCGAGAAAGTTGATATTTGTCAGAAAGATGGATATTGCAGGTGTAAAGACCGTGTGTGGAGATGGTGGTGGAAAAATGGTTCGAGGATCAATGGTATTGATGAGGGGAGTTCGGTATGGAACTCTATACAAACTAATGGGAAGAACCATCATTGTTGAATGTAACAATTATGTTGTTCCTGAGGGGGGAGATACAAAATACGAAAACCTAACCTATGCCATCAAATATTGGGGCATACCGGATAAAAGGGCCTTCGATCATTACAAGGTAAAAGTATGGTTGAAGGTATGACTGATTGCACTCCAGATTTTGATTTCTATGAACATTTCATATATGGAAAATAGAATCGAGTAATATTTGCATCTGGTGCTACAAGAGAAAAGGGAATTTTATAGTTAATACACTGTGGTGTGTTTGGACCTGTGCTTGTTCCATCATTAGGTAGATCTGCGTATTATGTTTCATTTATAGATGATTTCTCAAGGAAAACATGTATTTATTTCCTTCGAAATAAATCTAAAGTATTTGATAAATTTAAAGAATTTAAGGCTCTTGTAGAGAATCAAACAGAAAAGAAAATAAAGGTGTCGGGGAGAGATAATGGTGGAGAGTTCTGTGGGAATGGATTCGAAGAATTATGTAAGAAGTGTGGTATAGCAAAGCATAAAAATACTCCATACACACCTCAATGGAATGGAGTTGTTGAAAGGATGAATAGGACACTAATGGAAAAGGCAAGGAGCATGCTAAGCAATTCCGGGATAGGACAAGAATTCCGGGCAAAAGGCAGTGGAGATAGCATATTGCTTGGTAAATCGATCACCCACATCATCATTGGTTGACAAAACTCCATAAGAGGTATGGAATGGTAAGAAACTCTCTATTAAACATCTGAAATATTTTGGTTGTGATGCTTATGTACATGTTCTAAAGGAGAAAAGGAATAAGCTGGACAATAAAGCTGAAAAATGTATCTTTATTGGTTATAAAGATGTTATGAAAGGTTATAACCTTTGGAATCCTATAACTAAGAAGATTGTTTACATTCAAGATGTTGTGTTTAGAGAGGTCAAAGAAATTCCTAGACAGGAAGTGACTCCAATGGAAAAGGAACCAGAGAAGATAGAGTTTGAGTTAGAAGATGAAGAATCTGACTCAACGGAAGAAGCTAAATAAGAAGAAGAAGAAGCTCATACCCTAGTTTTGAGGAGATCATCTTGAGAAAGAAGGCAACTAGAAAGGTATTCCCCTCCTGATTTCCAATCTATTTTTTCTTTATCTATTACTGATGATGATCCTAGAAATGTGAAGGAATTTGTTGATTCAGAGGATAGTGATCTATGGAAGAAGGCCATGCTTGAAGAAATGGAATCCTTGGATAAAAATGAAGCATGGGATCTAGTTCAGTTACCTGCTGGAAGAAAAGTCATTGGCAACAAATGTATATTTAAATGGAATTTAAATGCAGAAGGTAAAGTGGAGAAGTTCAAAGCTTGCTTGGTAGCAAAGGGATATTCTTAGGTAGAGGGAATTGATTTTGGTGAAATATTTTCTCCAGTTGCAAAATTAACTTCCATTATATTTCTTATTTCCATTGTTGCTGCTTTTGATCTTGAAGTAGAGCAGATGGATGTGAAGACAACGTTCTTACATGGGGATCTAGAAGAATAAATATACATGAAACAACCTGAAGGTTTCACAGTAAAGGGAAATAAAGATCCGGTATGTAAACTAAAGAATTCTGTTTATGGTCTAAAGCAATCTCCAAGGACGTGGTACTAAAATTTTGACACATACATACTTGGATTGGGGTTTGTGAGAAGCAAGGATGATCATTGTGTATACTCCAAACAAGTTGGTGATCACTTCATTAGCATAGTATTGTATGTTTATAACATGTTGTTGATTGGAAACAACAAAGATGTCATAAAGGAGGTGAAGTATCATCTATCCTCCAAATTTGACATGAAGGATCTCGGTGCTGCAAACTTCATACTAGGAATGGAGATTAAAAGAGATCGTGCAAACAAGAATATTCGGTTAAATCAAAGAAAATAATTCGAGACAATACTAAAGATATTTAACATACAGGACAGTAAGCCAGTCAAGGTCCCTATACCTATAGGTGTAAAGTTATCTATAGATCAGTGTCCCAAGACACAGGAAGAGGAAGAATATATGGCACAAGTTCCATATGCTAGTGCAGTTTCATGTATGCAATGGTCTGTACCAGACCGGACATTGCTCATACAGTGGGAGTATTGAGTAGACACATGTCAAAACCATGGAAGGAGGATTGGACAACTGTAAAGAGGGTCTTCAGATATTTGCGTGGCACTACAGATTATGCAATCTGCTACCAAGGAATACTTGGACTAGACAGAGTAATAAATGTACATGGATTTGTTGATGCAGACTGGGCTGTAGATATTGATCACAGAATATCTACAAGTGGGTATGTGTTTAACCTATTTGGAGTAGCTATCAGTTGGATGAGCAAGAGATAGGCTGCAGTTTCACTTTGAAGTACATAAGCTGAATATATGGAAGCCACTCATGCAAGTAAAGAAGTTGTATGGTTGCAGATATTATGTTCAAGTATTGGGTTTGTACAAAGAGCTGTAAGGTTAGATTGTGACATCCAAAGTGCAATATTCATAGCAAAGAACCCTGCTTATCATGCTAAGACAAAGCATATTTATGTGCAATATCACTTTGTGAGAGATATGGTTGAAGACAAGAAGGTGTTGCTGGAGAAGGTTGACACCTTGAAGAATGTTGCAGACTCATTAACAAAGTTTGTCAATACATAGAAGTTCTCTTGGTGTAGAGAATCTATGGGCATTGATGCCCTGAACCTATGAATTTATGAGTACATGACTCATTGTTATGCAGAGAAAACAACAAGTGGGAGAATGTTGGGTATGTGTTATATTCTTTTCATATGTATGGGGGGCATTGTGCCTGTTAGCAAATATGTAATTTAATCCTGGTTAATGGATTGGGGTTTATTTTCTAATCCAGGTTAATAGATTAGGGTATTGGATGCTATAGATACCTATATTGTATTGTGAGTGATTCATAATGAGAATGAGAAAATAAGAGGTGCGGCTCTAAGTGTTGAAGACAAGAAGGTGTTGCTGGAGAAGGTTGACACCTTGAAGAATGTTGCAGACTCATTAACAAATTATGTCAGTACAAAGAAGTTCTCTTGGTGTAGAGAATCTATGGGCATTGATTCCTTGAACCTATGAATTTATGAGTACATGACTCATTGTTATGCAAAGAAAACAACAAGTGGGAGAATGTTGGGTATGTGTTATATTCTTTGCATATGTATGTGGGGGGGCGTGCCTTTCAACAAATATGTAATTTAATCCTGGTTAAGGGATAGGGGTTTATTTTCTAATCCAGGTTAACAGATTAGGGTATTGGATGTTGCGGAATACCTATATTGCATTGTGAGTGATTCAAAATGAGAATGGGGAAATAAGAGGTGCGGCTCTAAGTTTCACTGGTTTTCCCGGTTAAGGGTTTCCAGGGTAAATCTTCGTGTATTATGTGTGAATGTTGTGGTGTAATATTTTTTTTGCTTAAAAGAATCTGTATGTTTTGCTTCTCTACAAATGTTTAAAACTCACAGAATACATTCAAGGTATGGAGTTTCCATTTTTCATCCAAACCTCACGTGAAGGGAAACAAAATGCCTAACCTCATTTGTCAACTTGGGAGAATGTTTCAATCTGCCAATTCTAAGGGTTTAGAACTCAAATGTGCACTTACCATGAAAAACAAAATCAAATCACCTCAAGGGTATTCACCAAGAAGGAGGGGTCCCCACTTTTTATGAACTTGAGTGAGTTGTTGTAGGTTCAGCATCAAGATTGGTGTAAGTTTCCTCAAGATTGGTGTCATTCCCCCCCTCACCGTTGGTTCCCTTTCTTATGTCTCTTTTCCTTCTTCCCCTTGGTTGGTTGTAGGTTACAAATATCGCTTTGGGTGGATGCCATAATTTTTCCTACTCATAAGGAAGGAGATAGGACCAAGTTAGCCTTTGCAGGTGTCGACAAAGGGGTGGGACTAGGTTGAATTGAGTAGGTGAGCAACCAAATTGGTATCCTTGTAGTAAAATTTGGAAGGTTCAACGTAGCCATGATATTAGCTTTCATGGTACTCAAAAGTGTTTACACCATGTTTTGGGGTGCTTCGTGATATTTAGGGTACATGGTGCATGTTCATCCCTTGGATGGTATTAAATGGATTGGTACGTGGGAGATATTCCATAATGGAATATTGACCTCAATTGGGTGCTTATCTAGAATTATTCCCTAGGGTGTTTGTTAGTTTCTTGATAGCTTAGTGGACATCCTTCACTATGGCCACACATAAAGGTTCACTTGCTTGGAGTATGCCCTACTTAGGAGGAGGAGAGTTGTGTATCTTAAAGGAAGGAATTAGGACCTAAACATAATATGGTTGTTTGGATTCCTTGGTGGAGGTTTGGAGTTGGCTTGGGGATACCTAGGCTACAACAATATTTATGCAAGGGGAGTGGACCTAGTGGAGCACATGGCTTAGGAGGAGTGTTGGAGTTTGTGTGGGATTTTGATGGAGGGGTGTGGGGACACCTTATGTAGATACATCATCTTGGAGCCCTTATTATGTATTCCATCACCGTGGAGCATGACATGTGTACCCTTATAGTGGAGCTCTTCACTTGTGTCTTCCTACATGAGTTTATTATAGTTTTCTTATAAGGTCTTGGGCCCACATTGTAATGTTGGCCTCCATTACCTCCCATATATTTAGAAGAAGGAGAGAGTATCGTTGGAGTGAGTTTTGGATCTGTATTGGAAGTCGCGCGCTAGAGATGGACCATGTGACAATTCAACAATTCGACCAAAACCGCACAGAAGGTGGAAGTTAGTTTGAAGTTAGTTAGGAGTTGTGTCCACTTTGTAACGGGCTTCGCACATGTTTTGGTGTATAAATATGTAGGCGATCCAAGGGTAAAGAGTTAGCTGGTATTGGTAGGTAGTAGTTAGTGTTAAAGATACAGCATCAGGAGACATTCTCCAAACCAATCTTGTGTATCCAAGATTGATCCTATCATATAGAGGTGAGCACTTTGATTTCCTTCTGTGTAAAGGTTATTCCTCTCGTATAGAGGTAATTGATCAAATTAATGATGTTGTAAAGTCATGTTGGACAAGGCTATGAACTTGTGTGTGTCAAATCATGATTCTCATGTGAACCTTCCGTATAAAGGTATCCATGGGATGGACCACCCGTATAGAGGTGGACCTTCTGTATAAAGGTCATTTTTTACTTGTTAAAATCATTTAATGTTGTGTGATGTATTATTAACCATGATCACAAGTTGTTATTAAGTATCCTTTAGAGATTGATCACCTCTAAAGTGAATTACTTTAGCATACGATCATTTGGTCCGAAATAATATAATATGATCACAACATCCCATGATTCTTCCTAGTATAATGTAATGTGACGGATAATTAAAGTTAGCACATATTGACCATGCACTAAGAGATAAATAAATAAAAGATAAAGCATAGAACTCACAATGTATGCAGTTAAGTATCAATGTATGCCTGAATCAATGCATCAATTAAAGATATGCCTTAGTTAAATAAAGAACTCACAGTGGTCACTTCAATTAAATCAATCAACATGATTTTAGTTAACTAAGTGTTAGATAAGAAGGACTAGTTAACTAAAGTGTTTTCACTTTAGTTAAACTAAAATACGACACTTCAGTTAAAGAGAGTTAACTAAGTGACAACAAAGAAGATCTAGTTAACTAAGTGTTCTTGCATGATGACACTCATGTTAAACTAAAAGATGACACATGAGTTGTGACACTTGCATGTCGACACTTAAGTTATCCACCTAAGTAAGTGTGAAAGCTTTCAGTTAAGAGGCGAGTTCATCCTAAGTGACATCTCATTGAGATAAAGCACTGCATGTGAAGTGGGGCGCATCCTTGCATGCAATATTAATACATCCAGTTTGAGGGCGAGTTCATCCTCGAGTTAGAAGTTAAAAATAGAAGAGAAGAATGTATAAATATGATATACGAGATTGATGAATCCAATGTGAAGTGAATTCTCTTCTCCATTGAAGGCAAGGCGCTTCTCTTTGTGCAGGGTATTGTTCGTGCTTGTTATTGTTGTGCCGGGCACACATCCGATTGATCTCTCTTCTCTATTGCTTTGTATCTTCATCAAGGGCGTTTGTTGATCTCTTATCTTCCAAAATAAATCTACTATGTTGTAAAAGAAAGCATTCTATGTTATCCATTATATTATACTGAGAAGAATTGTTGGGTTTTTTGTTCTCATAATTTTGAGGATTTTCCCCAGGGTATATCTTGTGTTATGGTTGTATGAATTTCATGGATTGAATTGTCTCATTGCTTCAAGTCTCTGCATCTAAAATAATTAAAGATCAAATCTCAACCAAGTATTAACATGGTATTAGAGCTTAGGGTGTGAAGGATCTTAGTTTTGTATGCCTTCTAGATCCTACGTTGATCTTGAGAAGCTGAGCATAAGATTTGAAGACTATGGAATCAGTCTCTATACGACCGGAAGACCGTCTTGAGGGAACCTCAAACTTCAACACTTGGAAGGATAGGATTCTCAACATCCTAGAGGAACACGACTTGGATGGCTATGTATCCGCTATGATGGAGGAACCTAAATCTAATGCAGGGTGCATCAACTTCAAGAAGAATCAAGCTAAGGCCAAACAGATCATCTATGATTCAGTAAAAGATAACTTGATTTTCGTGATCAAACCGCTGAAGATCGCGAAAGAATGTTATGATACATTGACTAATCTATATGAGAATAAGGCCATGAGTCAAAAGATGGCATTGAAGAATAAGCTCTGAAACTTAAAGATGGATACGGATGAGACAATGTCCTCCTTCTTCTCCAAGATCTCTCAGGTAATAGATTAGCTTGCTAGTATTGGAGTAGTGGTGGATGAAGATGATCTTCTCCAAAATACTATTGATGGTCTCCCATCCTTATGGGAGACATTCTTGGATACGTTAAATGGTGGAGAGGTACAACCTAACTTCGAAAGGTTGTGGCATGATTTACTCCAAGAGGAGGGGTGAATCTAAAGCAAGTTAGTGTGCATCAAAGAAGAAAATCTTGCCCTCACTGCAAGAATGAAGAAAGGAAAGAAACCCTTCTTCCAAAAGAAGTTCTCTCATCCAAAGAAGAAGGATTTCAGCAAAGGATTTGAAAATTCAAAATCTATATGCTTCAATTGCAAAAAGAAATGCCATTTCTCAAGAGATTGCAGAGCAAATAAGAAAGGGAAGTTTCATGCTTCTACTGCCATAGAAGATGAAATCACTCAAACGAATGCATCTGAATAAAAGGAGACAAGAAGAGAATATTATCTTGTGTCATCCCTTTTGGGACCCGTCATCACAAATTCAGACACATGGTTGATTGAAAGTGGCACATCCAAACATATGATTGGTTACAAGAGTGCCATCACTGATTTAAAGGAGAAAGAATTCACATGCATGGTAGAGTTGGGGGAAAACTTAACTTATTCGATCCAAGGAGTTGGATCCACCTCATTCCAGCTAAGCATTGGTGATAATCTACATGTGGATTAAATTATATATGTTCTAGGATTGAACAAGAACCTCCTCTTAGTTTCGATTCTTGAAGACAAAGGATTTTGAGTGATCTTCATGGATAACAAAGCACTTTTATGGTCGAAGAACAAAATCCTAGAATCTGTTGTTGTGATTGGAGTTTGAGAGGGAGGAATCTACAAGGTACATGGGAATTAAATTCAAGATATGATTCACCACACTATCATTCCATGTGAGCTATGGCACCGAAGGCATGGGAACCTACACTAAAAATCACTACAAGACTTCAAAAGATGGTAAAATTAGGTATGCCCGTATTTGATTTTGAGCATGATAGTGTATATTGGGGTTGTGCACTTGGGAAGAATGTTAATAAAAGTTTTTCTAGTAGTTCTACTAGATATAAAGGGATTTTAGATTTAATACATTTTGATGTAAGTGGGCCCATGTCATCCCCCTCCCTGAGAGGCTTCTTATATTATGTATTGTTCATAGATGATTTTTCTAGGAAGTCATGGATTTATTTCATGAAGGCTAAAAGTGAAACTCTTAGCAAATTTAAAGAGTTTAAATCCCTAGTTCAAAATCAGAAAGAAAAGCACATATGTGCATAGGTTTGATAATGGAGGTGAATTTGATTCACATGCATTTAATGAGTTGTGTAGTGATGCAGGAATATGTAGACAGTTAACAGTACCATACAACCCTCAGCAAAATGGGGTTGCCGAGAGGAAGAATAGAACCATATGTGAGTCTGCAAAATCCATGATGCATGATCAAGATATGTCTACCTCATTATGGGCAGAAGCCACCCGTACAATTGTGCACATCTAGAATAGAAGCTCGTATGCCATTCTAAATGAGAAGACACTAGAAGAATTATTTACTGGTGAGAAGCCAGACGTCTCACACTTGAGGATCTTCGGGATCAACCCAATATACATTCATGTACCGAAAGAAAAGAGAACAAATATGGAGGATTCTGGAAAGAAAGGAACCTTTGTGGGTTATAGTGAGTCATCCAAAGCATACCTAATATATGTACCTAGTGAGAGACACATTGAAGTCAGCCTAGATGTTACCTTCCATGAGGAAGCTGCTTTCAAAAGATCGAAAGAGATTCAATGTGATTCAGAGATGGAGGATCCCGAGGCTGATTCTCCCCTTCAAATTTTGAGAGGGAGAAACCAGAAGATGCCTAAGATTCGCTATCTCCTGAAGAACCAGTAGAACTAGTTAAGAGGTCGCCTGATGAACTTCCCGCTAAAAGAATATTTGCTTGGTGTCGAGACATCTTACAAAATGCAGAGAAACATTGAGCACTAGAAGGCCCATCCAGAGAGTGCAAGAAACCTGACAGATATTCAGGGTATGTTGCACTGATGAGTCACATCAGTGATTTAGAACCATCCTCATATGAAGAAGCTGCAAAGAAACAAGTTTGGAAAGATGCAATGATATAAGAGTACAACTCTATAATGAAGAATAATGTTTTGGAGGTTGTTCCCAAACCTGATGGGAAGTCCATTGCGACTTCTAGATGGCTTTACAAGATAAAGCATGTTGTGGATGGTAGAATCGAGAAGTATAAGGCCAGATTCGTTGCGAGAGGTTTCTTTCAAAGAGGGCATCGATTATGATTAGAACTTTTCCCCTGTGGCAAGGTACACCACAATCCATGCAATGATTGCACTTGCATATGTTCTAGGATGGAAACTTCGCCAGATGGATGTGAATACAACCTTACTTAATGGTGAGGTTGAAGAAGAGGTTTATATTTAGCATCCTGAAGGATTTTTGGTGCATGGGAAGGAGTTCCATGTTTGCAAACTAAATAAAACTCTATATGGGATTAAGCAAGCCCCTAGGGCTTGGTACTCCAGAATTGATAACTACCTTCAGAAACTGGGTTTCTATAAGAGTGAAGTTGATCCAAATTTGTACTTCAAAGTAGTGAAGAACCAACCGTTGATATTGGTTCTGTATTTTGATGATTTGTTTCTCACTGGAGAGGAACATATGCTTACTTGGTGCAAGAGGGAGATCACCTCAGAGTTAGAGATGAAATACTTAGGTCTAATGCACTACTTTCTTGGCCTTGAGATATGGCAAAGAAAATATGAATTTTTTTTATATCTCAAGGGTAGTACACTGTGGATATATTGCGCAAGTTTGGCATGATAGATTGCAAATCTATGACTACACCGATGATTTCCAATTTGAGGAAATGTCATGAGTCAGGATCTGGATAAGATCCAATAGATCCCACTTTGTATAGATAGATTATAGGATCGCTAATGTACTTGATACATTCGAGGCATGATATATGTTTTGTAGTGAGCATTTTGAGTCAATTTATGTATGATACGAGACACAGACACTAGACAGATGCTAAACATGTGCTTAAGTACCTTCGAGGTACAATTTCATATGGACTCATATATGCCTCCAGTGGAGGAGTCATGTTAGCTGGTTATACAGAATCAGATTGGGGAGGACGCATTATGGACCGTAAGAGTACATCCGACTATTGTTATAGCTTAGGATCAACTATGATATATTGGTCCAGCAGCAAGCAGGGCTCTCTAGCCTAGAGCACTACCGAAGAAGAATAGATAGCTGCTAGTGTTTGTTGCCGAAAAGGAGTGTGGCTCAGAAAGCTACTTGCAGGGTTGTACGGTGAAAAGCTTGAGCCTACTATTATTAGGTGTGACAATCAGAGTTGCATCAAGCTTTTCGAAAACCCAGTGTTTCATGACAAGTCGAAGCACATTGAAATGAAGTATCACTTCATCCGAGACATGGTCCAGAAAGGTACAGTGAAACTTCAGTACATTGCTACTGATGAGCAGATTGCAGATGTGTTAACAAAGCCTCTGTAAGTGACAAAGTTCAGGTACTTCCGAGACAAGCTTGGTATGGCAGAGAATGCCTCCCTAGCTGATAGGGAGTGTTAAATATACAACATCAGGAGACATTATCCAAACCAATCTTGTGTAGCCAATATTGATCCTCCCGTATAGAGGTGAGCACTTTGATTGCCTTTTGTGTGAAGGTTATTCCTCCCGTATAGAGGTAATTGATCAAAGTAATGATGTTTTAAATTCTTGTTGGACAAGGCTCCGAACTTGTGTGTGCCAAGTCGTGATTCTCTTGTGAACCTTCCGTATAAAGGTATCCATGGGATAGACCTCCTGTATATAGGTGGACCTTCCGTATAAAGCTCATGCTTTACTTTTTAAAAGAATTTAATATTGGGTGATGTATTATTAACCATGATCACCAGTTGCTATTAAGTCTCCTTTAGATATTGTTCACATCTAAAGTGAATTACTTTAGCATATGATCATTTGGTCCGAAATAATATAACATGATCACAACATCCAATAATTCTTCGTAGTATCATGTAATGTGATGGATAATTAAAGTTAGCACATATTGACCATGCACTAAGAGATAAAGATATAAAAGATCAAGCATAAAGATCAAGAGAATTCAAAATTGCCCATGCAGAGACTTCAATTAAGTATCAATGTATGCCTCAATCAATGCTTCAGTTAAAGCATCAGTTAAAGATATGCCTCAGTTAAATAAAGAACTCACAGTGGTCACTTCAAGTAAATCAATCATCATGATTTCAGTTAACTAAGTGTTAAATAAGAAGGACTAGTTAACTTAAGTGTTTTCACTTTAGTTAAACTAAAATACAACACTTTAGTTAAAGAGAGTTAACTAAGTGACAACAAAGAAGATCTAGTTAACTAAGTGTTATTGCATGATGACACTTATGTTAAACTAAAAGACGGCACATGAGTTGCAACACTTGCATGTCGACAGTCAAGTTAGCCACCTAACTAAGTGGACAAGCTTTTAGTTAAGAGGTGAGTTCATCCTAAGTGACAGCTCATTGAGATAAAGCATTGAATGAGAAGTGGGGCGCACCCCTACATGCAAGAATAATACATCCACTTTGAGGTCGAGTTCATCTTGAAGTTAGAATTTAAAAATAGAAGAGAAGAATGTATAAATATGATATACAGGATTGATGAATCCAATGTGAAGCGAATTCTCTTCTCCATTGAAGGAAAGGCGCTTCTCTTTGTGCAGGGTATTGTTCGTGCTTGTTATTGTTGTGTTGGGCACACATCCGATTGATCTCTCTTCTCTATTGCTTTTGTATCTTCATCAAGAGTGTTTGGTGATATATTATCTTCTGAAAGCAATATGCTATGTTGTCAAAGAAAGCATTCTTTGCTATCCATTATATTATACTGAGAAGAATTGTTGGGTTTTTGTTCTCATAATTTTGAGGATTTTCCCTAGGGTATATCTTGTGTTATGGTTGTATCAATTTCATGGATTGAATTGTCTCATTGCTTCAAGTCTCTGCATCTAAAATAATTAAAGATCAAAGATCAACCAAATATCAACAATTACCGTGCTGTCATTGTGTTGTTATGTAATGTTGGGTAGTTGAAGACTGAACAAAGTATTGATACACACTATGCATGCTATGTACGACTATCATTATGTTAATAAGAATGAGAAACTTTGGTTGCAATATTATAACTTGTGTTAAATGTGATGAATGCTTGGGTTTGTACATGGTTTATATAATATGATATTGTCATGAATGTTATTTTTGTTATGGTGAAAGTAATGTTATGTTGCACAATAAATGAATGAAATAGTAAATTTGTTGAATGTATGTCCACATCCCTTCATCCCTGTAGAAACTTGGTTCTTGCAGTCCCCTCTAATACCTCGGGTGAGACATCATTTGATTCCAAGTGATGTTGATAGGGATGTGGTCTAGAATTTTGTTGGTGTGATTTTTGTTGAACCTTGGGTCTTCCCATGCGCCAACAAATGGTTCCGGTGAGGGGCCCATGATCTGTGCCTAAAGGGATGTGATATTTGACTAATGGTTATGTGGAGGCCAACTAGAGAAGAAATAGAAGATTGGATGAAACAAAAGGAATATGAGTTTTCCAGAGAACATAATAAGAACCCCCGGTTCAATGAACTCGAATGGTTGTAGAGGTACATCTATTGGGATTTGTATGAATGGTTCTTTTGTGGGTTTCCCATACTTCTGGAAGATTGGTTGTTGAGGTAGGTTGAGGTGAACTCAAGATATAGTGGTTTGGGTCCGAGGGACTGGACCATGAAAGATATTCGACTAGTTGACACTGCAAGTAACCATATATCACACATAGTAGACTATTGGATGGATGGTATTTTGAAGAGGTATGTTGTAGAATTTGTCGTAGATTATACTCAGTATTACAGCATTGCTGAGAGGTAGTTCTTTAAGAGTTTTCACAAAAGGTACATGAAATTGTTGAGTACCTGGATTAAGATGTTATTGTACGATAAGGGAACGATGATATTGGAATCAGATCGCCTAGTAGCTAAGCATTTATGCATGTAGTTGGGAATTGGGGGATGACTAGAGAACAATTTGAATTAAGGGAGCGAGAATGAATGAAGAAGGGATGAGTTAAGGATGTTGAGCAAAGAAGAAGAAGCGATAGTATAAGAGATGGGATTACTGCACGGAGGGAAAAGGTTTCAAAAATATAGTAGGAAGAGGACTGTAGTTGAGGTAGAGAAGTAGTGCAGTGAGTGTCAAGAAAGAGATTTATGTGCAAGAATCCATTTCAAAGGCTTGTTGAACTTAGAGAAAGAAGAAGGCATAAAACTTGATCCATTTGAAGGAGGTAGTCATGTTCATCTGCGTTGAACCCATGACCCCGTGTGTGTCCCAAACACCTGAGGTAAGACGTCTGAATTTTTTATTTCCAGCTAGTAAAAATAGTAATATTAGTCAAAGCAGTGAGAGTAAGTCGGATGGTTAGACACATCCTACAACATTGAGCAAAGGTATTTCATAGAATATGATGGTGATGGTAGACCCTACATTAAGAATGCATGTATTCCATGGGGTAGGGACAGACGACCTAGATCAAAAACTATTTGTATGTGAGACTATATGGAACGCGAAGAAATTCCAAGATGATGTTGCAAAGCTAGTGCAATTGGTAACCACTTTCAAGGATCATGCAATGACATAGTATATGAAGTATCAATCCACTGTACCAACTAGAAATTTCGAAGGCATCAAATATGCATTGATAAAGGAATTTAAGAATCCAAAGTTTGAGTCGCAGTATATTACTGAGCTAAAGGAAATTAGATAGTTGTCAACTGATACAGTCTAGAAATTTGACCAAAGATTCAAGGCATTAATGGATAAGATGACATTCCAAATTTTGGAAGAACAACATAAAGAATGTTTTATTGCGGGTTTGATTCCACATATACGCAGACCACTAACGCAATAGAATATTACAACACAAACATATGCATTGGAAATAACTATGAAGTGGGAAGCATCCCCGGTAATAGAGAGAAACACGGGGATGGCTCAGGTCCAGACACAGCTGGTTGTGCTTACGATCCATTGTAGGAAATTTCCAAGGGGAAAGAGAAATGTGAATAGGTATGGTGTACCAACTGTAGAACTAAGGTTCACCATAAGAACGATTGTCCAACATACATAGACTATTTGTAAATGGGACATCCAAATCCCTTGCCTACAGTGGCATGTATGTGATGTGAGATTTGTAGAGGACCCCATTCTCCCCAAGTTTGTCCTATGTTACAAAAATATGTAAGTACCCCAAGAAGCCTCTTTTGAAACTTTTGTAAATATGCAAGGCATGATGAGAAGGATTGCCGCACATTAGATCTTATGAGAGGGCCCACATCAGATTCGTACAGGTTGCAAGGGGAAGTTACACTAGAAGGCGTGACACATCAAAATAATGCTCCGAGAGATTTCAAACAAGAGGTTCGCGGAGGATTTAGAGGTCACGACTGGGGAGGATTTTCAAGAGGCAAAGGACCAATCATCTATTATAACTATGTTCAACAAGGAAATTTTGCACAGGATTGTCAGAATTCGTGCATGACATGTACCTATTGTAGGAAATTGGATCATGTGATAGAATATTTCCCACTATTGGTCGCAAAATGGCAGTAGAGGAGGAATTAGGTCCAAAATCATATCCATAATCCAAATCCACATCAGAATCAGAAGCTAAACTAGAATCTAAATTAAATTCCAAACCCGAACTAAAACCGGATTCTAAACTCAAATCAGAACCAGAATGTGCAAATGATTGTGGTAGAAGAGTGTGATGACCAACCAAGGGTAGAAGTGATCATGCAAGGTGTTGGCTACTTATATTGTTCTTGAGGTTTTCTAGAAATACCCAAGTTCTGTGCGGTTCAGGGAACCAACAAAACCCCCTTTTCATCGACCCTTTCGGCAACAATCTACAAGCAGACTGAGATCTCACCCGAGGTGAAGATAATGGGGCAGTTGCGGAATCAGGTTTCCACAACCAGGTGATGAGCATTTAATAGACTGGTGAGCAGCACGCTACAGGACTCGCACTGCGAAATGGGGACTGCGCGAGGTTCACTTTCCTCGCAGGTAATGCTTGTACAATGGCACATCTAAAGGACTGCATGGCTTGGGATGGTTCTTCGACAATAGGACAGTTCCACAGAGACTGCACTTCCTCCTCGGTAACCACTTTAATGGATTTTACCTAGTGTAATTTACGCATTAAACAACATAATGGATTGCAAGCCTTTCTAACTTATACACTACAACAACAACACTGCAACTGCGCACTTCCCGTGCTGCGCTCAGGGAATCACACTATCCAGACTTCGCTGGCTAAGTGTTTACCCGATTAACTTATGCATTCATCCGACTTTGAAATACTAGTGCATTCGACATTCATTCACACATGTTGTTACTTAACATATTATTCCCATGTTTTATCCTTATGGTGAATACATATAAAAGCAAGAACACATGCATTCACAAACAAGATCTTAACCAATCACATAAGAAAATACACAGCTATCAACGCATAATCAATCACATAACACAGAATTTAACGTGGTTCACCCCCAGGATGGGAGCTACGTCCACAGGAATTGTTATATTATTTATGGGAAGGGTACAATAGTTCCAGTCTGCGCACTCAGATGCAGACTCTCTTCTCTCTCGGTAGGTCACTGCGCACCAGCTGCAGAGGCTTTTACAATCGTCTCTCAACAGAGATCAATATTCAACATTGCTCAATAGAAGATCCATTAACGAAGATTAACCCTTTCCCTTACAAAATTGCCCTTTCTATAGAGACCGTTCCCGTAGGTCACGTCTATTACAATGCATAGGAAAAAACCCTAAAGTTACAAAATGGTGCGGTTACCCGTCGACTCGGCCTGTCATAGTCGACAGCTGCTCCACACACTTCTGGTAATTCTGCTGGACCACTTGCAGCTTGCATGCCCTTCTGACATCCGCAGTATTCACAAATCGGTTATACTGCATTGTGGCATGTCACTTTTCGCCCCTCTGGCCCTCCTGTTGCTGTGGGATTCGTGGCTTAGCTTCCAACTATTTTTCGCCACTCTCTTGACAGGTCACTTTCATCCTCCTTCACGCTACTCTATACCCCTTCCCAGGAATCCTGGAGTTTCTTTCCCAAATAGGTCGCTTTCGCAGCTCGACCTTTCCTTACATTCTTTACCCAAAATAGGTGCTCTGCTGGCATTGCACGGTGCTACCACTTTGCAGAGCTGGCACTTAGCCGTGAGGTTCCTATCCTGTCGATATTTCCCTGTGCTCAACTTTGCAGCTCCCCAAAAATGTCTTACCAAAACTGCCTTCATCTCAGCTGCGCTGTAACTTAGCAGTTCCAAAACTGTCTTGCACAAAAATGCCTTACTTGGGTTAGGCCCAACAGGCCCCTAACACTTACATGTGGCTCGTCCCCAAGCCACTTTCCACTTCTGGTTCCATGAGCTTCTCTTCCTATTGCGGAGCTATCTTAGCAGCGAGCTCTTGATACGTTGCACTCACCTTAGCAACTGTATCCTTGGAATCCTCTTCAATTATGTTGATGATTTCCAACACATCCGGTGTTAAGTCATCTTGATTTTGCTCTTGTAGTGACGCCTGCACGTTGCAGAGTTCCTGCAGTTTTCCTTCTATCTGCTATGTTAGTTCATGGTCTACCTCCTGCAAGGCCTGTGACTTGTCTCCGGCTTCAGCCTCCTATTCTCTTAACACTACAAGTTGTCTTTTTAATTATTTGACTTCTGGAAATCTGCAGCGTTTGTCTTTTGGTAGTAGGGTATTCATCTCCGCATTCAGAGCATCTAATGCTGCCTACTTTTCCTGCAAACTGGTTTGGACCTGCAGTAGTTCAGGGTCCTCTTGCAGCGCAGTAGACACTCTCGTAGCTTCGTCTAGCAAGTTTTGACACTTAGGCACTTCACTGGATATGATTTCAGCGGCAACTTTTGCTTCTGCTGCTCTGAGCTCTTCCTGATTTGGAGGTTTCTTCGATTGATTCTATGCTTCCAAGGCAGCAATCTTCGCTTTGTAGTCTATCTCCATGTCTGCCATTTCAGAATTCATATCGCTGAATACTGAGCCGATCTTATTTATAGTATCTGCGAGATCTGGCTGCTCGTCGCACTCTGGTATTTCTGTGCAGACTGAAATGACAGTCTGGTCTATTCTTCTTCGCTACTCCTGTTTGCTTCAAAGTTCCTTATCCTTATTCGCACTTGCTTCCTGCAACTGTTTATAATTTTCATGTAATTCATGGTGTCAGTTCAAAATTGCCATATCTCGGTCATGTATTTCCTCCACAATCTGCAGGTGTATATTATGTAAGCCTTCGAGGGGTGGCATCGCGATATCAATCTCCACATGCTCTATGCTCTGCGTGCTCGAAGCTAACTGATCGCGTGGTAACATTACGCTTAGCGGGTCAATTTTGATGATGTGCGGTTTTGGTGCCAAGGTCAGGGCTAAAGGTGTTTTCTTTGGCTGCAATGTGTCCCATGACCTTCCTTTCGATTTTGATTCTTGCAGCATGGCCAAGTCACGTTGGACCTGCTCAAACTTCGTCACTATCCATTGCAGCGTGGTGATATTTTGTCGCAAACTTGTTTGAATTTCCTCATTCTTACTGTCTTTGAGGTTTAACACATCTTCTAGATGTGCGGTGACCATGGATGCAATCATCTCATAATCGTCATCATGCAGCTTTGCGTCCGACTGGCCCTTTGAAGCTTTTTGCTTCTTTTTCTAGACTTTCTCTGCTATTGAGCTTTCGGGCTCCTTGCTTTTTCCTGATGGTGACTCTTCGACAATTGCTGTTGGAATTGGATTACTCTCTTCGGAGTCACTGTCGATGATCATAGGTCCTTCTACCTTGCATTCATCCACCCATTCCTTCATAATGAGGTCGATATCTGCTTCGTCCATGTGATAGTTCCCTTGGAACCATTCTGGGTTCTTTTTATGTGCCTTCGTTGAAATGTAGATGGAATGCATGTCAGCATAAAAATTTAAAGTGCGAATATACTTAGCTGTTACATATTTGGATATGCGTAGTGTGCAAACAATGACATCGCACGGCTGCTCGTAATATGTGTAGAAAACTTCATTCGATGCGCGTTGTCTTTCTGGCATCAAATTTTTCCAGAGGTCTGCATACCTGGGTCGTCGACAGTCATTGCTGGGAGAGGTGAGGCCAACACAGTGCCTTGGGTCCTTCCATCATATAAAGCCAATCAGTACCATCAACCAACTATAATGGAATGCGATGTCGTTGACCTGAGTTTCGCGGACATCCTCTAGAAACTCGTTCAGTAAATATTGGCACCAGTTAAATCTTCCGCCCTACGCTGCCTTCGCCACAAGGAGCACTGTGCCGACCAATACTTCTGAAGGTCTGGCATTCCTCAATATTTTTCCTGTTAGCAATTGTACTATAAACCACATAGCATCATCTTTTATATCGTCCGTGACGAACCGTCTTTTTCCTTTGGGAATGCTGTGAGTTTCTTTCATCTGTGCAGCAATCTCCTTGTCCTTGGTTTTGCCGACAAAAAACTTCTTAGGGTCTTCGCCCTACTTGCTTAACCCTGCGATCCGATGGATCGGGTCCAGCTTGAGGTCGATGTTTCTATCCATCCAAAGGTAGCCTTAGTGTGTGCGCGATATGATTGTGTGCACCACCTGTTAAGTTCTGGGATCCGGTCGAAGTTTGGAAGCCTCAATAGGTTTAACAACCCTGATTCGACAACTTCAGACAGCTAGCTCTGTGCAACCAGCAACAAATTGTTCTTGACGTCCGTCTTCCAACACATATATCTATCTGGCTGAAATTGTGGGTACTTCAGCTCATCTGGATCCTTTTGTTGTTGCAACAAGTCATAATCTTTGAACTTATAGTCCACGAGCTTACCCAACAGATTTGCTTCTGGTTTTACATGTTTGGATATGGGCAAAAGTGGTATCTCATACTTCGTGTTTCTGGAGAGATTTACCACCAGTGCATCTACTGTGCATGGAGAGATATACTCTGGTGTCAAGGTTAATGGTTGCTCCTTATCCCTTGGTGGAACTTTTGGTAGCTTGGATCCCATTACTTTCACCTTAACTTTCTCACCTACGGGTTCCTTACCCTTGCTCTGCATTTGTGTAGAATGTCGTGGCGAACGGCATGAAGCCTGTCCTAGTTCGATAATAACCTTCTTAGCAGGGGTTCTCATCAACCCTTCAAGTCCGGTTTTCTTAAACACCCTCAAAACCTGCTCGAATGTGGACTCTTGCTCAGCTGTAGAGTCGTCAGAAATTCACTAGACTGTTTTATGTAGACTCACGGGATAACTGAGCACTCACTGGAAACAAATTGAACTATGGTGTGCAGAAAAAAAAAATTCAGAGTTACGGTAACGCCCGTGAGTCTAGACATAGCGGTATTTAAAGGCACAGTTGAGCTTCATGGCACCCAACAACGGCTAGAAAAGAATTAAATGGCATGTCCATTGGAACATCTATTTTTGCGTTAAATGGTCAACCGATCATCGGAAAAATCACTGTATAACGGCTAGTTTTTCGACTGACATTTTAATTGCTAGTTTATCGAAGTGTTGCGTCAAACTGTGCGGCGGGTTGTCACTATCCCGGTGCGGTTACTTCGCGGTGTCTTGTTTCTTTGTTTTGAACTTTGTCTCTTTGTTGTTCTATTTGATCTGCGCGACTACATTTTGAGCTTCACAACTACGTGCTTCTTCTTTTCTTTTCATTTTTATTTTTTTTCATGCACAGCTTCACTTCTCGACTAGTGCTGCACAGTCGATGCATTCTTTTCATCAAACTTTGTGTATCGGACCAAAACTGTGTATAGACTCTTTTGAATTTCTAGTGCCCAATTTCAACTGTACTTGACACTTAGAAACTCCCTTCTCTTTCGATCACTAAGGGTTCTGCGAAGTAGGACTATCCCTGTAGGGTTTAGTCTACTTCCATTCACCAAACCTGGTAAGTTATCTCCAGCTAACGTGGCTAATTGAACTGCGCCACTGTTAGTAACATGCCTAACAGTATATGGTCCAAGCCAAAGCATTCTAAAATTTCCAGGAAATTTCATAAACTTGCTATCATACAGGAGGACAAGGTCACCTACCTGGAAGGACTTGTTCTTGATGTGGCGATCATGCCATGCTTTTTCTCTGTCTTTCTGCACTTGCTGGTGAAAGCCTGAGATGAAGCGATCTTCCTCCAATCCAACCAAGTGTAGAAGCCTTTCTTCTATTTTTTGTTCATCCTCCATGCCTGTGAATGCAACAATTCTTAAGCTTGGTACAATATACTCCATCGGCATCACATCTTCCTGTCCATAGGCCAGTCTGAAAGGTGTATGGCCTGTCAACTTCTTGCAACTGGTCTTGTATTCCCATAACACAACTGGAATGCGCAGATCCCAATCATCCCTATTTACATTGCATACCTTTGTCAGCGCATTCTCCAGTACCTTGTTGAAAGCTTCAACAGTTCCATTGGCTTGAGGATGGTACGGTGTACTCCTCTTATGATAAATGTGGAACTCTTTAGTAAGGGATTCAATAGTTCTATTAAAAAAGTGAGTCCCTTGATCACTCACTAAAATATTCAGGCATCCAAATCTAGTAAGGATGTTCTCAAAGATGAACTACATGGTAGTAGGTGCGCTATAGTCCTTCACTAGTTTAGCCTCTGCCCATCTGGTGATATAATTAGTCACGGTGATAATGTATCTTGCACTAGTCCTCTTTCCCAGTGGGTTAATAGGTCCCATGAAATAAATAGCCCATTTTTCAAATGCTTGTAGTGTCAACAATGGTTTCAACGGCATTTCATCTCTTCGCGACGGATTTCTTGTTCTCTGATAGACATCGCAACTCTAGCAATGTTCCTTTGAGTCTTTATGAATTGTAGGCCACCATAGCCCTACTCTCAATATCTTCTGCGCAGTAGATCTCCTGCGTAGTGACCTCCAGATGCACCTGAATGTGCATCAACCAATATGAATGGCTTCTCATGCTCCAACACACATCTGCGCAACACTTCATCTGGTCCCAACTTGTATAGTTGTCCTGCTATGATAGTGAAGTCTACTGCTCTGACTACCAACTGCTTCTTCTGCAGCGTAGTGAACTCTGTGGGTGCCAACCCCATAGTCAAAAAGTCGACAATATCTTTGTAATACTCATATGCGACCTATATGGAGAATAACTGCGCGTCATGCAGATGGTCTTCAAGATTGGTGGGTTCTTCGCTTGACTCAATCCTTGAGAGATGGTCAGGTCCTAGGTTTAATCATCCTGGATTAACCACAATTTCAAAATCATACTCCTCGAAGAGTAGTAACCATCTGCATATTCTCCCCCCTAACATTGGTTTATTGACCGGGTACTTTAAAGTGGAATGGTCAGTAAACATTGAGAAGTGCGCACTGAGAAAATAGTGTTTGAATTTCTGCAATGCGTACACCATAGCTAGACCTTCTCTTTCTGTGGTCATATAGTTCTTTTCAGCTGATGAGAGGTTCCTGCTTGAAAATTCAATGGGATGGTCAATGCCTCCCTCTCCTGGCTGGGCTAGCACCACTCCAAGTGCAATGGATGAAGCATCAACGTGTACAAGAAAATTGCTTGTCCCAATCCGGAAAGACTATAATAGGCGCAGTTACCATTTTCTCCTTAAGTGTGTCTAGGCCTTGCTCACATTCCGCATTCCAAATGAACCACGCTTCATTCTTTAACAGCTTCTCCATTGGCGCGATTATCTTTGCATAATCCTTAATCAATTTTCTATAGTACCATGTATGTCCCAACGTGGTGCGAATTTGTTTCACTAAATTCGGTGCTGGCAGGTTCATAATAATTGTGATCTTCTCAAGATCAACCATCAAACCTTGTTTACAGACAATGTGTCCCAACAGAATTCCATAGGGCACACAAAATATACATTTCTTCAAATTCAAAGAAATATGATGTTGTCTGCACTTAGCTAACATCATTCTCATATTCTCATAGTGATTCTTCACTAAACCAAAGACAGTCCAATCATCAAAATAGACTTCTAAGAACTTATGGATAAATTCCTTGAATGCATCCACAACAACTCTGGAAAATATAGTTGGTGCATTCTTCAACCCAAAAGGCATAACAGTATACTGATATGATCCCCATTCAGTAGAAAATGTGGTCTTATGTCTATCTACTTCATCAATTCTAATCTGATGGTAACCAGAGAATCCATCAGTAAAAGAATAGGCCTCATTTCCTCCAACATTGTCCAATACTTCATTTGTAAATGGAGTAGGAAATGGGTCATGCAGCGAAGCATCATTAAGCTTCCTCACATCTACGCAGATTCTTATTTCACCTTTTGTCTTCTTGTCCTGGATAACCATAGGGCTTTTCCACTCAGATTCTTGAATTGGCTCAATGATCCCTGCATCAAGCATCTTATCAATCTTTGCCTTCACTCTCTCTTTATATCTAGGATTCAATCTGTAAGGCCTTTTCTTTATGGGCTTCGCGCCTGGCTTGAGAGGTATTTTCATAACTCCCAAGTCGCCCAAAATGCATTTCATTTTGGAAAAATTTGTTGGAAATAAATCTTGATACTCGTGTAGAAGGTTTGCGATCTGCACGACCGTCTCATCATCCCAGTAGTCTCCAATGGATGCGAACTTCGGCTCTTCGCTGGTGCCAATGTTCACTTTTCTTGTCTTAACAGTTCCGCTCATATCTGGAATTTCTAATGGAGGTCCCTCTACATCGCGCGCTCCTTTGGATTCAGGTATGTTGATGTTGCGCAGATCCTCCTCGTCGCTTTCTTCTTGTTCTTCTTCATCTTCAGCTAGATTATAACATTCAAGGGCATGTTCTATTTCTCTTGCCCATTATGGTTGTAGGTTCACAGGTACCTTTACATATTCAAATATCTTTTCTTTGATTTCCTCTAATGCCTTGTTTATACTTGGGCATTCGGCTTCAAATATCCTTAGTTTGATGATCTACAAAGCTTCGTTTATGCTTGGGGATTCATCTTCAAAGTTGAAAATTCTTTGGAAATTCGCAGTCAACATAGACCAATCTATGGTTCCTCTGCGAAGTTCAGCGTCTGTGTACCAATTCTTTGGAATCTGCTCCAATGTGTGCACAAACAGATGAACCCATTTTGTCTGTGGTTTGTTTTCCCATGCTTGTGAACAAATTTCTATGTGATCCCTTGGATTTGTCTATCCATTATACTTTTCCATGGTCAGCTTCACTTTCTCTATGAATTTGATTGGCATCATGTGTCTACATTGTTCCCATGTGTTCAAAGTCTTCTTATGCGCAGCCCACCATCTTGCAGGTGTAGCGCGCAGTGCTATATCGAATGCTAGTATGCGATGTTCAACTGCAACTAATACAGTATATTATTGAATAAATGAATAGACGTTAGTTGAAACATCATAAGTGGGGATTGGGCTTACCTCTATTCCAATCCAACATAGTGATTTGGTGATCTGCGTGCATCTTCTTGTAGATACTTCATGCATTCTGCTTTGCCAATTCTCCAGGCCTGCGTCAGAGTCTGATACGCAAGAATTGTCACATCACCAACTAAGTGCTCCATCCACCGTAGGATTGATGTAGTCATCCTGATTCGCAATCATCTTGTAGGTGCAATCAAGATCTTGTGCTCTAGATTCTTCCTGAATCGTCTCACTGTATATTTCTCCTTGCGAAGGGTCCAAGGGTGCGATGACCTTAATATATTTCCCTTCAAAGATCATCTTTTTGGTTTTCAGGTTGATGATCACAAGGTTATCCATCGCCCATTCTATCCCCAATAGTGTTGGATATGGGTTACTGTCTTCAATCATCTCGATAACCTTGGAGTCCGCGGAGCTTCTAACTCCATCAATGTCCACAAGTACATTGGCTAATCTCCCAAAAGGTATGAATTTTTGTTGATTCGCTAATCTCAACTGGATAGGTGACCATGCTAACCTTGGTTTCCCCATCTGTTTGCATGTCTACTTGCTCAAGACATTTACCTATGATCCTAAATCATGGATTATCTCATCCATATCATAATCTCCAATTTGTGCACTGAGCCTCATTTCTCGACCTGTTCTTTTATGGCTCTTGATATGGTGAACTACGCTCTATGCAGTATCCGTCTTACTGCGTGGTTCATATTGGTTTAGTAAATTCTATAACTCCACTACAACATCTGTTCTCTTCAATAATTTCATGCAGCTCCATAGGAACTATGCAGCAGAAGTGCCTGTTTCTGCTGCGGTGCTGGTTTGATCATACGTTGTTGGCATATCTTGTATGTGTGTTGTTTCATTTCACAACGGGATTCTTGGAGACATAGGTGTTGGATCTTTGAAGATGTCCCGTGCTTCTTCAAAGGCTTCTTTGTTTCTCTCTAGATTGAAAACATGTGTTTTCCTAGTAGATTTTCTGATCCAAACCGCTACAGCAGGGGTTTGCTAGTTTGGTGATCTCCAGAAGTCGAAGCTTTTGGTTCTTTGTCTTTTCCTATGGCAACTCCACTTTGCGTCATTGAATTAATATGTGGATCTCTAGCCCTTTTCTCTGCTGCTATCATCTGTATGTTCGTATTAGGTGCTTCTTGCTTTCTCTTTTTCATTTGTATTGCTAACACTAGGCATGCCTCAATGACATGATCAAAAGATTTGCAGTAACTATAGGTAGTACATGCATTGGTACAATCCCTAGATAAGTGACCTGGCTGGCCACAGTTATAACAGATCATCTGTGTTAAATTTTGAGCATTAATTCACAATACTCTTGGATCTTTACTGAGAGAATAACATATATAGTATATCAATGCATAACAATCACAATAAGCATGACAAGCATCACAAGAATCAAAATCATGAGAGACAAGAGACACAGAGTTTCCATGGGGAAAACCCTAAGGTGAAAAACCCCACAACTTCCTCAGAGATAGAGAGAGCAATGGCTCAACCAAAGTATCCCCAAAATGCACTGAGATAGTCTCCTAGTAGCAGATGATCCTCCTCCTCACTAGTGCGCCACTTTCTGAGTGAGAGAAGTGTGAGTTTCCGAGTGATCAAAATAGAGATCTCCCGATCTCTATTTATACTAGTCTGTTTACCCAGTTACACTATGGGGCCGACTTGTCTAGCTAGGTACATCCACAATATAATATATATTTTAGGGCCGACCCCACACATGGTGGTCTAATAACCCGTCGCCAAGTACACACACTTGCGACACTTGTCAATACACATGACGACACTTCCTTATAGAGGAATAACACATCTCTTATATGGGTACAATAAATATATATGAAATACATAGATGAAATACATTCCGAAGTTACATATACATCAACACTCCCTCTTCACTAGGAAGGTATTTCTCGACACAGTTCTGCTAGACAAGTCTTCTTCTCGGGATCATCGTCATCAATGCATTGTCATCATCATCGTCACTGCTGCTGCTATCTCAACCAATCTCTGAATCTACTCATCATAGGAAGTTCTACAGAGCCAGTCCTTTTTCATACTGGATGTAGGCCCACCACCTGCAGGTCTTCATCACTGGCCATACTATGGAATCCTCAGGGCTTATTACGTGCGTCACAAAACCTAGCTGCAGCATCCCAGGCTATTACGAGCACACAGCTCTACCTGTCGGATCTCCCAGGAGAACATTACATGTGACCCATCACAAAACCTGGTTGAAGAATCCCAGGCTGTTACGAGCACACAACTCTACCTGTCGGATCTCCCAGGAGCACATTACATGTGATCTCACCACAAAACCTGGCTGAAGCATCCTAGGCTGTTATGAGCACACAGCTCTACTTGTCGGATCTCCCAGGAGCACATTACATGTGGTCCACCACAAAACCTGGCTGAAGCATCTGAGGCCTTTTTCATCCTGTCCAGATCTCCCAAGAGCAAATTACATGTGGTCATGGAAAAACCTAGTTGAAGCATCTGAGGCCTTTTTCATCCTGTCCAGATCTCCTAGGAGCAAATTACATGCCATAGGACAAAACCTCGCAAGAGCATCTCAGGATGTTACAGGTACACAAACCTGACCTGAAGATCTCCCAGGGCACAAATTACATGTCCTCCCAGAGCAATGTCTCGAAAGAGCATCCCAGGCTGTTACAGGTACACAACTCCAACCTATAGGATCTCCCAGACATGCTCATCTGCACAACCTGATCCATGGCCGCAAAATATCATCTTGATACTCACCATAAATCATCCTGATGTACACATGATCATCCTGATCATCATCACTGCATCGTCCTGATGCATGTCGTCTGGAGAAGCTCATCATCCATGATCATCCTGATCATACAATGCATCCACCTGATGCATACCAAGTATCTACCTGATACATATCACCATACACAGTGTATCCACCTGATACATACATACATGATCCACACAATGTATCCATCAACATACATGATCTACCTGATCATACCTGATATATATCAACATACATGATCTACCTAATCATACAATGTATCCACCTGATACATATACAGATACATACAAATGATCCAACCGATCATATCCAACATATAACATGATGCGTACATACATATACATATAAATGATCCAACTGATCATATCCAACATCCAACATGATGCGTACATACATATACATATAAATGATCCAACTGATCATATCCAACAGAAACTAGAACATCATCCTGATGCTCATCATCCACAACCATGTGAAGGATCCTCCTTCCAACATGCTTGGAATGGCTTCAGCAAATGTGTCCATCACTTCTTCCTCAAAGTGTCGTCGATCTGAAGAACACCAAGTCTCTCCCTGAAGTATTCGAACTTCACTCTGGCTAGTGGCTTCGACAGTACATATGCAATCTGCTCGTCTGTCGCAACATACAGGAGCTTCACATCTCCTCTCTGCACCATATCCTTGATATATTGATATTTGATCTCTATGTGCTTCGACCTGTCATGAAACACAGGGTTCTCGGACAACTTCACACAACTCTGGTTATCACAAAAAATACCAGTAGCATCCAACGGGAGACCAAATAACTCAGACAGAAGCTTCCGTAGCCATACTGCCTCACAACTAGCCGAACAAGCTGCAACATACTCTGCTTCAGCTGTACTCAGTGCTACGCAGGATTGCTTCCTGCTAAACCAAGAGATCACACCTGATCCCATATTGAAGAAGCACCCATAAGTGCTCTTCCTATCTGCAGCACTGCCTGCCCGATCTGAATCAACATAACCCTGCAGGTTAAACTTTTGATTCGCATCATACTTGATCCCATAATAAATTGTACCCTTCAGATACCTTAGAATATGCTTTACAGCAACCAGGTGAATACTCCTCGGATCTGTCAGGAACTGGCTCAGTGTGTTTACCGCAAAGCAAATATCTGGTCTTGTATTCATCAGGTAAATCAAGGACCTAATCATTTAATGATACATAGAGACATCCGTCGGCTCAGATGAAGCATCACAAAGAAGCTTCAGATTCGATTGCATAGGTGTGGCCATGGCCTTGCAATCCATCATCCCAAACCTCTTCAGGATATCTACAGTATACTTCCCTTGTCCAAGGAAGATCCCATTTGCACTCTACCACACTTCCATACCTAGAAAATAGTGCATCATCCCCAAGTCCTTCATATTGAACTCGGAAGCAAGCTTCCTCTTTGTATCGGCAATCAATCTATCATCTCCTGTTACAAACAGGAGTAGAATCACAAGATTACATTCCTCAACCTTGTAGTAAAGGTTTGAATCAACTTTACTCTTGGTAAAGCCCAAACTAGATAGGAAACTGTCCATCCTACCATACCAATTTCTGGGAGCTTGCTTCAAGCCATACAAGGCTTTCTTCAATCTGCACACATATGACTTCCTGTCATGTGTCTCAAACCCAAGTGGCTTCTCCACATACATTTCTCCTCGACTACACCATTCAAGAAAGCAGTCTTGACATCCATCTGGTGTATCTTCCATTTCATCACTTTTATACTTCTCTATGCTGCCATCTATAGCATGCTTGATCTGATAGATCCATATGGAAGTCATAACAAACTTCCTTTCAGGTCTTGGGACTACATCCCAAACATCATTCTTCATGATCGAAGGATCATGGCATTCTTCCATTACTTCATCCCAGATCCTGGGAACTTCAATATCTTCAATATCTTCAATAGATATCTTTGTTGCTGGAACAAATGTTGTAGTCCTTCTTTTGTAGGTGATGGTATACGATATTTCCTACAAAACAAGTTAAATTGCATGATTAGAAACATCTCATAGTTTTCATAACAAATTCTTACACATAAAGAAATATGTCATACAGTCATGCAATTATCTTAGCCAATGCTTCAATACAACATTTATCCATATTCCGTAACTTTCTAGATGCCTTCCAATCTCTACCAGAACATTGTTAAGAGTGTGCACAACTCCCAACATGTCAGCAAAGAGGTTTCATTCCAGATAAGTAGCAATGGAATGTTGTACAGTGCCATATGCCACTTACCCATCATATGCATATTAGTAGTATCCTGTTCATTAATGCAAATATGCAAAATACATATCCTAAGTCTAGGAACATAAGCATATACATCATTGAACAATTTTATTTAAACAAACAAATATGTAAGAATTGGTAATTAAAATACTTATCTTTGTTTGTTTGTTGGGTGGACTCCCTTTGAGTCTTTGTTTCCTTGCAGGAGCTGCTGGAGTCCTAATTTGAAGTAGCTTCTTCTTACACCTTTCGGTTGTGGAATGTAGAGAGATGGTCAACTCCCTCTGAATATCTGCATCCTTGCAGAAACCACTGGAGTGTGCTCCCTCTTGATCTTTGCTTCTTGGATTACCTGTTCTTGAACTTATATTCATTCTCGATCCCTATGCATGCTAGTTAGTATCATCATTGTGTTATCCTCGAGGTTTCATATTAGTATAATCTTAATATTATCAAAACAAAATAATCTCAAGCATGTATAGTCAGGATCATTTCAAACAGAAATAATAAGCATTCTTATGGTTAGTCATAATATACCTAAACCCGTGATTACTCAAACCTATGACTCTTTTGGTTATTCATATAATCAATTCAGGTAAGAAACATAATATGCATAAGTCCTAGATTACTCAAACTTGTAACTTCAAGAGTAATCATTATCAGTCATACAAAAGTATACGATATATATAACAAAACACACCTGGTCATCATATTTGCTAGTTATGTCTAGCAATGTGTTCTTGTTCTCTTCAATGACATGCATAACTCATTAGTTAACTTTTGCAAAAACAAATTATACATACCTCTATGTGATCCATGACTATGGATGAATCTTTGTCTTCATAGCATGTTCGGGTTGTCCCTTTAATTTGTACAATCCTCCGTCTTGCTCTCCAATCACTACTGCATCATCGATTGTTTTACCCTTTGGCCACATTAGGACTTGGCCATCCACAAATGCAACCCTCATACCTTTTGCATCCAATGCAGAGATGGAGAGTAGGTCCTTCTTTAGCCCAGGTACATAAAGGACTTCTTTCATCTTCAAAGATTTTCCAGAATCTAGGTTGTAGGAGGCTTCACCACTTCCTTTGATGGGATATTGATAATCATCCCCAAGTTTCACTTTATGGGGTGATTCATGTTCAGATAAGTTTACAAAAGATTCTTTAAACCCAGTCATGTGTTTGGAAGCCTCACTGTCAATTAACCAATCATTACAACCATGTGAGATAGTACCTGTGAGAGCATAGATAAGAACTGTTGGCTTCTTTCTGGACAGACCCGGGTTTTCAAGATGCGCAGCAACAAACACCCCTTGGCGCACTGGCCCTCTCGGAAACGAGCTGCGCAGCAGCCCGAAGTCTCACCCGAAGTGGCTATGGGGGGCTAAGGAATCAGGTTTCCTTAACCTAGGCGACGTGGAGACTATAACCTTCCCTTCCCCCTCCAGGAGGATTCCTCGGACCGAAATGTCTTACTCTTCCTCAGACCTCTTAGCGCGACAGCGCTGAAACTCTTACCAGCCTTGTTGCGCGGTATCTCCGCACCTGCGAACGAGGCGTTACCGGCTACGTCCGATACTCTATCATTTCTGGACTTGCGCCACTGCGCAATAGCCCACTCCTCCAGCGTTGCAGCGATAGCGTTCTACAGACTCCTTCAACACTTAACAATTATAACTTCTAAGGAAGCTTTGAGAACTTAACATATGCGTTCATAAAGATAGCGAAACCTTCTTATAACCCCAGATAGTAAAACATAGACATGCATTCACGTAAAACATCACCATAACACTAGAATTATGTGGTTCGCCTCCACGGGCAAATCTCATGCACGGGAACTGCATTCTATATTAACTCAAAATGGGAATTACACAGTATGCTGCGCACACAGCTGCAGCCTTACATCTTTCTTGGAAACTCCACGCACACAGCTGGGAGCCCTTCTCTTAGATCTAACTCTTATCTTCTACAAATGTTACTTATAACCAAGTAGGCAATCACCTTTCGTCAGTCCTGCGATTGGTCGATACATACACGGGCCCTTGCGCTAAGTGGCATCCTTACATACACAATCATGATCATTAACCGTTTGCAAGACACAATACAGACTCAGACCTCAACTTAGACTGTCTGAAACTCTGCAACTTATCCAACTCTTCTGATATTCAACTAAGGCCAACCCTTCTAACCTACTGACTTATCCAACCCTTTTCCTTTATCAATTATACATATATATAGGTGGCCTTGACGGTCGCACCTTTACAAAACTGTGGGCCTTTCCCAGCAGTATTCCCCAAAACCCTAACCGCGGTCATGGCTAGGTGTACTGTAGGAGCCGCTTGCAGTCACGTCGTCGCTTCCTGCAGACTCTGTGATTTCCGGCGCAGGTTGCGGGTATGGGCGTCGCTTCATCATTCACTGCTCCTTGTCCTTCGCCTTCAATGCTTTGGTCTGTTGCTCTTCCTTGGTTAGAGCAACCATAACTTCTGTACTTAGCCTTAATGAGGGTAGCTGAGCCCTCTATTCCGTCGCTTCATTTATTGTGGTAGTTGATCTTTCTACTCGGCCACATTCACTCTCCTTTAACATGTGCGTGCGAGCTCCATGATTTTCGGCCCGTAATCTGCGCTTAGATCGCCCATCTGGCACCGTACTGCACTCTATTCACTTCTTCCCAAAATTGGTGCTTACTCAAAATTAGCATTCTTTCCCTTCAACACTTGTGCTTTTTCCTCAAAATTTGCAGCTTTACTATAGCTGCGGCCTATGCTCCAACAAGAACATACTCTTCTTCACTTGATGAGTCATCATCACTTTCTGCCCTAGATTTCTTCTTTGGAGGTTCATCATCTTCAGCAGCATGAGCATGGTACCTTCTTTTGTTACTCTTCTTCTTCTTGCCGGAGTTGTTGTTGTTGTGGTTGTCCCTTTTGTTCTTGGGACATTCTGAAGCAAAGTGACCCTTCTCATTACAAGTGAAACACCTTAGATCTTTCTTGTCTTTATGATAATGATGAGAATATTTCTTCTTGTAATGGGATGGCTCCCTCTTGAACTTGCCCTTCTTAGTGTGAGCTATGAGAGCTTGATCTTCATTCCCCATATTTTCTTCTCTTGCCACAAGCCTTGCTTCTTCTTGAGAACATTCCTCCCACAATCTGCTGAAGGAGATTAATTTCTTTCTGGCACAGATCCCCTGGATAAAAGAGTCCCATGAATTAGGTAGGCCATTCAAAGTGGTCATAACAATTTCACCATTCTCCACCATTTCATCTACAGCTTCAAGTTGTTCCATGATCTGAGAGACCTTGGAGAAATGGGATTGAATGGTTTCTCCATTCGACATCTTGACTCCTTTCAATTGATTCCGCAAGTTCATCTTTCGATTTATGTTCTTCCCTTCAAATAGCTTGGTCAAAGAGTCAAACATCTCGTTGCGTGTCCTTAGAGAAGACACATGGGGTATGAGATGGTCTTTGATAGAATCAGCAATGATTCTCTTTGCCTTGACCAAGTTCTTCTTATGCAATACCTTAGCCTCTTCATCCTCTGGGATAGGGATGTCTTCTTTTATATATGAGTCCAACTCATTCTCTTCTAGGATTAACCCAATCCTATACTTCCAAGCTCGGAAGTTATTAGCCCCTTCAAGCTTATCCTCAAGCTTGGTGTGGTGAGACATCTTAAAGAGTACTTCAAATGGAAATAGAAAATATTTAGGTCTTACCACTTGAATTGCTGAAAACTGGATCTGGTCCCGGATTAGGGTTTGTCGAAAAAACCCTAAAAATTCAAAATGTGAATTTCAACTTTCTGAAAGGATAGAAAGATGCGCCTTGATGAGCTGATCATCCTGGTGTATTCAAAATTTGAGATCAGTAAAGCTTTACCCTTCAGATTTGCCTTTTTGTCCTCCCGGGTTCACTAGGGAGAGCCCTGAATTAGGGTTTTAGTTTCCCGGAGATCTACTCAGCCAAAAACCTCGATCCAAAGCTCTAAACTTCGATTTTTGCAAGGAGATTCCATCTATGTTTTCATATTTCAGAAATTCCTATTTTTGTGGAAACCCTAATTTTTAGGGCCAAATCTGAAAATGCTCAGAATTGAATTCTGATTGGATAGATAGATTATCCTTGATGAGTAGAGTCAATCTACTATACTGCTTTTCCAAAATATGTGGAGAGAAACCCAATAAACAAGAAACCCTAGTTTCCGTCACTGCACAATGTCTTCTTCTCAGGTTAGCTCTGATACCATGTTAAATTTTGAGCATTAATTCACAATACTCTTGGATCTTTACTGAGATAATAGCATATATAGTATATCAATGCATAAAAATCACAATAAGCATGACAAGCATCACAAGAATCAAAAGCATGAGAGACAAGAGACACAGAGTTTCCGTGGGGAAAACCCTAAGCTGAAAAACCCCACAACTTCCTCAGAGATAGAGAGCAATGGCTCAACCAAATTACAACCAAAATACACTGAGATAGTCTCCTAGTAGCAGATGATCCTCCTCCTCACTAGTGCGCCACTTTCTAAGTGAGAGAAGTGTGAGTTTCCGAGTGATCAAAATAGAGATCTCCTGATCTCTATTTATACTAGTCTGTTTGCCCAGTTACACTATGGGGCTGACTTGTCTAGCTAGGTACATCCACAATATAATATATATTTCAGGGCCAAACCCACACATGGTGGTCTAATAACCCGTCTCCAAGTACACACACTTGCGACACTTGTCAATACACATGATGACACTTCCTTATAGAGGAATAACACATCTCTTATAAGGGTACTATAAATATATATGAAATACATAGATGAAATACATTCCGAAGTTACATATACATCAACAATCTGGCCTCTTCCTCTTCCTTGTCTTGGGCCAATGTTTCTTCCCCTTCCAAGGAATCCTCCATAGCCTCTGTATGCGCCTTGATAATACTGTGCGTTATCCTTGTTCTGTGGTGTTTCTTCTTGAACTCTGTAGAATCCACCACGCATATGCTCTACATCTTGCTTTCTTTCCATCATGAGCTCATATGCTCTACAGTTGGAATCATAATGTCCAACGGATTTATAGAATGTGCAATATAAATTCTTAGGTGTTCGCACACATTTTTGGATCAAGTAACAATCTTCTGTCCAGTATCCTCTATTTCTATAGATCTCACACCATGGCCCTTGGTTCTGATTAATTGGATTTGGTGCTCCACTATCTAGGTAATCCTGAAACAAAGGACATCGTTCCTTCGGGTGTCCTTCTCCCTTACATCCGATACACCAAATCTCTTCTCTTTGTTCTTTTCCCTTTTTAATATCATGTAACTATAGCATCAAGGTAGCTAGCCGATTCTGGATTTGGACCATTCCAGTGCTAGTCTCTCCTATAGGTGAAGCTTCTAATTTCATTGCGATCTCCAAGGCTTATGCCTGCGAAGCAACCTTCTGTTGCATCAGCGGTAGCCTAATATGGGGAAACAGCGCAGCTATGAACCATTCTTGGTGTTGTTGCTGTGCTATGTCAAAACTGACTTGGTCTAACAATGTTTTAAACTTCTGTTCAAATTCCCAGACTGTCTCATTAGGTTTTTTGCTTAATTTATTTTAGTTCTATTATACATTGTGATTTTGACTTTGGTTTCTTGAACTCTCTTAAGAGTGCAACCTTAATATCCACTAAGGTTCTATTATGTCCTACATAATACTTCATGAACTAGTTCAAGGCTCTATATCTGAATGTAGTGATGAGTTGTGCTTGCTTCACAGCATCATCCTAAACTTGCTGTACATTCCACACGGCTTCACAGAGAAACCAGTGCTGCTCAGGGTCTTCTAGACCCGTTCCTTTAAATATCGGTAGCGTAATATCGTCGGTCATTCTCCTTCTTGGTGGTACAGTGTTCTACGCAGTGGTCTGTGTGGTATTAGGGATGTTACTGCGTGGAATATTCTGAGTCGGGATGGTCTGAGTACTCACTCCCGCGGTGTTACTGGTATTGACGTTCTGAGAATTGGGAATATTAACAACTGGAGGGTTATGAACTGACGGATTTTGTGAGATAGGAGGCACAGTATTCTCAACTGGTGGGTTCTGCAGAGTGATAGGCTGATAGGTAGATGATGGAGGTGCTGTCTGGCTATCAGGCTCTGCTTGGAACTCAGTCTCTACGCGGAGTTCAGGTTCTTTAAGGTTCTTTTCTGTATTAACCTTATATATTTTTCCACTTCTCAAATTGTGTGTATCTTCGTCAGAGTTGCTATATATGTTATCTACCATTACAGATTCAAAAATTTCTAGGAATTTTACTGCATTCTTAAAACTCCTTTCTCAGCTAAAAGCATTTTAATATATAAACTCAGATTGTTCAGATACTTACCTTTGAATACTTTGAAGAACTCTGCCTCTGTTGCATTGTAGGACTTCAGGGTGTCCATAGCGAACTCTGTCACGAAGCCTTCTAGTATACTGTCAACCCAAAATTCGGCTGCTTGCGAGAGAGGACTATCTACTTCTTTAAGCCTCTGAATAAGCTCTGGATTCCACTCGGTAGGTGCTCCTTCTTGGAAACAGTCTTTCGCTCTGCAAGTCTCGATAACCACTCGTGCAACTCATTTCCAAGACTTTCCCAGAAAATTTCGTGAATATACTTTCACGGGTATTTATTTAACCAATCTACAATAGAGAGATGCGGATGTCTATTCTCCTTTCTTGCAAAATCTCTTTCTGTCTTGTCCACCCAGTTCCATATTTCTTTCTTGTCTGGATGCCAGTTTTCGGTACTCATCACCAGTTCAAGTGCAGCAACAGAACAATTTTTTGGTTGCTTATACTATTCTTGAGGTTTTCTAGAAAGACCCAGGTTCTATGCGGTTTAGGGAACCAACAAAACCCCCTTTTCACCGGCCCTTTCAGTGACAGTCTGCGAGCAGACTGAGGTCTCACCTAAGGTGAAGATAATGGGGCGGTTGTGGAATTAGGTTTCCACAACTAGGTAATGAGCGCTTAACAGACTGGTGAGTAGCGCGTTACAGGACTCACGCTGTGAACTAGGGACTGCGTAAGGTTCACCTTCCTCGTGGGTAATGCTTGTATAATGGCGCATCCAAAGGACTGTGTGGCTCGGGATGGTTCTTCGACAACAGGACAATGCCATAGAGACTATGCTTCCTCCTCAGTACTTAACCACTTTAATGGATTTTACCTAGTGTAAGTTACGCATTAAACAACATAATGGATTGCAAGCCTTGCTAACTTATACACTATAACAACAACACTGTAACTGTGCACTTCCGGTGCTGCGCTCAGGTAATCACACTATCCAAACTTCGATGGCTAAGTGTTTCCCCGATTAACTTATGCATTCATCTGACTTTGAAATACTGGTGCATTCGACATTCATTCACACATGTTGTTACTTAACATATTATTCCCATCTTTTATCCTTATGGCAAATACATATAAAAGCAAGAACACATGCATTCACAAACAATATCTTAACCATTCACATAAGAAAATACACAGCTATCAACGCATAATCAATCATATAACACAGAATTTAACGTGGTTCACCTCGAGGATGGGATCTACGTCCACAGGAACTGATGTTATATTATTTATGGGAAGGGTACAACAGTTCCAGTCTGTGCACTCAGCTGCAGACTCTCTTCTCTCTTGGAAAGTCACTGCGCACGCAGCTGCAGAGCCTTTTACAATCGTCTCTCAACAGAGATCAATATTCAACATTGCTCAATAGAATATTCATTAACGAAGATTAACCCTTTCCCTTACAAAATTTCCCTTTATATAGAGATAGTGCCCGTAGGTCACGTCTGTTACAATGCATAGGAAAAAACACTAAGGCTACAAAATGGTGCAGTTACCCTCTGACTTGGCTTGTCATAGTCGATAGTTGCTCCACACGCTTCTGGTTGTTCTGCTGGACCACTCACAGCTCGCACGCCCTTCTGACATCCGCAGTCTTCACAAAACAGTTATACTGCATCGTGGCGTGTCGCTTTCCTCCCCTCTGGCCTACCTGTCGCTGTCGGCTTCGTGGCTTAGATTCTGACTGTTTTCCACCACTCTCTTGATAGGTCACTTTCATCCTCCTTCACGCTGCTCCATACCCCTTCCCGGGAATCCTGGAGTTTCTTTCCCAAATAGGTCGCTTCCACAACTTGACCTTTCCTTACATTCTTTACCCAAAATAGGTTCCCTGCTAGCACTGCGCGGTGCTCCCACTTCGCGGAGATGGCACTTAGCCGCGCAGTTCCTATCCTACCAATACTGCGCTGCGCTCAACTTCACAGCTCCCCAAAAATATCTTGCCAAAAATGCCTTCATCTGAGTTGCGCTGTAACTTAGCAGCTCCAAAACTGTCTTGCAAAAAAATGCCTTACTTGGGCTAGGCCCAACACAAGGATGGGCCAAGATGGGAGCTAATGCAATAGAACATGAACTATGCACCAGTCAATGAGTAAGGAAAGCTGCAGGGAAAGCACCGATGTTTGATCCACAAATGGAGAAAGACATATACAAGCAAGCAAGACATGAACTATTAAGGCTTGTCTTTGAGCATGATCGTCAAAATAGGTGTATGACATGCAACCATTATATGATTCTTCACTGTTAGAAGGACCGAATGAGAAGGTAAGTACTTTGAGAAAAATTTTAAAGAGCTCCTTAGAGTTGATAAATGATGAATATGCTTTGGGTATATTATGCTGGAAGATTGATCATTGCAAACAAGAAGGCCTGTTGTTGTTAACAAGTACAATGCGACAGAAGAACCAATAGGGAATTCCTCTTCAGTGCACAGATAAGAGTATATGATATGGACTATATAATCTTAGATATGGTTTCGGATGTAAATGTCCTTCCAAAGCGGACACGGGAAATGATGGGTAGGATGACGCTGATATGGTCCAATATTAAGTTGAGATTAACTAAACAACATAAAGTTATCCCAATCAAAAGGATGGCAGGGATACCTGTGGACGTCGATGGGGTGCGCAGCACTGCTGATTTTGAAGTGATAGAAATTATAGATGATAGTAAACCATATCTTGCATTATCGAGACTTGGATGGGATTTTGCGAATCAGGCCATCATTGATTTGAATAAGAACAAATGATATTTGAAGGGGATAGTTTGAGGGTCATTGCGCCATTGGACCCAACAAAAGGGAAAAGGTACGTAGAGCCAATAAGGAATGGAGAGCTAGAAAACTTGTACAGCATCACTGGTAGAATGGAGGACTATGCGAATCCTATTGTAGATGGTGTGATAAGATAGTGCAGTGTTTGTTCTTGCGTGTCAGACTTTGATGAAGCATTTGAGGGTTGGAAACAAAGAATGCACGAATTTCATATGAGAATGTGTGTGCGAGTTACAACTACATTATGTTGGATTGGGACATAGGTATGTGATCCTCCAAAATATGATGGCTTAACAAATGTAGCATTGTTTATAAAAAAATTTGAAGTGTAGATACCGAAACAACAAATATTGTTAGCATTATATGTCACAATGAAAGCGACACCCTCCCACTGGTGTGTTACTCATAAAGAAACAATATGTAATTGGTAGCACTACAAGAGAATGTTGTAGGTCAAGTTTGGCTCTGAGTATACTGCATAGAAATACATGGGGTTGAGTTTTCCATCGGACCATGTTGCATAGTGTATTACAACATGGGGTACAGTGCCAAAGGAAGGATGGACACATTGGTTTTTGCACACATTAGACAAAGTTCCAAGAAATTGGTACACCGAGTTGGAGATGTGTAGAAGTACAGTTGTTTGGGATGAATTGATTAGCAATTTTAAGGTAACCTTTAGTTTTGAAGACGAAGTTCTAGTAGTAGATACAACCTTATAGGCTATTAAAGCAGAGATTTTTGCAATAGAATAAATAATGGGGTCAAGATCCCTTTTCATCACGCACCTACCCCTTCCTACAATGCATGAAGTTTTGGAATGTTACAATGTCAATGAAGAATGACAGGAGGAGGATAATGCAAGAAACATACAGATGCCAGAGACCGAGGGAGAGCGCACAGTAGAAGGAACTAAGTTGGGATCCAGTAGTTATAGGAAGCCATTGAAGATCTACAAAGTAAACATTGGCACCAAGGAAAATCCAAAATTTTCCAATATAGGGGACTATTGGAAAGAGGATACAGTTGAGAAGATTTTTGACTTACTACATGAATATCATGATATTTTTTCTACCAAGTTTTCAAAAATGAATGGCATTGCAAGAGAATTAGGAGAAATGAAAATCCTTCTGAAACTTGATGTTAAACCAGTGAGACAATGACCATATCGATTGACTCCAAGATACAAGGAGAAGATCAAAGTTGAGATCGGAAGAATGTTAGATGCAAGATTTATTGAACTAGTTGAAGAATCATAGTGTATTAGTCCAATGGTAGTCCAGGGTAAGAAGATAGTTGATATAAGAATCTTTGTGGATCTACACAAATTGAATGACGTATGTCTACATGATCCTTTTTCTACTCCATTTACATATGAAGTACTAGGGAATGTGGCTGGACAAGAAGCTTATTCCTTTACTGATATATTTTTCGGGTACCATCAGATAAATATTGCAAAGGAGGATACGTATAAGATGAATTTTGCGATAGATTGGGGGTGTTACCAGTATACAGTTATTCCATTTGGACTGTGGTGGTCTACTCTGCAAAAGGATGCCAAGGAATACTGTCAGACTTGTGATGTATGCCAGTGGGTGGGGAAACCATCAAGGAGGGACGTGATTCCCTTAATGCCCCAAGTGATATTGTATCCATTTGACAAGTGGGCAGTGTACTTTGTTGGACCTATTAATCCACCTGCAAAGCGGTTAGGAGCAAGATACATCATCATCGCGATATATTACTTGGATAGGTGGGATGAAGCAGAACTAGTGAAGGATTGCAACACACAGATAATTGCAAGGTTTATGTTTGAATATGTGGTGACCTGGTTTGGGTTTCCAAGGATTTTGATGAGTTATCAAGGGACCCATTTTTTGAATAAGACAATTGTAGCACTAATCGAATAATTTTGGATCTACCACCAGAAGAGCACCCCTTAACACCCGTAAGCAAATGGAATGGTGGAAGCATTCAATAAGATCTTGGAGAAAGTTTTAACAAAGATTTGCAATGTCAATAGAGATGAATAGGACATGAGGACCCCTGCAGTATTATGGGTTTATAGGACAACATCCAAGAAATTGATTAGACATACACCATTCAGGTTGGTGTATGGGAAGGAAGCAGTCATGCCTATGGATTTTACTGTCCTGAGTTTGCGCAATGCTGCGTTGGATGAAAGTATAGATATTGGTGTAGTGGAAAGGAGATTGTCGAAATTGATGGAACTAGAAGAAGATTGATTTGTCGCAGGTTTTCATCAGCAGGTCCAGAAAGCACAGGATAAATCCTGGTACGACATAAATATTAAGTAGAAGCAATTTAAGAGAGGAGACATGGTTCTAATGTATGATAACAAGTTCATGAAGCATCCAAGTAAGTCTAGAATGCATTGGCTAGGTCCTTATGTTATAAAATCGGTCACATAGGTAGGGGTAGTTCAGCTTGAGAAGCTGAATGGGGAACCCCTTGAAGGATTTTTTAATGGAAGATGCTAGAAACTGTACATGGGCAAATTTCCTTCTGGGAAATAGGTAAAGAAATATTTTGAAAAAAAAATTGTAGAGAGAGTTGTTACAAAGAGCGCCCAAAGAGGAGGCATGTGGGAAAGATGGATAGAATAAGAAGGAATTTAAGGGAAAAGGAAACACATTTCACAAGTGTGAACATTAAAGGGCATATTAATGGTCGTAGTGAGGGGACACAACATAAATTCAAGAGATCGTCGATGGGGATTAGAAAGGGGATCGAATCACGAGCTTATTTAAGACCAGATCTAGGCAATGATGCATGAATCTAGGGTAACATTGAATGCAGTAGTGAGTGTGAAGGAAGACAAGATAGTTGAGATTAGGGTTTAAAAGCATGAGTAGAATGATCAGTTCCCAACACAAGTTGAAAGCAGTTAGAGGTGAACTAAGTAGAATAGATTCGAGTCGAGTGCAACCATGGAGGAGTAGGGAGATGGCACCAAAAGCACCAGTACCAACACTAGTGCAGGGGAAGTCACAAACAAAGAATGTGTCTGGGGTGATAGAGGAAGAAGTACTAGCAACAAGATTGTCGGTTTTAGTAGCCAGAGCATTAACATCAAGTTCGAGAGTGGGGAAAGGAGAATCAATCTCCACCTCAACAAACTATCAAATGGATTATGTGCCTCCAAGGAGGATGAACGCGAAAATGATGAATTTGCAGAAATAACCAAGGTATCCCGTGGACACACCAGAGATTCCAGAGAGTGTGTCGATTTGGGGAAATATGTTGGGAGCCATAAAGAAATTAAAGTATGTCGATCACAACATCACCATTTCCGAGAAGTTCCTAGAGTTGGTAAAGGATAAGTATATGGAGTAGAAAACTAACCCAAACTCACCGATAATTACATTGGAGCCATAACAATGGGCGAATAGGTTACAATGCACAGGCATGTTGAATCTGTTAGAGATCCCACACTTTGGAAAAATTGTGGAAGTAAATAACGGTGTACAATAATTGTTGAGTTGTGTGCATGGGGGTTTCCTATGGTTGGACACGACGATTTCCATTGATATTAAGTTGATTACATATTTAACGGGACTAGCGACAATAGGGGAGGATCCTGCACTGCTATTTAAAAACAAGAAGTAGGAGAAAGAGAAAGCTGAAAAAATGAAGGAGAAGTATGGTACGCATGGGGGCTCGAGAGGGTTGGATATTCCAAGTGCCAATGATAGTGTAGTAAGGTTTGCAACACAATTTTTAGCTTGAAAGCTATTCAGGAAAATTCAGAAGGATCATGTTGCAGTAGAAATCATAGCAGTAGAAGAGAAGTGCGCAAAAGGCATACAATTGAATTGGGAGACATTATTAGTAAATGAGTTTCTGGAGGACTACAGAAAATCACAAGAGAAGGGGCAACCATTCCATTATGTGTGGTTATTGATATTGATTTCCCTAGTTGCATGGAGGGAACCAGCGGATTCGTAGTTTTTGGATGTTGCACATAGACCATGTTTGGCATCCAAGTATGCTAATTTCTGGTTTACGAAGAATACGAGAAGGAATATTGAGAACAATGTTATGTTCTTCATATACAACGATGCGATTTAGAACGTCATCAGGACAATATTGCACATCATGCCATAGGTGGTGGATATGTACCAAGGATTTGCATGTTTTAGAGCTAGAATACATCACATGTACATTCAAGCAAGGCAGTATCTGGAAAGGAGATGGTTTCCAACATTGTTCAAGTTGACACATGAAGATGTCAGCGCCATTGTAAATGATTGGGAGGATGAGTGGAGAGTCCCACTAATAGAGGAAGAGCAGAGAAAGCAAGATGAAGTGCATATCAAGTATCTAGAGGAAGAACATAATGAATACCAAGACAACAGAGAAGATGAATAGCAAGATAGTGAACCTAAACAAGATGATGTCACGAGAAACAATGCGCAAGAGACACCACCAGATGTAGGAGAAAAGTGGAAGGAGCAGACAGAGGCGGGCCCTTCCATGTAGATAAATAAGAGGAACATTGTAAAGGAACCAATTTTCCATTCACTAACAAAAGATGATATGGAAAAAATAGGATAACAATTAATGGAAGTAGTAAAAGAAGCATGGAAAGAAGTAGTGAAAAAACAATAAATCAAGAAAAGCATGTAGGAGCATTTAACTACATTGTGACAAGCATTGAAAGTAGCAAAAGTTACAGCTAGAGGATTGGGAGAAGAGCACGCAGGGAATACATAACCAAGGTAAATGGTTCCTCAGCCATTAGTTACATCAATGGTGAAAATAACTATGAAGATAGTATTAAGAGTCATTGAGTTCCCTACACAAGAACTACAAGAAAGTGTAGTAACAATAAGCTTAGTTAATTTAATTTTTCTTGAAATTCCAGATGAAGAGCTTTACACATTGCAGACAGGAGTATCAAGGGAAATTTAGCTGTGCACAGCTGCGACGCTAGCTGTGAAGGTTGATGGGATAATAGAGAAGATGGTATTGCAGTAGGAAAATGAAAGGTTATGTAATGTCCCCATTCAAATAAGTGCATAGTAAGACAATCCCATCAATCCTACTAGTTTCCTAGGTTGGATGGGCACATGTGGGATGGTAATAAGGAAACTAATAAATGATATTTAGACATTAGAAGGGTTCAAGAATTTAATAAATATGATGAATAAATAAATTCAAGAGAAATTCTAGGTGGCAAGTGGTTTTGGAGACATATGGAGGTGGTGGGACCCACACTAGCTTGATTTTTCAATGACACATGGCAGCTCTCTCTTGCCAATTCGAATTCATGGGAAGGTGAAAACTCTTGGGTGATTTGGTAAGTCATAACACATGGCATTGAGCATATTAGGTCGAAATGGGAAGGAATAGTAACCTCCATGGGAGAGGAAGAGTCAAATTGGAGACTAGTGGACACATGGGCTAGATTCCCTAGTTTTATGACAACAATAATGAAGCATCTATGACATTTTATGACAAAATTCAGACCTGACTTCTTACACCTGACCATTATGACATGTCAGCCCCAAAAATAGGCTCAAGAAGGCGCTCATGGAGTTGGAGGAATCTAAAGAGACTCAAATTCGAATTTGGGAGAAGATGGAAGGTTGGAACTAGGAGACAAGTGGCAAATGAGGAATATTTTCTAAATGGAAAATTATTGAATCTATTGAGAGGATTTCGACCCCTTGAAGGCTAATGTTGGTTATAAAATGTAGAAATCAAGTATGAGAATGGCTTTTGATGATTTGAGAAAAATTGCATTTGTGAAGAGAGAGCTAGTGGATGACTAGTTTCTTGCCTTAGCCAATTTCGAGGGTGAAAGATTCCCATCCAAGTTGGTGTTTGGAGAGGCCACTCAGGTCTTTCATGGTGCTTTAATGGAGTTTGTATTTGCAGGTAGCAGCTACAGGAAGTTTCATGGTTTGGTTTAGTGCAGCACTTTCTCTCCACCGTTTCCAGTTTTGAAGGCATATTCGTGTTCCTTGAGGGAGGGCGTTTTTGGTGAGCTATTGTACTCTTTGGGGGAGATTCTAATGCCCCATTTCTTTTTTAATATGAATTAAATACTCTGTTCTTCATCTCCAAAAAGTTTCAGGTCGAAATTCCAAGTAGAAATGTATAAATCTCATTTTTAATGGAAGAACAATGCCATTTCCCCACTACCTTGTTGTGAGCCAATGTATTGATGATGATTTCGAATGTATGGATGATTCTCTGATATATTTGTGATAAATATATTTCCATGGATGTCTTCTACAAGTTTCATGTACTGTACTTGAGCATTTGAATCATTTTTACTCAGTTTAGTTGTATTGGGAGGTGAAATAGTGCCATTTCCCCAAGGGTCGAATTGGGGGTTTTTGCTGTTGAATGTGAGAGAGTTAGAACAGTATTAAAAATCAATTAATGGTGCATATAAGACCTTAATCACATACTTAACACATTATATACCTCTGTTCATAAATTTGTGGGAGTTTGGAGGCATTTGGAAGGCCATTTGCGGTGTTACCCGAGGGGGATTTGATGCACAAATTACTAGTCAAAATTACATATGTTGATCAGAATACAAATCAAGTTTGCAGCAGTATTTGGAGGGCCATAAAACATCCCTGAACCTTATATTCAAGTCTAAATACCATTCATACACTCCTACAGAATATTTGGGAGCATTTGGGTTGATTTGGAGGTCAAAACAGTAAAACTAGTCAAAGGTCGAAATTGGGAAAAAAGTGGAAAATTGGGCATTTTAATAAAATTTGAAAAAGGGATATTAAAAGTGGTATCAGAGCATGGTCTTGTAACCTGATAGTATTAACAAGAAGCCAAACAAATAAAACACCACCCTTTGAATCAGTAGTTGAAGAAGTTTTGGTTGAAGAAGAGATAGTAGCAGAAAAAGAGTTCTTTTCTAAAACAATGGGTAGAGAGGAGGAGGAAAAATTAAGACATAAGGAGGAATTTATTGAAGCCTTAAAACCATGTTTTGAAGGACTTACCATGGTTATGCTAGATATGAATAAACAAATGATGAAAGGTTTCGAATTGTTGGGTAGCCAACTTTCAGGCAAAGGGATGATAGGAGATAATAGTGGTTCACACTCAGGGGAAAAGATGAAAGGGAATGAGCATATTTTCTCAAGTACAGGACCTCATAATAGACCTGATGAATTTCAAATCATACAAAGGCATAATGCACCTAAATTTCTCACACCCAAAGAAGAACCCAATCTTGAATTGGATTACAAGAAACTAGTAAATGATTGGAATGATTTGAATGAAGAGTGTAAAAGAGGTGTACCACTCAGTGACTACATTGATGCTATGCAAAAGATTAAAATGAAGGGAGACAATAGGAGTCCATTCCAAAACAAAGAATTGAATAGTGCTATTGGAAAAATGTCACTTCCTACTTTTGATGGTTCTTCTCAAAATTCTGCTAACACTTGGGTGCAAAAATTGGATGTATATTTTCAGCTGAATCCTATGTTGGAAGAGGATGCATTAAAAATGGCCATTTTGCATTTGGAAGGAGATGCCAATGAATGGTGGTTTCATGGGTTGAAAACCTTGGGTCATAATCAGGTTAAAACATATGGAGAATTTGTTGACAGGGTACTAGAAAGATTTGAACAAAAAGATCCAGAATTGCCTTTCAAAGAACTAGCTCAATTGAAGCAAACTGGGTCCCCTACCGAATATATGTTGGAATTTCAAAAATTATCAGTCAAGGTGGCTGATGTATCTATGGGAAGATTAGTATTTCTGTTCACTGAAGGTTTGGCTGAACCCTTAAGAGGTTTGGTCAAAGCCCACAAGCCAACTACATTAAAAGATGCAATGAGCTTGACTAGGGATCTCCAAAATGTGCTTCCTAGAACGAGATTTCCTCCTAAGCCTAGCTATAAATTTGAAAAGAAACCTTGGCAAAGGGATGGATATGATAAGAAACCTTGGCAAAGAGAGTCATTTGAGAGGAATAAAAAAGAGGGACTAAACAGGGATGAACTTAGAAAAAAGAAACTATGCTTCACATGCTTCCAACCATGGACACCGGGGCACAAATGTACCAAAGGAAAGGCTCAATACATAGAAGTATTTTCTGATAATGAGGGGTATGATGGGGGCATGGATGAAGATGGACATATTTCAGATCAAGAAGAGGCATATGAGACAGCAGTAGAAGAGGAAAGACAAGAAGAAAATCAGCCTTCACCGGACAAAGCAAGAATGGCAGTGCTTTCAGCAGTACCTCGCTATCATACTATCCGATGCAAAGGTGTGGTACAAGGACAAAGAACTTCAGTTTTGGTAGATGGAGGAGCCACTCATAACTTCATTGATGCAGAGATGGTAGAGAAAAGAAAGATACCTATTGAACCATTTGATGGCTTCACAGTTGTCATTCCCGGTCACAACACAATGCAATGCAAAACATGGGTTCCAAAGCTGCAAGTCACCGTAGGTAACTATACTTTTGTTGATAGTTTTTATGTGGTTGATGTTGCTGATACTAATGTGGTTTTGGGAGTGCAATGGTTGTATTCAATAGGAGAGCATACAGTAAATTATCAAATTCCCGAAATGAAATTCCAAGATTCAAAAGGAGTACAAAGAGTTGTGAGAGGGCAACACACTTATCCAAATCAAGTAGTGACTTGCAATAGCATGAGATCTATATTGAGGCATGGGGATATAGAATGGGCTGCTGAATGTCATATTACATCTCCCAAGCCAACTATAAATATTTTCAAACACCCAAAGGAGATAGAGAGACTTTTGCAAAAATATGAAAAGGTTTTTAGAGACCTTCCACATGGTAGGCCACCAGATAGGGGGGTTGAGCACAATATTGTTTTGGAGGAGGGTACTTCACCCATTCAAATACCACCTTATAGACATCCTAAAAGGTTTAGAGATGAGATTGAAAAATCTATCCAAGAACTCCTAGAGTTGGGGCTCATTAGACCAAGCTCTAGCCCTTATGCTTCTTCAGTAGTGCTAGTGAAGAAAAAAGATGGAACATTGAGAATGTGCATAGATTTCAGAGCCTTGAACAAAAAGACTATCAAGAATAGGTATCCTATTCCTAGGATTGATGAGCTCATGGATGAGCTACATGGGGCCAAATACTTCTCAAAAATTGACCTTAGATCAGGGTATCACCAAATTCGAATGAAAGATGAAGATGTGCAAAAGACCGCTTTTCGATGTCATTTTGGCCACTTTGAATTTCTTGTCATGCCTTTTGGGTTAACTAATGCTCCAGCCACCTTTCAAGCATGTATGAATAGGATATTTTGCAAGCAACTAAGAAGGTTTGTTTTGGTTTTCTTTGATGATATTCTCATTTACAGTAAAACATGGGAAGAGCATTTGCAACAGTTAGAGATTGTGTTGAAAATCTTGCAAGAAGAGTCCTTATTTGCTAAATTATCAAAATGTGAGTTTGGGATGAAAGAACTACTGTATCTTGGGCACATTATTGGGCAAGAAGGAGTGAAGGTACACATGGAAAAAATCAGGGCTATCTTGGAATGGCCATCACCAAAAAATATTACCGAATTGAGAGGCTTTATTGGCATATGCACCTACTACAGAAAATTTGTGAAAGGGTTCTCCAAGTTGACTTCTCCACTCACTGATTTGACTAAGAAGGATGCTTTCAAGTGGGATGAAGAGGCTGAAAAAGCATTCCAAAAAATGAAAGAGGTAATGAGTAGTTGTCCCATACTTGCACTTCCTGATTTTACTAAACCTTTTGTTGTGGAATGTGATGCTTCAGGTGGAGGAATAGGGGCTGTCCTAAAGCAAGGCCAACACCCCATAGCCTTTGAGAGCAGAAAGTTGCAGCCTCATGAAAAACTTTACTCCATCTATGATAAAGAAATGCTGGCCATTATGCATGCATTGGCCAAATTCAGACAATACTTGGTGGGCAGCAAGTTTGTGGTGAAAACTGACCATAATAGTCTAAGACACTTTCTCACCCAAAAGGATCTAAATGAAAGGCAAAAAAAGTGGGTAAGCAAGATTCAAGCTTATGATTTTGATATTGAATATGTCAAAGGAAAGAATAATATAGTATCAGATGCTTTGTCAAGAAGGCCTTCCTTTTCTCTCATGGATATTACCAAGGATTGGAAAAACATGCTAATAGTTGAATATGCCAAAGACAAATTTGCTTGTGATGTGTTGGATGGAATCAAAGGGGATGATAATTATAGGATTTTGAATGGGATGATATATTATAAGGGAAGAATTTATTTAGTTCATAACTCCAAGCTCAAGTACCGAATTTTGCAAGAACCACATGATTCCCCACTAGCGGGCCATCCGGGGATCTTCAAAACTTATAGACAGTTGAGGCAAAGATTTTTTTGGAAGGGGCTGAAGGAAGATGTTCAGAAGTATGTGAATGAATGTAAAGCATGTCAACAAAACAAATCAGAACTTACATGTCCAGCCGGCCTATTACAACCATTGCCCATTCCGGAGCAAAAATGGGACAGTATTTCCATGGATTTCATCACCGGATTGCCTAAATCCTTAGGTAAGGATTGCATCTATGTGGTAGTTGATAGGTTGACAAAATTTGCTCATTTCTTTGCTGTTACATCATCTTTTAGTGCTGCACAAGTGGCTGATATTTTTTTCAAAGAAATCTTCAGATTGCATGGGCTCCCCAAGAGCATTGTCAGTGATAGAGATAGTAGATTCATGGGTGCTTTTTGGAAAGAACTTTTTAGATTGGTAGGCACTCAATTGAATCCAAGTACCAGCTATCATCCACAAACTGATGGACAAACAGAGAGGGTAAACCAATGGTTGGAAGGATACCTAAGAAACTATGTGGGAGGGCAACAAAAAGCATGGGCAAAATGGCTACACTTGGGTGAGTTTTGCTACAACACCACTTATCATATGTCAATAGGAATGTCTCCTTTCAAAGAATTATATGGTTATGATGCACTTACATTTTCTGACATTATATTTGGTGATAGTAGAGCCCCAAAGGCTAAAGATTGGGTGGAAGAGAGCCAAGAAATTTTAAAGCTCTTGAAAGACAATTTGCAGGTTGCTCAAAATCAACAAAAACAATATGCTGATAGACATAGAGAAGAGAGAACCTTTCAAGTCAATGATTTAGTATATTTAAGGTTGCAGCCCTATAAACAAACATCTCTCAAAAAGAATGGAGCAGAAAAATTAAAACCAAGGTTCTATGGGCCATACAAGGTAGTGCGGAAGGTTGGAGAAGTAGCATATGAACTAGAACTTCCGGAAGGGAGTAAAATCCACAATGTATTTCATGTTTCTTGTCTTAAGAAAGCTCTTGGTCAGAAAATCATCACTTCAGAAATACTTCCTCCTTTGGATGATGAAGGTCAGCTCACACTTGTTCCGGAAAAGATTTTGAAGACACGGGAAAGAAGGTTGAGGAGTAGAATCATCAAAGAATATTTAGTGCAATGGAAGGACTTACCAAATGAAGATGCCACATGGGAAGAGGAGAAGATTTTGCAGCATCCAAATTTGAAATTGCTTGAGGACAAACAATCTTGGGTGGGGAGGACTGTAATGTCCCCATTCAAATAAGTGCATAGTAAGACAATCCCATCAATCCTACTAGTTTCCTAGGTTGGATGGGCACATGTGGGATGGTAATAAGGAAACTAATAAATGATATTTAGACATTAGAAGGGTTCAAGAATTTAATAAATATGATGAATAAATAAATTCAAGAGAAATTCTAGGTGGCAAGTGGTTTTGGAGACATATGGAGGTGGTGGGACCCACACTAGCTTGATTTTTCAATGACACATGGCAGCTCTCTCTTGCCAATTCGAATTCATGGGAAGGTGAAAACTCTTGGGTGAGTTGGTAAGTCATAACACATGGCATTGAGCATATTAGGTCGAAATGGGAAGGAATAGTAACCTCCATGGGAGAGGAAGAGTCAAATTGGAGACTAGTGGACACATGGGCTAGATTCCCTAGTTTTATGACAACAATAATGAAGCATCAATGACATTTTATGACAAAATTCAGACCTGACTTCTTACACCTGACCATTATGACATGTCATCCCCAAAAATAGGCTCAAGAAGGCGCTCATGGAGTTGGAGGAATCTAAAGAGACTCAAATTCGAATTTGGGAGAAGATGGAAGGTTGGAACTAGGAGACAAGTGGCAAATGAGGAATATTTTCTAAATGGAAAATTATTGAATCTATTGAGAGGATTTCGACCCCTTGAAGGCTAATGTTGGTTATAAAATGTAGAAATCAAGTATGAGAATGGCTTTTGATGATTTGAGAAAAATTGCATTTGTGAAGAGAGAGCTAGTGGATGACTAGTTTCTTGCCTTAGCCAATTTCGAGGGTGAAAGATTCCCATCCAAGTTGGTGTTTGGAGAGGCCACTCAGGTCTTTCATGGTGCTTTAATGGAGTTTGTATTTGAAGGTAGCAGCTACAGGAAGTTTCATGGTTTGGTTTAGTGCAGCACTTTCTCTCCACCGTTTCCAGTTTTGAAGGCATATTCGTGTTCCTTGAGGGAGGGCGTTTTTGGTGAGCTATTGTACTCTTTGGGGGAGCTTCTAATGCCCCATTTATTTTGTAATATGAAGTAAATACTCTGTTCTTCATCTCCAAAAAGTTTCAGGTCGAAATTCCAAGTAGAAATGTATAAATCTCATTTTTAATGGAAGAACAATGCCATTTCCCCACTACCTTGTTGTGAGCCAATGTATTGATGATGATTTCGAATGTATGGATGATTCTCTGATATATTTGTGATAAATATATTTCCATGGATGTCTTATACAAGTTTCATGTACTGTACTTGAGCATTTGAAGCATTTTTACTCAGTTTAGTTGTATTGGGAGGTGAAATAGTGCCATTTCCCCAAGGGTCGAATTGGGGGTTTTTGCTGTTGAATGTGAGAGAGTTAGAACAGTATTAAAAATCAATTAATGGTGAATACAAGACCTTAATCACATACTTAACACATTATATACCTCTGTTCATAAATTTGTGGGATTTTGGAGGCATTTGGAAGGCCATTTGCAGTGTTACCCGAGGGGGATTTGATGCACAAATTACTAGTCAAAATTACATATGTTGATCAGAATACAAATCAAGTTTGCAGAAGTATTTGGAGGGCCATAAAACATCCCTGAACCTTATATTCAAGTCTAAATACCATTCATACACTCCTACAGAATATTTGGGAGCATTTGGGTTGATTTGGAGGTCAAAACAGTAAAACTAGTCAAAGGTCGAAATTGGGAAAAAAGTGGAAAATTGGGCATTTTAATAAAATTTAAAAAAGGGATATTAAAGGTTACGTATAGAGTTTCAAGAAATAGAGAAGGAAAAAGAAGAAGGAGACAAGAGAAAAGAAGAGGCGGTTCAGGAAAATGAAAAGTTACAACAAGCATTGGAAAGGTTGTACAATACAATTCCAGAGGACCAATTGGAGCTGGATATCCCGGTTGAGGAAAAATTTATGAAAATAGGGCAAGTAATTAAAGGGTTCCAAGCAAATATTGTGGACTTGGAAGCGAAGGAAACTCCAAGCACACCACTAGATCAAAGGTAGGAAAGAGAGTAGAGAGCTAGTGCAACTGTCGTGGTAGAAAATATCAAGACCTTGAAGAAGAAGTGCGCAAAGTTATGTGAAGAAAGTATGCAGATTTGGACTCAATTGTTGGAGGATACTGAGTTGCAAATAATAGAGAAAAAGATACGAGATGTGCAATAAAAGGAACAGAATATGAAGGAAGCAATGAACACTTTGTCGGCAATAGAGAAGGAAACTGCATTAATTGAAAATAGGAAACAACAGCAGGGGATTATTTAATTGAGGGTCGAGCAGTAGAACATCGCGCAGAAATTGGAGGTACTGCAGGATGAAGCATACAAAGTCATAAAGAACCTTGCTGCAGTCTAGGACGTCATAAAGCAGACGATCATTGAAAGAGAGTAGCAATTGCAAACACCACTTAATGCGAACATAGTGGAAGGAATCATACAACAAGAAATACATGCAAAGGAGCAAGTCATGAAAACTGAGGAAACACTTCAGAAATTGATATAGATAATGGAAGTAGTGGAAAAGAATCCATGAAGTGATGTGCGACAGAGAGCACGTGTGGCCATCATGAAGGAAATGTTAAATTTTCAGAATTTACTTCAATCTGATCTAGGATCTTAACTGAGAGAACAACATGTACAGCAAATCTACAGCATATCAATCATGGACACAATAATGCAAGCACACAAGAGACACAGAGTTTACTTGGGGAAAATCATAAAGGTGAAAAACCCCAATAACTTCCTCGGAGATAGATAGAGCAATGATACAACTAGAATACAAGAGATAGTCTTCTCCTAGCAACAGAGCCTCCTCCTCCACAAGTGCGCCACTCTCCAAAGTGTGAGTGAGAGAATAGAATGTGTAAAATGAGAGAGACACACTCTCTATTTATACACTAACTTGACTTGACCTTTACTCAACTAGGTCGGCCTCAACTTAACCACTTAACATAATGCTAACTGGGCCGACCCCCACTAGGGTGGTCTAATAACCCTTTGACCCACATGGACGACCCCCAATAGGGTGGTCTAATAACCATTTGACCCACATGACTTATACAGGGCCGACCCCAACAAGGTGGTCTAATAACCCATCAAGTATAAGTTACGACACTTACAATATAAATGAAGACACTTCCGTATAGAGGAATAATAACATCTCTATAGGAATACAACCACTTCCGTATAGAGGAATAATAACATCTATATAGGAATACAATATACATATATGTGAAATACATTCCGAAGTTACATACACATCAACACTCCCTCTTAACTAGGAAGGTTTTCTCGACACAGGTCTTCTAGCACAAGTCATCTTCTCTGGATCATCGTCACTGGATAATCGTCATCGAGTCATCATCATCGTCACTACTGCTGCTATCTCAATCAATCTCTGAATCTACTCGTCATAGGAAGTTCTATAGAGCCAGTCCTTTTTCATACTGGATGTAGGCCCACCACCTGCAGGTCTTCATCATCTATGCGAACGGTCTGATAGAGGTGGCCTCTCAGGACTAATTTTATGTCCGGATGCAATACCGGAAAGAGTATCCCAGGAACATTTATGTGCCTAAGCATGACCGACAAGATCTCCCAGGACTGATTACATGCATCTCCTCCACAATACCTTTAAAGAGAATCCCAGGAACATTTATGTGCCGCAGCACGACCGGCAAGATCTCTAAAGAGAATTCCAGGACTTATTACGAGCACATAGGTCAAACTCTCGGATCTCCAGGACTGATTACATGTGTATAGACAAAACCTTTAAAGAGCATCCCAAGAACATTTATGTGTCGCAGCACGACCGGAAAGATCTCTAAAGAGCATCCCAGGACTAATTACGAGCACACAGCTCAACCTCTCGGATCTCCAGGACTGATTACATGTCTCCGTAGTAATACCTCATCCCAGGACTGATTACGAGCACAAAGCTCAACCTATCGGATATCTAAGGACTGATTACATGCTATTTGCACAACCTGCCACATATCATCTTTGACCTCCAAGTATCAACCTGATACTCATAATCCAACCGATCATCATCGCACAAAGCATCATCCTGATGCTCATGATCACACTGATCATCATCACTGTATCATCCTGATACATATCATCTGGAGCAACACCCTGAAGCTCGTCATCATGATCATCCTGATCATACAATGAATCCACCTGATGCATACCAAGTATCTACCTGATACATATCATCATACATGATCCACCTGATCATACAGTGTATCCACCTGATACAAATACAAATACATGATACATATCAACATACATGATCTACCTGATCATACAATGTATCCACCTGATACATATACAGATACATGGTCCAAGCATCCGACATGATGCATATACAAAATACATACAAATGATCCAACCGATCATATCCAGCATCCAACATGATGCGTACATACATATACATATAAATGATCCAACTGATCATACAAAGAAGAAACTAGAACATCATCCTGATGCTCATCATCCAGCACTTACATCCACAGCCATGTGAAGGATCCTCCTTCCAACATGCTTAGAATGGCTTCAGCAAATATGTCCATCACTTCTTCCTCGAAGTGTCGTCGATCTGAAGAACACCAAGCCTCTCTCTGAAGTACTCGAACTTCACTTTGGCTAGTGGCTTCGTCAGCACATCTGCAATCTGCTCGTCTGTCACAACATACAGGAGCTTCACCGCTCCTCTCTGTACCATATCCCTAATATAGTGATATTTAATCTCGATGTGTTTCAACTTGTCGTGGAACACCGGGTTCTCGGACAGCTTCATACAACTCTGGTTGTCACAAAAGATACCAGTAGCCTCCAGCAGGAGATCAAATAACTCAGACAGTATCTTCCGGAGCCATACTGCCTCACAACTAGCTGAACAGGATGCAACATACTCTGCCTCAGCTATACTTAGTGCTACGTAGGACTGCTTCATGCTAAACCAAGAGATCACACATGATCCCATACTGAAGCAGCATTCAAATGTGCTCTTCCTATCTGCAGCACTTCCAGCCCAATCTAAATCAACATAACCCTGTAGGTTAAACTTTTGATTCGCTTCATACTTGAGCCCATAATCAACTGTACCCTTCAGGTACCTCAGAATATGCTTTACAGCAACTAGGTGAACATCTCTTGGATCCATCAGGAACTGGCTCAATGTGTTCATCGCAAAGCAAATATCTGGTCTCGTGTTCGTCAGGTACATCAAGGACCCAATCATTTGACGATACATAGTGACATCAACCGATTCAGATGAAGCATCACACAGAAGCTTTAGGTTCGATGCCATAGCCTTACAGTCCATCATCTCAAACCTCTTTAGGATCTCTACTGCATACTTCCCTTGTCTAAGGAAGATTCCATCTACACTCTTCCACACCTCCATACCAAGAAAGTAGTGCATCATACCCAATTTCTTCATCTCTAACTCGGTAGCAAGCTTCCGCTGTGTGTCGGCAATCAATCTGTCATCTCCTATTACAAACAGGTCATCCACATACAGGAGTAGAATCACATGATTCCCTTCCTCAACCTTGTAGTAAAGGTTGGAATCCGCTTCACTCTTGCTAAAGACCAAATTGGATAGAAAGCTGCCTATCCTACCATACCAAGTTCTACACATATATGATTTCCTGTCATGTGTCTCAGAACCAAGTGGCTGCTCCACATACACTTTTTCTTCAACTACACCATTCAAGAAAGCTGTATTGAAATCCATCTGGTGTATCTTCTATTTCATCACTTTTATATTTCTCTATGCTGCCATCTGCAGCATGCTTGATCTTGATAGATCCATATGGAAGTCATAACAAACTTCCTTTCAGGTCTTGGGACTACATCCCAAACATCATTCTTCATGATCGACGGATCATGGCATTCTTCCCATATCCTGGGAACTTCAATATCTTCAATAGCTAATTTTGTTGCTGAACAAATGTTGTAGTTCTTCTTTTGTAGGTGATGGCATACGATCTTTCCTACACAACAAGTTAAATTGCATGATTAGAAAACATCTCATAGTTTTCAGAACAAATTCTTACACATAAAGAAATATGTCATACAGTCATGCAATTATCTAAGCCAATGCTTCAATACAACATTTATCCATATCCCGTAACTTTCTAGATGCCTTCCAATCTCTACCAGAACATTGTTAGGAGTGTGCACAACTCCCAACATGTCAGCAAAGAAGTTTCATTCTAGATAAGTAGCAATGGAATTTTCTATAGTTCCATAGGCCACTTACCCATGCATATTAGTAGTATACTGTTAATCAATGCAACTATTCTAATATGCATAATACACAACCTAATTCTAGGAACATCAGTATATACATTATTGAACAGTATTATTTAAACAATAAAATATGCAAGTAATGACAATTCAAATACTTATCTTTGTTTGTTTGTTGGGTTGACTCCCTCTCAGTCTTTGCTTCTTTTCTGCAACTCCATTCTTATGTGGATTGTGAGAAGTGGTCAACTCCCTCTGAATATCTGCATCCTTGCAGAAACTACTGAAGTGTGCTCCTTTGCTTTCTTGCAGGAACAACTAGAGTGTGCTCCCTCTTGATCTTTGCTTCCTAGATTACCTGTCCTTGAACTTACATCCATCATTAATCACTATGCATGCTTATTAGTATTGTTGGCTTGGTTTTGCAACCAAGCTTAGTGCTATGGGCACCTATCAACAAGTGATAGCAGTTTCAATATTGAAAGCAAAAACAGTTGTAAATCTAAATCTAAACTAAACTAAACTAGCATGTGCATATCATAATAAACTTTTGAAAGATTTGAAAACAAGAACAAGAAATAGAATAAAGAATAACTTTGTATTAAGAATAGGGGAGAGCAAGTGCTTGCAATGGTGATACCTACAAATGGTGAAGATTGTTGAGCAACTTCCAAGGTGAGTAGCTCCAAGCTCCAAAGGTCTCTTCTCCAAGATGGCTACAATGGTCAAAAGCTCAAGGGAGATTTTGACAGCATGAGGATAGGAAGATGGATGGATGCAAATTGAGGAGCCCCTACCACCTTTTTATAGTTTTTGGTGGTGGGGAATACCATTATGGTTTTGAGGAAACCAATGGTATTGACCAACATGGTTTAGGTACCTTTTCCCTCTTTTTTCCTTTTTTGAATATTTTGAATATTTTTATTCCCTTTTTAATATTTTTGGGAATTATGGACCCTTTTTGAGGGTTTTTTATGCTTTTTTGAGGAAAAATATTCATTTTGAGTGGAAAAAGGGGTGTATTAAGGTATTTTGGTGACCTTTTGATGGCTTTAGAGGCTCAAATGGTGAAAAAGTGGACAAATGGGTCATGTGAATAAGGAAATGAGCTAGTGAGCACTTTTTGGGTGTTAACAGGTATCATCATTGTGTTATCCTTGAGGTCTCATACATAATCACACATTTATTAGTATAATCTTAATACTATCAAAACAAAATAATCTTAAACATGTATATTCATGATCATTCACAGATAATAAACATTAGTATTCAAGGTTTTAGGGAAGTCTTCTTTTACTCATACATATTCTTATTTGATCATAGGACTCTTCTGGTTAGTTGAATCATCAATCAAGATAAGAGATATAATATGCATAAAACCCTTGATTATTCAAACCTATACCTTCATGATTCTTCTGGTTAGTCATATCATCAATTATGGTAAGAAACATAATATGCATACAACCATGATTATTCAAACCTATGACTTCATGAATAATCATTATCAACAACACAACAGTATAAGATCCTAACACAAGGTAGGATTCTAGCTTGATATAGGAAAAACATACCTGGATTAGCATGCTAGCTAGTTATGTCTAACATACCCGCATAATGTCTTTTGTTTCTCTTCAGTGACTTGTGCTAGTAACCTGCATGTCTCATAAGTTAACCATTGTAGAACCAAGTTATACATACCTCGAAAGTAGATCTTCTCGTGATCCATGACAATGGATGAATCTTTGTCTTCATGTCACCATGAGCATATGTTCTTGAAGTAGAACATGATTTGACTTTCTTGGTGTACCTTTTGTGTTAGCAAACAACATAAACCTCATACAACATCACAATGCATTAGTACAATCATAAGTGTCAAAACCTTAATCAATGAATATCTTCTATTAAGGTGATACGACAAGTCTAGTAATTAATCAAGATTGTACTGTAATGATATGAAGACAAACATATGATAAACTTAACCATGAAACATACCTGTAAGCCATACCTGTCAAGATTGCTTGTAATCTTCTTATGGAAGGCCTTAGCCTCATCTCCCTCTGACACAAGAACTTCTTCACTTATGTAGGTGACCAATCCATCTTCTTCTAGGATTAAACCAATCCACTTGATTTGCAAGAACTGGACCTCGAGCTGGATTATGGTTTGTCAAAGAAACCCCAAAAATTCAAACTTTGAATTTCAAACTTCCGAAAGGATTAAAATATGCGCCTTGATGAGCTGATCAAGTTGGTATATTCAGAATTTGAAAACTGCAAAGTTTCACCCCTTGAAATTGCCTTTTAGATTTCCGGATTCACTAGGGAGCACCCTGAATTAGGGTTTGAGTTTCCCGAAGCTTCACCCAACCAAAAGATTTGATTCAAAACTCTAAGCTTCGATTTTTCTGAGGAGCTTCCAGCCGTGGTCACAGATTTCAAAAATTCCCATTTTTGCAGAAGCCCTAATTTTCCATCTTTCTGATCAAAGTCCCGAACTAGGGTTTGATCAAGCCCAGCCTTCTGCCCAACTAAAAAATCTGATCTTGGTCTCTAAATTTCGATTTTGATGAGAAGAATCCATCCATGGTCTCTGATTACAAAAATTCCAACTTTCTCCAAAGCCCTAAATTCCAGAAGCCATGAATGAAGGTACTCAAAAATAATTCTGTTTTGACAGAAATATGTACCTGATTGTTTATGGTGTCATTCCAAACTTTTCAATTCACAGGGTCTGAAATTTTTTCTTGAGATAGCCCGACCTGTTATCTTTCCATCCCAGAAGGTTTGACCTCAATTGGATTCTCTGAGAGAGAGTTATGCCAAGTGTCGCAACATGACCTGTTTATGGGATAATACAGGAGAGCGAACTTGTACGACGTGCCATGTGTCACTGGTTCAACTTCGAACTCTAAAAACGTTTCTTGAGATATCCCGACCTGTTATCTTTCCAACCCGATAGGTATGACCTCAATTGGATTCTCTGAGAGAGAGTTATGCCAAGTGTCGCAACATGACCTGTTTATGGGATAATACAGGAGAGAGAACTTGTACGGCATGCGACATGTCACTGGTTCAACTTTGGCCTCTGAAAATTTTTCTTGAGATAGTACAGTCTATTTACTACTTGTCACTTTTTACAAAATTTCATTTGGAGCTTCCTAGCCCAATTTATGACCTTTTTCCCAAGGTCACCTGATTTTGACTCAGATCTGGAAGAGACAGAAACCCTATATTGTACAGATCATAAATCACAAACTAAAATGAATTAGAGGTTTTCCTTTGGACAAAATCTACATGGGGATCTTATATTCGACCTGTAAAAGTTTTAGATCTGAAAACTTCGCCAAAACGGATTTATAGCGAAAGTGCTACAATGACTGGTTTTTTCTATATGCCCTAGCATCGTAAGTGCAACAAGTGTCATACATGCCATATCATGCCTTCTTTTAGGCTAGCTCTGATACCATGTTAAATTTTCAGAATTTACTTCAATCTGATCTAGGATCTTAACTGAGAGAACAACATGTATAGAAAATCTACAGCATATCAATCATGGACACAATAATGCAAGCACACAAGAGACACGGAGTTTACTTGGGGAAAACCATAAAGGAGAAAAACCCCAATAACTTCCTCAGAGATAGATAGAGCAATGATACAACCAGAATACAAGAGATAGTCTTCTCCTAGCAGCAGAGCCTCCTCCTCCACAAGTGTGCCACTCTCCAAAGTGTGAGTGAGAGAATAGAATGTGTAAAATGAGAGAGACACACTCTCTATTTCTACACTAACTTGACTTGACCTTTACTCAACTAGGTCGGCCTCAACTTAACCACTTAACATAATGCTAACTGGGCCGACCCCCACTAGGGTGGTCTAATAACCCTTTGACCCACATGGCCGACCCCCAATAGGGTGGTCTAATAACTGTTTGACCCACATGACTTATACAGGGCCGACCCCAACAAGGTGGTCTAATAACCCATCAAGTATAAGTTACGACACTTACAATATAAATGACGACACTTCCGTATAGAGGAATAATAACATCTCTATAGGAATACAACCACTTCCGTATAGAGGAATAATAACATCTCTATAGGAATACAACCACTTCCGTATAGAGGAATAATAACATCTCTATAGGAATACAATATACATATATGTGAAATACATTCCGAAGTTACATATACATCAACAGGAAATGACGACCAAAAGTTTTGAAAGGACAACGAATCAACATCAGATCCTGAATTTTGGATTGATGACATAAAGTAATCATGATGGGATAAGGTGGAGTACAATGGGATTGACTATATAGGAGGGAGAAGAAGGTAAACGAGAACAAATAAGTTCCTTTCTTGTTAAGTGTTGAAGCGTAAAGGCTGCAATTTTGGGCATGAAAGAAGAGTCGAGAGGAAAATCAGAGGTGCCACAAAGAAAAAATAGGCAGGTAGAATAGGAAGTAGAGTCATAATAAAGCAATAAGCCTAAGCATGTCTATTGCAGAAAGTCATGGCCCTACTAGAAGGACTGACAATATAAGAGAATCATAATGATCAATAAGGGTTGCTTCAAGTAGGAGTAGCTGGAGTAACCAAAGGAATACTGACCATCAGTTTGGCAAGATGGGAGTCGAGAAGGTCGCGATCTCAGGCACCATTGATAGTATGAGGCCAAGATCAAAAATTTTGAGGTGCGTCTAAGAGGTGGGATGAATTTTTTTGTCAAATCGAGTGATTGTTGGAACTCTACTCAAACCGAGGTTTGGAACACAATTCCCAAAGAGTAAAAAATATGGTTTGAAAGTTGTTATACAGTAGTACTCATGCTATTGTATTGAAGAATTTTAGTCAAAGAGGATTGCGCAACAACTGAAGTTGCTCGAGACGAGCAATAGATGATTGTTGGGGGCTATTGGAGCAGGTTTTGGGCCTGTCTTGGAAGTGGCACGCTACAGATGGACCATGCAACGATTCAACAATTGGACAAAAACCACGCAGAAGGTGGAAGTTAGTTAGGATTTGTGTCCACTTTGTAATGGGATATGCTCATGTTTTGATGTATAAATATGTAGGAGATCTAGGGGTAAAGAGTTAGTTGGTATTGGAAGGTAGTAGTTACTATATTGTCATTGTGTTTCTATGTAATGCTAGGTAGTTGAATACTGAATAGAGTATTGATGCGCACCACTCAGGATATGTAAGACCATCATTATGATAATAAGAATATGAAACTCTAGTTGCAGTATTCTATGCTTGTGTAAAATGTGATGAATGCTTGGGTTTGTCACACATGGTTGATACAATATGACACTGTCATGAATGTTAGTTCTACTATTATGAAAGTAATGTTATGCTCCATAGTAAATGAATGAATAAGTAAATTTGTTTAATGTATGTCCACATCCCTTTAGCCCCGTAGAAAATTGGTTCCTGCAATCCCCTCTAATACCTCATGTGAGACATCATTTGATTGCAGGTGATACCTAAAGGGGTGGTGTCTGGGTTTTGTTGGTGTGATTTATGTTGAACCTTGGGTCTTCCCATGTGTGAAAAAGTCCCCATAATCATATTCACTCATCATTATAATTTCATTCTTGTGTATAGATGTGATCTAGAGGAGGAGTGGGCATTAGTCATGTTCATTCTCTTATCTCTTCATTTATACTTGGTATCCCTCTTTCTTTTCGAGACGATAGGGTTTCATGATATTCTTGGAGCATTTTGAATTATAGGGAAAGTGTTTCATCCTTTGGAGGTATGATATTAGGGTTTTGTTATGAAATATTAGGGTGTAGTTGGTGAAGGAGAAGAGGATAAGTAGACATATTTCCTTGGAGGACTTGTTTGAGTGATTCATGCATGTTGGAGCTCCTTGGATGATCTAGGGTTTTCATTGTTTTCCCTATATAGGGTTTTATAGAGCTATTGGATTGTGTTAGACTTGTGACAAGGATGTGGTATATACAACAACTTCATATTGTGTATATTATTGAATTTTTCAATTTTTGTCAACTAGAGTAAATTGTAGATTTTATTTCTATCCATATATGTTCTTCATGGATTATAATTTACAACTATATATATCTTGTTCATTTGACATAAGTAAAGGACAATTTTGTTATGTGGTGTGATATCATAATTGAAGAAGCTATGGGTTGTTATACTACTATTCTAACTGGCGTAAAAGTGATTTTTTAGATATCATTTATGCATGATAATATTTTCCTAGAGGGCTGAAATTTATCAAGAAATTTTGGCATATTTTCTCCTTAGATTTCCTAGAAGGTTGGGTTGGTAAGGATTGAAATATTATTCACTCTTTGTTGTTGTTTTATTCTATATTTCATAATAGACCTAAGATTGAAAATTGAAAATTCATAGGGTTAAGATCCAAGAAACCTTGCATTAACCTTGAGCATCTGTGAATGTTTTTACACGTGATGGGGTGACTAGCATTCCAAGTGGTGGAAAGGAAAAGGGGTCCCTTGTGGAGGTTCCTTAGGGTTGGAATTCCATGAAATATAAACCATGATAGAGGTGCTTGTAGCTTTTTTAAATGATTAAGTGAACGAGATGTGATACCTTCAATCAAAGGAGGAAGACTATGGAAACTAAAAGAATTCCTGGGGTGGTGGGGATTCAAAATAGTATTGAAGGTTTCAATTCTTTGGCTGTAAGTGCAACCAACCAAGCATTTTTAAAGAAGTGTGCTATATGAATATATCTCAAGAATAATGTTTTCAATGGTACAAAATGGTAGCAACATGGAACTTTGAAAGGTGAACAATGCAATTTCCAGTGGGGAAAAATGTGCTTTTGGTGACAAGTTTTGTAATGATAAAAGGAAAAAGTGAAGAGAACCCTCTTATGAACCATCAAGGCTCAAGTAAGATATAATATTAAAATGAAATTATAAATGTGCCTCCATCAAGGGTGATGAAATCCATCGTTGGTATAAGACAGGTAAAGGTGTGAAAGAGACAAGTTATGATGTTTAATCCAGAGGGTGGTTCGGATCTATATTTATTGTGAACAAAATGAGAGAGCATAAATAGAACCACATACACATATATATTGCAAGGAACATAGTGATATAGTAAAATCATATTCTATTAGATGAATGAAACATAACAGATTGTAAAATAAAAGCAGCTAGAATGGTGGTAGTTATATCTCTGAGAAGATATGTGGCGGCTTTAGTCATTCGTGACAAGATGATTACAAAAGGAGGACGAATGGCATTTTTATCATAAGCATGAGGGAAAAAACCCTAAACATCCAAAAACCTAACCCTAGGAGATGAACCATAAAAATATTTGCGGGGCTAGAGGTGGTCAGTTGAGGTGTCAACTTCTCGCGGGCATAACTTTTCCATACTATCTCTATTTAAGGAGTTCGGTAGCTCGTTAGAAAGGTCTATCCAAGAAGAACACATTTCTGATGTCCATATGTGCCCTTGGCTATGTACAGGATATTTTGTTTCCAAATTTTTTTTTTTAAGGCCTCAAAACGGCCCCAAAAGTTTTGGGTCCAAAAAACCGTAAAAACTACCAAACTGGAAAAGTTGTTCCGAGCCAGTGGAATAAGTAGCTCAATAATAATATCCATCCAGACTAGTTCGTTGGACTGAAAACCCATAAAAACTACGAAGTTGTAAAATCTATTTTGAGCCAGTGGAATATGCGGGTAGCCACCGATACCCATCTGGATCAGTCCTTCCCCTTAAGAAGAAATGGTCTCCATTGCGTCTAGGCCCTTATCATATGATAAATTTTGTGTTGAGTTGAGCTCCTGGCAAGTCATTTACTGAGGTGAAAAGGATTCCTTTCTTTGACAGTTCGATAGGGTTGTAATTGTTGTTGATGGATGCGTTGGACCTGTTCAACAATTTTTGTTTCCATATTATCCTTGGTCTGAACCGGTGTGGATGATTTTTTTTTATTTTTTTTTGGAGGAGCACCTTGAATGCGTGGCCTTCCACCATAGAGGTACCCAGATAGGCTTGGAAACAATGCCTTTGCATTCTTCTTGTTTCTGTTGAGTCGAGGGACCTTGTTAATACCCAAAAAGTGCTCACTACCTCATCTACCCCATTGCATGACTCATTTGTCCATATTTCCCACCATATTTGCCTCCAAAACCTTAAAATCCCATTAAAAAGCCTCCAAAAGGCCAAAAAAAGCCTCCAAAAGGCCACAAAACCACTAAAAAAGCCTCCAAAAGGCCAAAAAACCCCTTTGTTCCTCCAAAATAGCAAAAACCCTCTAAAAAGGGAATAAAAATGCAAAAAAAAGAGGAAAAAGAGGGAAAAAGGAGGGAAAAACCCTATATAGTTGACCTAAACCATATGGTGCCAAAAACCATGGGCCAGCACTCCACCACTCAAAACCTATAAATAGGTGATGGAGGCCCCTCATTTCATATCCACAGTCAAATACACCCTTACTCTACCAAAATCACTCTTGAAACCCTAGCTCACCCTTGAGCTACTTTCACACTTGAGTGCCCCTTTGGCCCATTTCCAACCCTTTGGAGAAAGAGAAAGGAGCAAAGCTGGAAGCTTGGAAGCAACCCTCCTGGACTGCTGCAAGAGCTTCACCAACCTCTACACTTGAGGTAATCTTTAATACAAAAAGAGAAATCTTTTGCCATATTTTCATGTTTTATTATTTATGTTAATGCTCATGCTAGGTTAAATTTCATACTGTGTTACTGCTTTTATTTACTGTTTATTGAACTGCTACTAAGGAGTCCCTTCTCCTTAGTAGGTGCTCATTTGTACAAGCTAGGGTGAAATCATTTCAAAGTTTAAATTCTGTATTGTTATTTTTAGTTAGAAGTTGCCCACCCCGTGGCACTTTTACTTGGGTTCATCATCTTACACGCACACACTCTGTCACCTAATTCAAGTGAGCCCTAAAATACTACTTAACACAACCAACATTCTAACCCCACTTGGGGAACACATAAGAATTTTTGTAGTTAGGTAGGATCGGGGGGATAGGCATCCAAATAACACCCCTCGGTTGCTTACACTTGAGACATAGTTGTTGTCCATTAGGGAACCAAAATCCCCTAGTATTTTTTGACACGGTTTAAAACCAATTTATCGGGAAGGCCTCTCCCCTAGGAGGGTTGAAGTCGCCAAACTGGTTCCGGAAGCCTGAGTGGAATACCGCAATCCATTCAGTAACTGAAGGATACCTTTCGCAATTCTAGGTGTATCACCCGTATGGGGATACAACGCCGATAGAACCAAACGACAGATTCACCCAACCGAATGTGTCATGAACGGGGTATCTTAGTTGCTTTTCTTCTAGGATTGACTACCCGGTGTCCCTCCCGGTAGGGGGATATCTTTAGCCACTTGGCTCTACTATCCATATTGTCTGACTTGGATTTCATCACCTTGCAGAGGATATGTCTAGTTGAGTCAGAATATTATTTAGCTAGGTGTTTGCATGCTCCCTTACCTCCTTTTGGTCTGGTGAGTCCACTATTTTTATTTTCTAGGAAACCTGCTGCTTGTTGGTATTCTGACCATTTCTATTGATACTCCACTTATTGTAGTACAACTGTTATAGTAAGTGTTTTGAGTTGGTTGTTGGCCTGAGTGCCATATTTTTTGAGCTCTCCTTCTGCACACTCGGTTGCATTAGGGTTTTTGAGTTGTTTTTCACTCAAACACAACCCCCAGATATTTGACACCATCTGTCACCATTGAGTCTCCAAGACATTCTCGGCGCCTCCGGGGCAAGCCCCCACAGCATGGTTCACTTGACACCACCCGTCATAGACATAGATCTTCATCACTTGATACCACTCATCATAGATCTCGAGCCTTGTCTCTTGACTCCACTCGTCAACGGCATAGAACTCCGTCACCTGAGCTAGACGCCCCTTATTTTACCTCTGATTCTGAGGCAGAGTCCGAGAACCCCATTTACACTGCACCAACCGGCCCCATGGTTGGCGTGACTTCCACCCCTTTCTTTGTAAGGACCATTGGTGGAGCATCCACCACCGCACCAACTACCACACCTGCTTTGGGTATGCCCTCGATGGGGCCCACATCTACCGTTTTGATCACTGTACCCATTCCAGTAGCTATAATACCTATTCCCACTCCATCAGTGACTCACACTACCCTTGGCGGTGCAGGACCGTCCCATACCACTTTCGTTCCTCCACTTGGGGGCAACATCCCAAACCCATCCCCTCCACTTGAGGGCATTGGCCCCAACATGGTCACACCCACTAGTATGTCACATCCTTCTACTAGTTTTCCATTCATGGCTAGTCTCAACCTTCTTGACCTAGCTAGACTGACTAATGATCCCATCAGACATGACCCTGCGTGGCCTCACATGCCCACCAAGCTCCCCTCCGACATCCCTAAGTTTGAGGGCAAGGCAGGTGAGGACCCCTAGAACCATATTATGTCCTTCCATCTGTGGTGTTCCTCCAACTCCATAGTGGACGACTCTGTCCGCCTCTGTCTGTTACAGCGCACCCTCACTAGCTCTGCAGCTAAGTGGTACATCGAGCAGCCCCATGGGACCCATGCCACCTTTACTTCCCTTGCCTCGACTTTCCTGCAGTTCTTTTAGTTACCTGTCCGCTATGATGCAGGGAGTTGAGATCCTACTATCTTGCAGACAGAACACGGCCACCCATATCACTGACCACATTCATGAGTGGTGTCGACGTCGCAGCCTCTGCAAAATCAAGTTAGATGACCGTATCTTCTTAGATTGGTTTCTAAAATCCCTACTTCCTGTCATTGCCAAGGATGTGGCATCCAAACGACCCCAATCCGAAGAAGAGGCCATCCTCAAAGCCCAGCAATTTGACCTCATTTATGCCTAGTCGGGTTATCTGTATACCATCATACCTGACGTCCCTCACGATGATTCCTCCCGACACGATGCGCCGGGGGCATCCCATGCCGTAGACGGCATCATTGACCGCGTTGCCTCGCATCCCCAACCCTTTTCCATAGTACATCCTAGCCATGGTCCCGACCTTTCGCGGGCTACATCTCAATCCGGAGCAACCAATTCGTATGCTCCTATGGCACATCACCACCATTCCCACGGACCCTCATGTCCACCTCAGTGCTTTGTTCATGCGTCCCCCACTTACACCCCCCCGGTCGCACCTCAGCCATATTACCACCCACAGGCTGCACCAACTCCTGTGTCCTCTCAAGCCCAACCCGCTTATTACCCGCCATAGGCAGCCCCTGTGGAAAACCCCCAACCCGTTCCACAGACGTATCAGCAACCCCCACAAGGTTCAGCACCTAAGCAGCCTCCACTTGCTTATTATCCACCGCAGCCTGCTCCCGCACCTGCACAACCCCAGAACCCACCTGCTGCCCAAGGGCAAGTATACACCCAATAGAATCCTCAGCAGAACCAAAACAACTAGCACCAACAGGGCCAGCAAAACCGTGGCAAAGGTCGTAACTGTGGGAACAACCCCCCTCCAGACCAAGTCGGTCAACCTCCCAATCCCCCAAACAACAATAACGTGGCACCTGCCAACCAGAACCCTGATCGGCCACCCAAGCAGGCCAAAAATCCTAATTTGAGAACAAAACATCCTTGTTCTATTTGCGGGGTCTATGGCCACTACACACATGCTTTCCCACATTTGGAGCGAGCTCGGAAACTCTGGACTGATGATGCCCATCGCCAAGGGCACGCGGCTCCTTAGGCGCCACCCAACCCCCCACCACCTCAGCATCAACCTTTGGTGCTGCAAAACGCCTTACCAACCCAAGGCTTAGTGAACACTCAGTCATTGGCTCCCCCTCAAGGCAATGCGCCACCACAACAACAGATCACTTATGTCGCTCCTGATCAACCCCTGTTAGACTCAGGTACCCACCACTTGTTAATGATGTCATCCGCCGATGTCAACCTCCAAACCCGTCGAAACCAATATGGCTCCACCCCTGAAGCCTCTCCCGCCGACAAAAACACTAACGCTCATCCCACTGATTAGACGTTACGTATACCTATGGCTCCACTAGATGGCACCTCCAAAGCACCTCGCTTCCCACTTCGTCGCATCAACAATAATCCCAATGCTCGCGCTACGTCTAATTACAACATTGTAGATGACTTAGCCCAGTCTCCCGCAGCCATGTCTGCGTTAGAAGTCTTAAAAAACTGTCCTTCACAGCGCAATACTTTGCTCTCCGCCATTGGTGCTATTGACCCAAATGATTCACGGTTGATGGCCTTCAATTTGGACCAGTCTGAACCACGCCTGCCTTCCACTTTAGCATTCCAAGTTTCTGTTTCCGTTCGGAATCTTGTCATCCATCGGTGCATTATCGATGAAGGTGCCTCTACATGCATTATGTCCACATTCGTTTGGCATAAGTTGGGATCCCCTACTCTCCAGCAGTCCACCACTGCGTTGCGAGCCTAAGACGGTCGTTCGGCTCAACCCCAAGGTCTCTTAGCTAATGTCCCCGTCTAGTTGGTTGGTAAAACCGTGCTCATTGACATAGAGGTCATCAATGCCCAACTTGATTATAACCTCTTACTTGGTCGTAGCTACATGTATGCCATGCGGGTGGTTGCCTCATCCGTTTTTCGTACCATGATGTTCCCCCATGACGGACGCGTGGTCAAGGTCGAGCAACTCACCTATTACGATCCCAATGCCCCCGCTGCACCCGAAAATGTTCTCCCCATGGTTGAACAACCTGTTTGTGGTGCAACTACCTCGTTTGTTTCCTCTGTGGGACCCGGACTTTACTCAGATACATCGATCACCTCAACATTCCAATCCATTCCACCCCCGTCACCCGCGACCGAAGTATCTGACCTATGTACCCTTTCCCACAATACACAAACACCCAACAATCAACCACCCTTGTTACCCAAACCACCATTGGTACCTAGTCACATTGGTGCTACACCCATCCACACAATCCCCTTCCTATTCCCTCCCTCAAGCGTAGTAAGCGCCCCGGTTATGGCTACCCTCAGCCTCCCCGGGTTAACCTTAGGATTACCCATGTGGTATATTTCGCCTCCCATTCCCCCGCCGACACCTAATGTCATCCTACAACCGGTGCAACCCATTGCCACTACTAGTCAACCACCTCCCGGTGTCACTACCCCTTCGTCATCTACGAATCCCCCTCCTCTTATCAAGCCCACTGGGGGCAGAGGCCCACAACCATACACTGCTGTACCCTCGCCCAAAACAGTTAAAACCCCCCCGTGTTTCGTGCTCCTCCCAAATGCTCATTATGTGATGAGTTAGGCCATCCGACTCATCAATGTCCATAATTACCTGCATTACAGGAACACATGCAAATGCTTGACGAAGACCCCAATATCCCGGTTGTTGAACTCGATCCAACCCCTAAGCCTCGTGATAAATCACTGCGTACCAATTACCCCTGTGTAAAATGTAGTATTTACGGCCATTACTCACATCACTGTCCTGATCTCCCAGATTACAAAGCAGCTCTCTACGAGATGAATAATTTGGACCTTGAGACGGCACCCCCCACAATTGAGGAGATCCACCCCCCAGTATCACCCCCATCCAGAGAGATTAACACCATTTATATGATCTCTTCGACTACCACTCCCTCGTCAACCGATTTGACAACTCAACGTTTTCGCAATGATGAGGAGATTCTTGAGGCTCTCACTTCCCTGGATTATCCCTGGGATGACATGCACCATTGTTCCTATTTCCTCCTAGAAGACTCCTCCTCTACCATAGCTACCCAATTTGCGGTTGAGTCCAAAGATTTCCTTCCCACCAAAGTCGACTGGTTTAAGGATCCTATTCCCACTCCTGATGCCTTTGAGGAAGGTAACATGGCCAACATCTCACCCGTCATCCACATAGATATCTCTGACCCACCTGGTGCTCTTGAAATCATTACATTAGGAGCCTCCTGCAGTGAGTATGAGATTGGAGAGTACAAAAAAAATTTCCAAGAGTTCTGTGATGTCTTTGCTTAGTCCTATACCAAAATTCCTAGTCTCGACCCCGCTATTATAGAGCACCACATTGACACATGGCCAGATGTACCCCCTGTTCGCCGGAAACAGCGCCCCATTCATCCCTCAAAGCTCCCCACTGTTAAAGCAGAGATTGAGAAACTTCGCAAAGCAGGATTCATTTATCCTATCGCATATACCACCTGGGTTTCCAACCCCGTCCCTATTAACAAAAAACAAGGCACCATTAGAGTATGTACTGACTTCCATGATTTAAACCGAGCCTGTCCCAAAGACAACTTCCCCACGCCATTTATTGACCAACTCATCGATGCGTGTGCGGGGCATGAAGTCCTCTCTTTCATGGACGGTTTTTTCAGATACAACCAGATTCAGATCCGTAAGGAGGATCAATACAATACTGCCTTTACCACCCCATGGGGAATCTTTTCCTATCACGTCATGCCTTTCGGCCTCAAAAATGCTGGTGCCACCTTCCAGCGGGCCATGACCTATTGTTTTCACGACTTGGTCCATATCCTGCTAGTCTATTTTGACAACCTTACAGCTCGTTCCCGGAAACGATCAGACCACCTTAACGACCTCCGGCAAGTTTTCCTACGTTGTCACAAATATCAAATCCACTTGAACCCACACAAGTGTGTCTTTTGCGTTTCGGTAGGCCGGTTGTTGGGTTTCATTGTTTCCCAGAAAGGAATTGCTGTCGATCCCCTGAAAGTCCAAGCCATCTTAGAACTTCCCTCTCCTCGCACGCTTCGGCAGCTCCAAAGTTTGCAGGGGCGATCTAATTTCCTCCGTCGCTTCATTCCTGATTATGCCACCATCGTTCATGGTTTCTTACACCTGCTTCATACCCGCATACCCTTTGTTTGGGATGAGAAAGCAGAAGATGCATTTGAATCCCTCAAGAAAGCTCTCACACAAGCCCCTTTGATCTCCCCTCCGGATTTCTCTCAGGACTTCATCCTTTATGTCTCAGCATCCGATTATGTCGTGTCCGGAGTCCTTGTTCAAGAAGACGCCGCTCGCCAGGAGCATGTCATTTATTAAGTCAGCCAGACTTTTTCTGGACCACCCCTGCGTTACCCATATGAGGAAAGACTAGCCCTTGTTGTGGTCTTTTCCGTCCAAAAATTGCGACACTACATTTTGCTCAGTCATACCACAGTTGTCGCCGATTCCAACCCCATGGTCTATCTCTTAAACCGGCGGCTCCTGCAAGTTCGCGTTGCTAAATGGGTAATTATCCTCCAGTAATATGACCTCACTTTCAGAACCCCTAAGAGCAATAAAGCCCTCACACTTTCCCATCTCATCACCGATCTCCCCTCCCTTCTGCCGTCCCCCCAAATCTCCAATGAGTTACCTGAAAATCACTTGTTCATCATCTCGTCTGATGACCCATGGTACGGTGATATTTTGTTATACCTTCGCACGCAGAATTTCAGACCCAACATCAGTTGTGACCAGGCCTCTCGATATCTCCTCTTAGGCGATATCCTTTACCGGTGAGGGGTTGATACGATTCTCTGTCATTGCCTTACACACGAGGAAGCCGAACACGTCCTTAATGACTGTCATAGCGGTGCCTGCGGCGGCCATTTCTCTGGAATGGCCACCGCCCAAAAGGTCGTCCGTGCCGGATACTTCTGGCCCACACTCTTTACCGACTGCATCACAGCGGTCAACCATTGCCATAATTGCCAACTTTTTTCCCCCAAGGCCCGGACACCACCCGCTCTGATACACCCAGTCATCACTGTTGGTCCCTTTTGTAAGTGGGCCATCGACTTCATGGAATGTAAACCCCCATCTGCCAACGGCCATAAGTACATCTTTGTCGCCGTCGATTACTTCACCAAATGGGCTGAAGCCATGCCCACCTTCAATTGTACAGCTGACACCGCTGCCCGTTTCTTTTTTAACCACGTTATCACTCGATTCGGGGTCCCCAAACAGATGGTCTCAGACCATGGTTCACACTTCAAAGATTCCCTTTGGCTCGAGTTATCCACCCTACTGAAGTTCGAACATCAGTATTCCTCTGCTTACTACCCCCAAGGGAACGGCCAAGTAGAGGCTATTAATCAAATTTTAAAAACCATCCTCCAACGCACTGTTGACCGGCATAAGTCCAATTGGCACCACATGTTATTCCCTGCCTTATGGGCTTACCGTACATCCACCAAAACCGCCACCGGTTTTACCCCATTTCATTTAGTTCACGGTGTAGATTCTATCCTCCCCATCGAGTATCAGATACCTGCCTTACACATCGTCGTCGAGCTTATCCCAGACACCTCCCCACTCGAGCAACGTCTGTTATCACTAGAACAAGCTGATGAAGACCGTCGTGCCACTCTCCAGACCATTGAAGCCGCTAAGAACCGCTCCAAATCTAGTTACGACAAACATGTACACCCTCGAACTTTCCATGAAGGGGACCTCGTCCTCTCCTATGACCAAGCCCACGACAAAACTGGTAAAGGAAAGTTTGAATCCATGTGGCAAGGCCCTTACATCATGCAAACCTGTCTCGGCAATGGGGCATGCATTTTAACTAACTCAGAAGGTCACCCTTTGCGCAACCCTTGTAATGGGTTGTATATTAAACACTTTTATCCCTAAATAACCCGCGGACCCATTGGTCCGTATTGTACAGTTTGCTCTCTTTTTGTTTTTCATCTTTTTTACCACAATCTTACATTCATCATTTTTGCATGATCATAGATGGACCCTCTTCCACCTCATTACATTGGCTTCGCTGATGGAGCAAGCCGCTGGTCTCCAAACCTGGCTTCTGCAGCATGGGTCTTATATTCCCCTTCACATGAATTGATTCACCTTGACGGAATATGTATAGGTGCTGCTACCAATAACCAGGTGGAGTATGATGCTATGACTGGTCTCCTAACTGCTGCCCTCTAGATGGGCATATGTCACCTTCATGTGTTCCTTGTCTCCCAGCTCAACAACTGCTACCAGGTGCGTGATCCCTGCCTCTTTAGAAAATTCTTGCGCACAAAACAACTCAGCCGACAATTTGAATCCATAACATTCACCCATGTCCCAAGAGTTCAAAATAGTGTCGCAGATCAAATGGCTAACAACATCCTAGATTGGCACATCAATCACACCATGTAAAACATCCATCATGCATCATCATCCCATAAACATCTCATCAAAAACATATCAAAAATCCAAAAAAGACTGCCAGGGGCATCCACGTGCCTATCACCACATAAAAAATTTGCATCCATGTGCAATAAAAATAAAAACACATTCATATACAGGAGAATCCACGTGCCTAATCCTACATACATCATGTTGCATCACATAAAATACACAAGCGGCATCCCTGTTCCCATCACCCTATGCTACTTGCATCCACGTGCAGTACAAACATATAACAAACCATAAGCGCATCCACGTGCGTACACTAAATCATCATCGCAAAAAGGTGCATCCATGTGCATATATATATCAAAAAATACATGTCACTATGCTACACATGTCCTGAGTACCCCCGTACTCAGCTATACAAAAAAATATCTATACATCCATACGCCTCATAGAATACATGCCGTAGCTACAAAATCGGGGGGAGTCCCCTGCACTCCCTAATGAGAGTCATACCCTGCGTCACTGCCTACATCAACTGCCTCCGATTCCTCACCTCGTTCCTCCTCCGGCAGCTCCTCATCCCCTGCGGGCTCCTGTGCCTAACCCCTATTCACCAAGATAGCCACCCGGATCGCGATCGACCGAAACTCCCGTGGCGCCCTCAGACAATCCTAAATCACCTCCGGATCCACGTCCTGCCACCCGTCATCGGTCACTCCCACCAGCAACCGATCTAAAAGAATCCGTACGGACTCCAAAGTCCCCTTAGCATCCCATCGACGCACCTCCCCTCGGCCTGGCAGGGATGGTAATGCCACATGCCCCCTGCGCGCTACATGTCCTGGTGGTGGTCTCGGGCCAACATCTATAGATCACACATCAGTCAGTAACAGTATATCAAAAACCTATCATACACAAGACTTGACATCCATAACATGCAAGCAAAACCATACGTACCATCTGGTCCCCACGCCTGCCCTGGCGGACGTGGTGCCTCCGGATCCCCGGTGTAGTCCATATCTTTGTATGGATAATCATCCAGTGTCAGCGACATCTGTAGCCACTGAAGGTAGAGATCCTGAGTAAAGTATCTACCAACCTCACCGCCACCCCGGCGGTGCATCATCTCTCCCCACCACACCATACGCGGCTCCCTCAGTCCTCCTGCCCTGACCGGCACCCATCGCCGCAGTGTAGGTACCCGCTCCATGAAGAAGGCACACATAAAGGATCCATAACAGAATCCCTTGCCATATTCCTTCACCGATGTCAGTTGCCACTGAACACAAGTGAGGAACATCTGGCCCCAAGCATAATACACACCATCCAGCACTCGCTCCACCAGCTGCATCTGGCCCCCAGACACCTTCTCAGGTGACTGGGACCCCAAAACTTGAACCACGCACGCACAATCGTCTGTATTGCTGGCTCCTGCAGGTCCACCACCCGGAGTGCATTCCTCTGCACCCTAGCCTCTAGAACATAGTACCGTTCCAACATATCCTCCATATCCACATCCGCGGATACTTGTGGCTGCGTATCCGCCACCCTACCCAGACATGGCAACCCTATCAGGAAGTATACATCTGCGAGGGTGAGATCCACCCTCTCTCCCTGCACCTTGAATGCCTGAATGTCCGGCTCCCAAAAGCTCACTAATCGGTTCAGCAGCAGCACTGCTGAACACATCATAGGCACCTGTGCGAACTTCAGCAGTCCGCACAACCCCAATTTCGACCGCACATGCCGATCCCTTCGGATGACATCCACTATCTCATCCGGGACATCCCGCTCTCGCCAAAGCACCAACAGCATCCTGCCCATCACACAAGGCAAACTCATCAGACTCATGTCAAAGAAGTAAAACTACCCCCCCCACCCCCACCCCCGGGGAAACCCTAAAAAGATCGATCCCAATCACGGCTTTAGGGTCCCTTGTCGCGGTTTCCGATCGCGGCTGTCAGGGCTACAGGCCCGATCCCAGACCGCGCCTATAGGATCCGAACTCGCGGTCTTGAACCGTGTGTCCAGCCTCGGAACGCGCGGTACTAGACCGCGCATTCCGACCCGAACCTCGCGGTCCCCAGCCACGTGATCCACCCTGGAACCCGCGGTCCCCGACCGCGGTTCCACCCCACAAACCCACGGTCCACCCACGTGGACCGTACAAAAAATCCCCTGGGACCCACCACCCTCCCCCTGAACCCAATGAAAATGCAGGTATGAGTTTGTCAGAATACCTGTAACTCCCGGATCTGAAAACGACCAGTCGGATCGTCCAGAAACACCAACTCAGCTCTGGTCCACTCTGATCACTAGTCAAAGTCAACAAGTCCAAATGACACTTGTCATGTTGGACCCACTCACTACTTATAGTCCGTTGACTTTTTCTTGTTTTGGCCATTCTGAACCCATACGGAGTCCATTTTTTGCACCGTTTCCACCACTGGAATCAGCACGACGAGACCGTCATGATGGTCAACTTGTTCTCTTATTTTTTCCACATCATTTTTTGAGCATTTTTTAGACACCACTAGTCACCTCGGTTTGCGTGCCACTTCGGCTGTTCTCCATTTTTTAAATATTTTATATCATTGGATTCATTTTTCCGAGCCTGTGATGATGCTTGAGATCATTTCTCGCTCTCACCCCCATTTTTTTGGGTATTTTTTCCAAAACGCCCCCCCGTCGCCTCGATTTGCGTGCCACATCGGTCGTTATCCGTTTTTGACACTTTTTATATCGTCGGATTCATTTTTCCGAGCTCGTGATGATGCTTGAGATCATTTCTCTCTCTCACCTGGTATATTTTCAACATTGTGTCCCGACACCTTGCTGCCTCGATTTGCGCACCACATCGACCGCCATTGGATTGTTTCACACTTTTACATGAGCCCTTCACTCCTGTCATACTGCAATTATTTCGTTATTTTTCCACCATACATTATCCCGCAAGGAGGCCCACTAGTGTTCCACCCCCCCTCCCTCGTTCTTGGTCATCATCAATGTTCCTTGATTGAGCACTTCCTCCTTGCCAGGCCATTCCTTTTGTTCGATATAATTTTATCCCTTTTTCGGGCCGGACAAGTCCTTTACGAAAAAGGCACTTAGGGAGTTTCTGTTAAGCTCTTTTCTGACTCTTAAAACAATGAAAAGATAGCCGAGCAATCTTGCTTCCTTTCATGCTCGTTAAAGTACCTGAAAGGGCGTCTATCTGGTATAAGTTTAATCATTTTCCGGACCTGGTAGACTAATTACGAAAAAGGAATACTCTAGTCACACCGGCTAGAAGAGTTCTTCATTGCATCCTTTTATGCTTCTTCGGGCCTTGGAGACTAACACACAAAAAAGCACCCCCCTGGAGTCTTCTTATTTGCTTTCAGACTCTCTAAAATTGAAAGCAACCACGAGCACGAATTGTCCTGGGCTCGTACAAATCCACACGACAGTACCATTCCATTATTTCAGAGTCTTCTTATCGCTTTCAGACTCCTGAAAATTGAAAGCAACCACAAGCATGAACTGTCCTGGGCTCGTATAAATCCACACGACAGTACCATTTTACACACACTTATTCTAGTTCCTTAACCCGTGAAGAAGTCCCCCCGTGCCTCTTGGCCCTATGATCGATCATCTCGGCAGCACCCCCAATCAGGTCGCCTTTGTTCAGAGTATTCTGCAGTCTCCTGCCATTTTACACCAGCTTGAGTATCACTCATCCCAGTCACTATCCTTGATCCATTATAGCTCTGATCCCTTTCCCACCAGTCAGTTTCATATGATGCCCGATCACCCCCCCCATCATACTCTGAACAAAGGAAGTTTGAGTCCACCCACTCTACTTGCCCAGTTATCCCCCACAGTATGTCAGTCCTACCATCAGTACTCTCACACTTCGGTTCTCCACCTCGCGCTCCTGTCAAGGAAACATCATTGCCTTGATAGTTGTAGGTCTCCCTTTGTCGACGACAGCCCCTCTATTCTAGAGGATAGACCCAGAGGTCCCTGCGCCTTGGACCCATCACCATCTGTGGTGAGTGCCTACAGACCATTCTGAGAGTAGTCATCATTGCCTCTCCGAGTGGTTGTTTCTCACATGCTCGACATCAACACCTTTATTGCATCGTTGAGAATTGTGTAGGGTTTCTATCCCTTCAGTTATTGGTCAAATACCCCGGATTTCCCCCGACTCTAGCACATTGGTGAGTCACTTCGGAATGCCCAGTTATATGTTCCCGTGGATGTACGGGTTTCGTTGGCGATTGTATTCGGAAGCCATCCAGTTATATGCTTCCTTGAGTACCCAGTTTAGTTCCAGTTCAGTGTACCATTGAGGACATGACTCCCTGTCACTATGCTCCAGCAGCTCATCAGTTCCTCTAGTACCACACTTAGCAGCACTGTTGTTATTCCAGTGTACCAGTTCTTTAGCTCAGACATGTTCAGCCCAACAGTATGTCCCATATTTGTGTCCCCTCTGGACCCTTATGATGTACACAGTGGTTCTCTATGTATCCTACAGGTCCCCCTTTTCGGGCCTCACAATTATTTTTTATGTATCTTGATACGAGCATGGGTATGCCCGCCTCGTCCATATATTGAGATTCTTCCTCATTCATTATTTGAGTCCATGTATATGTCAGGTCCCCATATTTTGGACCCCATTATTATTGTTGTTCTGTATCTTGATACGAGCATGGGAATGCCCGCCTCGTCCATATGTTCAGATTATTCCTCATTCATTATTGAGGTCATGTACTTTCAGTTTTTGCAGTTTGTTCGGGACCGTTGTTCCGGGCTCTAGTTTGTTTCTTCTCTTCTCCACACCCCAGGAAAACCATACAAGACTTATGATGTCTATCGGCCATACGATGAGCTCTTGCCCTCACACATCAGGGGGCAATCTGTTAACACCCAAAAAGTGCTCACTACCTCATCTACCCCATTGCATGACTCATTTGTCCATATTTCCCACCATATTTTCCTCCAAAACCTTAAAATCCCATTAAAAAGCCTCCAAAAGGCCAAAAAAAAGCCTCCAAAAGGCCACAAAACCACTAAAAAAGCCTCCAAAAGGCCAAAACACCCCTTTTTTCTTCCAAAATAGCAAAAACCCTCTAAAAAGGGAATAAAAATGCAAAAAAAAGAGGAAAACGAGGGAAAAAGGAGGCAAAAACCCTATACAGCTAACCTAAACCATATGGTGCCAAAAACCATGGGCCAGCACTCCACCACTCAAAACCTATAAATAGGTGATGGAGGCCCCTCATTTCATATCCACGGTCAAATAGACCCTTACTCTGCCAAAATCACTCTTGAAACCCTAGCTTACCCTTGAGCTACTTTCACACTTGAGTGCCCCTTTGGCCCATTTCCAACCCTTTGGAGAAAGAGAAAGGAGCAAAGCTGGAAGCTTGGAAGCAACCCTCCTAGACTGTTGCAAGAGCTTCACCAACCTCTACACTTGAGGTAATCTTTAATACAAAAAGAGAAATCTTTTGCCATATTTTCATGTTTTATTATTTATGTTAATGCTCATGCTAGGTTAAATTTCATACTGTGTTACTGCTTTTATTTACTGTTTATTGAACTGCTACTAAGGAGTCCCTTCTCCTTAGTACGTGCTCATTTGCACAAGCTGGGGTGAAAACCCTAGCTATAGACCTTGTGCAGAGGTTGTGGAGGTCTCTACGATTTGATGTTCACCTTTAGAGGCAATTTTGAAGAGAGAAAATTTCTTAGTGTGGGAGATTATCTTCCTGCACTACTTGGTTGAGGTCAAAGAGACTGTGGTAGGTGAAATTATCTCTGGTATCCGATAGAGCTTTCCTCCCAAAGTGATAATGACAATATGAGGTCATGACTCATATACAATATGATGCTTCCACATATATGGATACCCTAAAAGAACATCACAGACTTCAAGCGGGGGCCACATCACACAGTATCTCGTCTTTGAAAGGCTTGATGTCGTATAGTAGATGACACCAATGGCTGAAATGGATACCTTGTCCTTGGATTAGCCAATAGATGGTGTATGGATGCAGGTGTGGTGTTGTTATCATCTCCAATCTCTTGATGACTTCTGTTGAAATTAGGTTCTTTTGACTGTTGTTTTCAATAACAAAATGTAGGGGGGTTCCCTTCAACCACATTTATGAGTGGAAGAGGCACTTGTCTTCCTCTGACCCTTCTAGTTCCCCTAGTTGAATTTGTGTGGTAGGGACAATGACATTGGGTTCTATATCAATTATCTACTTCCCCGTGTCTGCGACTATGACATTGGGTTCCGAATCAGAGTGGGAACCGGGATATGATTCTGAAGATTTGATATGGGCCACCATTGACTTCTTTGGGTGACATCCATTAATGTTGTGCAAGGGGATTTTGTGGAACTCACACCAATTTCCAATGTCCTTATTACCTTCCCATTACTCTTATTGGAGGGGTTTCCTTGACGTTGGGTTATCCTTGTGTTGTCCTTTGTTTTGTGACTCTGGGCTTCCTTTTCCATGCTTTTGTTGCGGTGAATTTGCAGGCCCAAAATACCGCTTATTATTTTGCTAAAATTATTCTCTATATTGACAGCATACCGATAAGCGGATCCCAGTGAAGAGATGTCTAGGAACTCCATCTCTGTTTGGATGTACCAATGTAGGGTGAATGTAGGCCACTCAATATTTTAGAACCAACTATCACTCAGAGTCTCTAATACCCAGCTTTGTACGCAAGGCATGAAAGTTGTTGGTGTACTCCAACACTGCTTTGCCCCTCTCTTGATGCGGAACGGTCTATTTTCGAAGTGTAATGGTCGTCATAGTTTCCCATAGGGTAATGTTGTTCCTTGAAGACATCTACAAAAGAGGCCCAAGTGGGATCAACCTCAAACATTTCAGACTCCTCCATTAGGTTTTGCTCAACAATAAGTTTCCCACCAATTTTTGACATGGGGGATAAACTTCTCTACCTCTAACCCTTCTAGTTTCTCTGGTTGAATTTGTGTGGTAGCGGCGACGACATTGGGTTCAATATCATGTGAGTATTTCTGAACTAGGATCACTCGGCAGTAGCATACCTCACTAGAATTTACTCATGTAGTGCAGAAAGAAGAAGAAGAAATGATGAATCAATAATCACTCATTACACAGAAAATGGAGAAAAATTGTTGTATCATACATCAACTGTAAGCTGGCACTCTATAATGTGATTAATAACTGAAAACAATGAATGAGATTTGAATGCCTCTAAGGTCATTCGAATTATCCTCAGTGTGTAGCTTGGATAGCATTGGATGACATCATCCAAACCAGTGGCAGTGGTCATAAAAGTCAACTAGTTAGTCAAATGAGTCTAATTGAGTGCATGGGAACTGATGTAGGGAAGGAGACTCCAATGTGGGCGCATGAGGAGCTGTCAGTAGTCAGTAAAGCTCAAACTAGTCTCAATAGGTTCCATATCTAAGTGCTTCAGTTAGTTAACTGATCAATCATCCCCTGAATCAAGGAACTGAGTCATCAACCAACCAACTAACTAAAGTAACTCCTATATAGGTGGAATAAGGCGCCACATTGTTCTCCAGTGATGAAAACAAGGGCGCATCAGTGGCTAGGAGGGATAAAACTGAGCCGAAAACATGCTCCTAGGGGCTACAAAATAAGGACTAGGTGCGGGGAGACTACCATACTGATGACTGGATGCATGCAGATGATTGAATGCATGCAGAATTGCATGCAGGCATGTAAAATACAAAAATGATGGTGAGAACATTCCAACATATCAATGATTTGCTTCCCCATGTCTACGACTGTGACATTGGGTTCTAAATCGGAGTGGGAACCAGTATATGATTTTGAAGCTTTGATATCGGCCACCAATGAGAAGCTTTGATATCGGCCACCAATGACTACTTTGAGTGACATTCATTAGTGTTGTGCAAGGGGATTTTTTGGAACTCACACCAATTTCCAGTGTCCGTTTTAACCTTCCAATTACCCTTCTTGGAGGGGTTTCCTTAACGCTGGTTATCCTTGTGTCGTCCTTTGTTTTGTGACTTTGGGATTCCTTTTCCATGCTTCTACTGTGGTGAATTTGCAGGCCAAAAATCCCGCTTATAATTTTGCTAAATTTTCTTCTCTATTTTGACAACATATCAATAAGCAGCTCCCAGTGAAGAGATGTCTAGGAGCTCCATCTATGTTCAGATGTATTGATGTAGGCCACTCGATATTTTAGAACCAACTATCACTTGGAGTCTCTGATACCCAACTTTGTATATAAGGTATGAAATTTGTTGGTGTACTCCATCACTACTTGGTCCCTCCCTTGACATAGAATGGTCCATTTTCATGTCTACTAGTCATCATAGTTTCCCATAGGGAAATATTGTTCCTTAACGACATCTACAAAAGAGGCCCAAGTGGGATCGACCTCAAACATTTCAGACTCCTTTGTTAGGTTTTGCTCACAATACGTTTCCCACCAATTTTTGACATGGGGGATAACTTGTCTCCCTCTGACCCTTCTAGTTCCTCTGGTTGAATTTGTGTGTTAGCGATGACGACATTGTGGTAGTAATATTTTTTAGAAGAGATGTGGTGGATACACTCATTCGTGACAAGTTGATTACAAAAGGAGGCCAAAGGGCCTTTTTATGAATGAGGGAAAAAACCCTAAATGCACAAAAACCTAACCCTAGGAGATGGACCATAAAAAGGTTTGCAAACCCCGAGGTGGTTAGTTGGGGTGTCAACCTCTCGGGGGCATAACTTTTGCATGTGATTTATGTTTGGGGTGTTTGGTAGCTCATTGGAAAGGTCTAGCTGAGAAAAAAACATTTTGGAAGTTTGGACCTACCTTCACCTACGTCTTGAATATTGCGTCACCAAAAAATATTGTTCAAGGCCTCAAATGGCCCTAAACGTTTTGAGTTCAAAAAAACCGTAAAAACTGCAAAATTGGAAAGATTGTTTTGAGCCATTGGAATATGTGGCTGGCTCCTGATATCCATCTAGACTAGTCCACTACCTTGAAAACCCATACAAACTACCAAGCTGGAAAAGTTGTTTTGAGCTAGTGGAATAGGTGGGTGGACACCGATACCCATCTGGATCAGTGGTTCTCACTATCTATCTTAAGTACTGCTTATAATCCCTAAGTAAGTCACATGGATGAAACCTAAAATAGGCCACTAAATTGCCTCTTTGTCAGTAATGAATTGGGGGGTTTAGACTTATATATTAGTGGTGCATAGAGTGGTATGAGATGATACTCACACATCTACATTCCATTCTCATTCTTACATTTGTCTTTAAATATATACTCCCCAACGACACTTTCACTACTCAAGGTATCCTCTTCTCACTTGGTAAACTGGTAATCAAATCTCAACCCTTAAATAGATGAAATAGTTTGAATGGTACGGATATTACTCAACCAAACTAACTTTCGAAGCGACCACCGCATTAAATGATATGTGAAATTTATGATTTCTCATTGCAACGATGGCTATATGGTTGGTGAAGAATTTCCTCCACAATTGTGCACCACATGCAAAGGAGGGATGCATAGCTCTTTAAATTGGTCAAACTAAGAGTTGACTTTTGACCTAACATGCTTAGTTAACCTATCATTCATGTTTTTTGAGCTTCTAAATTGCATTGGGCACTAATTTGTGATGTATTTGATACAAAGATCCTAAATGTTGCACATAGATGAAAGCGATGTCATAACAAAGGCCTTAAAAATGTCTTTGGTGTGAATACAATAGAGATAAGATCAAATTTGAGTTCATTTTTCTCTTCACATTTGAATGACTTTGAAGGTGTGTTAGGACTTCACTACTTAGCTTGGCAACTCCTCATCAAAGGCACTAAGTTTCAATAATTTATTATTAGATTTTAATCATTTGATGGTTATTCACGCTCATCCTTTTTCATGGTTGATATTTCCCTCCAAAAGTTGAGTAAGGAGTAGTCTTGGGTATCACATGATTTTGCACATGTATCTAACCCTATATTCTCTAATATATGTAATTACGTACTATACTTGATGGTTGGTTCTTGTATGAACAAGGATGAGTTGGGATGCAACGAGTCCCTAACTTCATGCCTTTGATTGTTTTTTTCATGTTTATAATCGCCATCCCTCAATGTTAATGGCATCGTTTTCAAGAATCTCCATATGCTTTAGTCCTCCAACATAGAAGTAAAATCGCAAACCAAATCCAAAGTCTTTATCATCGTGACAACCAAGCCAAATATACCAAAATAAAATTCATTTTTAAACTCAATTTACAAATGATATACACATATATGATGTTATACTAAATGATAATACATGCATATATACAAATAAATGTAAATGAATCAACATAGATTCATATAGCATATTAAAAACACTTTTATTTAACTTTTAAACCAAGATAACCTACAAAAAGATATTATCTATAATATATAGCATACAATTTTGAAGAAACCTCGCCATTTAACTTAATATTTTTTTTTTGTAATTAGGGAATCAATAACTGGGATGGGGCTAGTACTCGTGTGACACAGGGTCCAGGGGATCAATCTCCTCCGCTACCACTATAACCCTAGGTGCACCCACACAGCCCCAAGCATGGGGCACAGGTAAGCTGAGGTGATTTGAACTCGCGACCTTCATTTATAACATGTCCTTCATATCAAGTGAATCGTCTGTTAAATTACACCCCTATGAACTTATACTTACATATTCTCACTTTTAAAACATAATTATCACAACTTAGAGTTTTCAAAATTTGAAATATTATTAAAAACTTCTATGTCCTTCTATACACAAGTGTTAATGACCTAACAATAAAATATATAATATTGATAACATTGCCAAAAACAACAAATCATGATCTTAGTCATATTGATTCCAATGCAAATACATGCATTAGTTATCATACATAATTCATGATTAAGTCGTATCAATAACATTTATTGTTGACCAGATATAGAAAGTGTTGGGTTTTCAATGCTTGTGATTAAATTCATTTTGGAAGAAGAAGAATTTACATGACGTTGCCAAGAACAACAAATCATGATGTTAGTCATATTGATTCCAATGCAGATACATGCATTAGTTTGATTAAGTCATATAATAACATTTATTGTCGACTAGATATAGAAAGTGTTGGGTTTTCAATGCTTTGATTAAATTCATTTTGGAAGAAGAAGAATTTACTATATGTGAGCTTCAAAATCCCATATCTACGGAGTTATACAAATACTTATGTGAGTACTCCAAGGTATTAACATAAAATAATACTCAAAGATGTTAATGAAGATATAGGTAGTGGTTCCCGGTTTACTTATTATTAATTTAATTATAATCTATGCCTCAACGTAAGATAATACTCAACATACTAATGAAGATGTAGGTAGTGGTTATAGATAAAAGTGTTAGTGACATAACAATAAAATATATAATATTGATGCCATTACCAGAACAACAAAGCATGATCTTAGTCATATTGATTCCAATGCAAATGCATGCATTGTTTATCATAATTCATGATTAAGTCATATCAATAACATTTATTTTATCAATAACATTTATTGTTGACCTGATATAGAAAGTGTTGGGTCTTCAATGCTTCCGATTAAATTCATTAGGAACAAGAAGCATTTACTATCTATGAGCTTCAAAATCTCAAATCTGCGGAGTTATACAAATACTTATGTGAGTACTCAAGGTATTAACATAAAATAATACTCAAGATGTTTACGAAGATGTAGGTAGTGGTTCCAAATCTACTTATTATTATTTTAATTATAATCTATGTTTCAATGTAAAATAATACTCAACGTACTCACGAAGATGTAAGTAGATGTAAGTAGTGGTTATAGATATATTTACTATTATTTTCACCACAAACTATGTTTGGATGTTAAAAATAGGTAATATTTTTGTTTCCAAATCAATCATAACTTAGTTGTATTTGAGTATCGAATACATGTTTTACTCAATACAATATGATAAAATAAAAATAAAAATTACTTATTTAAACATAAATTATAAAATATTTATATTAAACAACTGAGTACAACGATCTTTAACAAAGATGCACACTTTTCCAAAACTCTAATATCTAAAAGTAGAGTCCATTCAACAAATATCTCTGTTGCATACAAAAATTTGTCTATAGGTTTTTCATCTACTTCTAAGGCCTGGGGTACTATATATTTTAACGAACTGTTTGCAAAAAGTAGCACATAAAAACATAGAAATTGTTATCACTCAACATTCTCCTAGGTTGCAGCAGAAGGGATCATGAGGTAAATGTTTCAAACCAAGCTTTGGTGGATGTAAACTAGCTTTTCCAACCACAGAGAGGGCTCTCTCTTTCACAGTTCACTCAACACTTAGAATATTATTTGCACAAGCTGGTTATAGGTAAAAATGGTGGCTACACCTTCAGATAATGACTTATAGGGATTTTTTCAGTTGGTTGGGGTTAAGGACAAGAGCACCATTGGGCATGGAGTCAAACTTCAGTGGATTTATAGTCACAAATGACTGATTTAGACCACAATTTAAGAGGCAGAGGCAAGGTAGATGAGGTTTTTTTCAAGTCAAAGATATCAGCAGATGAAGGCAGAAAAGGAAACAAATTCCATCACAGAGCTAGAGCATTTGTAAATGAATTCTAACCTGCAACTTCAAGAAGAAAGGGTGGAATACCTAGTCATATGCATCAGAAGCATAAAATATGAATTTCAGACCATGTAGTCTTGATCTAGATATTGCAGAAGCAAACAATCAATGGAAATACAAATGAAGAACACATGCACAGGAAGTAACAGACATCAAAACAGTCATCACAAGAATCTCTGCTCCAGAATAGGGTCTTCTCATGAATTAAAAGGCTGAGTATGATACATACACAGAGATTTTAATTTCTTAGAATCCAGAAACATCCAACCCTTTGGTCTTATTCAGAACATGCCTTTATAGGCTTACAAAATATATAACAACTTCTAACTAATTCAACCATAAATGGTCGTTTATTGACAACAGTCTTGAACTAGAAAGGATGAGGTCATTCACGCCGAACTGCTCAAACCAACTGCCTCTGAGTCTGTTAGACGTGCTGGAAAGAAACTCTGTGCGTTGTCAGTGTGCATTCGGGCTGTGGAAACCACTTATTTGTCCTTCGGATTGGGCCATTTTAGGCTGATTTGGACGGATAATCAGGCTGTTCCTCTCCTTTGCTTCCAGATCGGATCCCAATCGTGCCATTTCCCTGTGAAATTCTTCGTTTTCCACGGCCACGATTTACCCTGTAAGACATCTTAGATTCGCAATTATCCTCCCGCAATTTGCATTCCGCAATGCAGGTTTCGGGAATCGGAAAGCCAAATTTATGCCTCTGGAAAAATATCACTTCCATAATATGCATCCCGCAATGAGGGTTGCAGAAATCAGAAGATCATTGCACAATCTCGCGGAAATGACCTTCGCAACCTGCATTCCACAATGCAGGTTGCGAATATCGGAAATCTAAATTTGTGCCCCTGGAAAAATTATGCCTCCGCAATCCGCATTCCACAATGTGGGTTGCGAAAATCAGAAACCCAACTTTACGCTTTTGAAAAAATACCGTTCCGACTTCCGTAATCCGCAATGCGTGTGCGGAAAGTCAGAAAATCGGAAAAGCAGGAAAGTGGAAAAGCGAAAAATATCTCATCTGGTGTGTTGCAGATCGTCTCCCAGCCGTTGATTTGGCCCTACTCTTCAATCCCGACCATTCATCTTCTCTTTGAAAGCGGAAGATCAGTCGAGCAAATGGGTCTTCCGCAGCTTTTTTGGGTCGTCGGATCTAGACTTCTGCGACCGCTTTGGCCATTAACTTTCGAGCTCTTTCCCTGGTGAAATCCTTCCTCTGTCGTCGATCTCCTTAGCCTGATCTGCATCGTTCCTTCTCGCCCGAGTGCAGAAAACCTCCATTTCTTCATCCTTTTCATTGCGGCTTGATCGTTTGGCTTGGATTTGCTTGACACTTAGCCATTTTTGGGTTTTCTGATTCTTCCTTTGTCGTAAGAGGTCAATGGGCATGCATGGGGTTCTAGTAGGGGGATGCCCTTTCCTTCTTTGGCGGGGACATTGATAGGGGTGATAACAGAAACAATGACTGTTGTAAGAAACCATTTAAACTATTCATGCCTATCCATTCTTCCACGAATTGGTGGAATGACTGATAATTCGTCCATGGGCCATGCTTCACTTGATGGTGATTCCTAACAATGGCTATAATGATTCATTTTCACAAGTTGCTCCATGTCCTTACTTACCAGCTAGTCCATTAAGGCAATTTGTTCATGCATATTACCATCTATATCGTCAATGCGAGACTCCAAGTTGGCTAGACTGCAAGAATTGTACCGTTCCTCCTCAGTTAAGGTAGCAATGTTTTGAATAACCCCCCCCCCCCAATTTTTTCTTGAAAAAACCATAGCATTCTTTTAAAATCCTCTAGGTAACCTCTGAAACTCACATAAATTTCCCTCCAGGATGACATGGTTCTTTCGTCACCTGCAATAAAGGAAGAGGGGGCTCCAAATTATGGATGTATGATGACTATCCTGAACTCTAGACTGGGCTGCTTGCACTATATAATTTGAGTGATTCCTGCAAAATCCTAAAAATGTTTTAGAGGGGAGAAAATCAAGCTCATCCTCTCGTACTGAGAGAGACTAATCACAAAAGAGAGGGCAATCGATTTGTTCTGAAGCAATAAAATCAAAAGCATACAGGTTGTGATAAAGGTTCTCTTCTTCAGAGGAATTTTTAGACTGCAACTTCTCCCAATTGGAAAATTTGGCCATATTCATTGCCTTGCAATCACTCTTAATATCCATCACTTCACTTACACGAACTGAAACGAAGAGAGAGAGGAGTACAATATAGTACTTGTGGTGGTCTTAATACCATGTTCACTACACGAATCCCTTGCATTAACTCTACCTCATGCACGATTCTTCTGGATGCTGCCACCTATCCTCTGCATGGGCTTGGTCTTGGGACTTGAGTCTTGAGGGGCATGCAAAGATGCTCCCCTCCTTTCCTTTACTCTCAAGGGCGAAACCATACTTTTCCCTTGGGTTCTCCCTAGGCTTGCAAATTTCACATTTGTCATGGGATCCACCTTCTAATTAAGGTTCGATTTTCAAATGCTATCATTCCTTGTTTGATCCTTGATCTTTGGTTTTCCAAATCATCCACTAACCAGTTTTTTTCTCATTTGACATGATGATAGACAATTGCACTAGGGATATTGAGATTATAAATTCGCTTTTGAATTCTTCCACAAGAGGTGGGATTCTCCTTATAAGGGCTACGTATTTTTTGGATCACATACCTGGAGTCTTCGAAAACAAAGAGTTTTGATATGTTTAATTGAGATGAAATTTCCATGCCTTGCAGTAGGGCCAACCATTATTCTGAGTCCCCATGCAAAAAATTTCATAGTTTTTCCCTCGGGGTACATGATGACCCCTCCCGATCTTGCCACCCCAAAAACATAAATTATTACTCAATTCAATATGATAAAATAAAAATAAAAATTATTAACATATGAGTTTTGAACAAGGTGTCATCATTCAACCATACATATAAAATCTATTAAAGTAAAATGGAAATCAAAGAGTTTATCAGCTAATAGAAATTCTCTTTCAATTTGTAATTAATTCAACACAAGAAAACTTCTCATTTTCCAACTAGGTCCAATCCAAGCCCATCCGAGAGCAACCTTCACCATTTATATTGAACCGCTAAATCAACAATTTAGACTTAATGATTGAGTTATATACATCACAATCATATTCCATGTTAAATTCGCCACATGTCAAAGCCTTATGTATATTGTTATTATAGAAATGAGTAATATGGAATAAATAATTGAACGAGGAGTGGGTTTCTGGCAAAGGCAATGCACTTGCTTCTTATGGGCCTTCATGTTCCACTTTTCCATGTTGACCAATGTTATCCCTTAGCCTTATTGGCAATATTTCCACGAACTCCCATGGTATTTACTCGTCTTACATAGAAAAGGAATAGTAGACCAACCATCAAGGCTCATGTAAAAGCTTGTCTAACATTAATAATCTTTCACTTATTCTCATGTCAATATAAGGATATTGCCATCATATAGTATAGTTAATGTAAAGAAGCGATTGGAATCAAATGAAATTAACACACATGCCATAAATTGGTTAATGAAGGTATTCAAGGAAACTCGTGGATCATAAATTTATTCCCATTTTCTCACTTGAACAATGGAAGGCCCAAAATAACTAGAGAATTACATGAAATATCTAGTCATGGACGATCAAATGGAGAAGTTAATTTGCATGCAAAGGGGTCAGAAGAAATAAGGGTGAGTTGATATTTTGGAGTATTTATATTATAATATTTTATGTAAATTATTCATGTCAACATTGAGATATCTCGACCAACTTCAATTCATAATACAAATTTAGATGTTTAGAGAGTGCATATGCTGCTAATTAACAATACACCTTTGGATTTTAATATAAAAAATTAAATAATTTAATATTTTAATTAAATATAATATGATTAAATCAAATTTTATTTTATTAATTATAAAATAAGAATAAAAAACTTTATCAAAACTAATAGAACTACTTTATTAATCTATGTTCCTTCACTTACTTAGGCATGCCCATGAATACATCATTATTCCTTGTTATCCTTGGCAAAAGATATAAAGTAGCCATAGTAAGCCAGATCGAGAGATCAGTGGTGTTCTTGAGTCGCATTACCTACTTGTCAAATAAAGAGCTAGTATTGTAAGTGGAACAACATAAGTGATAAATCAGCTTGGTATATTGCATTCCATCGAGACCATTAATGATTGATCTAGGTGGATATGATGGCCACCCACCTCTTCTACTGACTCTTGATGATTTTCCATCTCCTTGGAAATTTTCTACGATTTTTTGGGTCTCAATCTTCCAGGCCATTTTGAGGCCCTAAATAATCTTGGAAGCTCCAAAAACACCATAGTTCCTTTGAAAGTTGTTATTCTCTTTGAGATATTTCCAATGGGCTATCAAGTTCCCCAAATAAACTTCTTTTGTGGAAGTTGTATCCCCAAGAACTTGATTTATTAGCTAGCCACCTTGGGGCCCACAAATCCTTTTTGGCACTTCATCTCCTAGGGTTAGGTTTTTCTTATGTTTAGGGTTTTTTCCTATTTGGCTTTATGCTTATGATAAAATGCCATTTTCGGTTTCTTTGTAACCATCTCCTATGAATGAATGTAGACAGCACATCTCTCTTTAGAGATAAGCTACCACCATTTAAGCTAGTTTGTATTGTTTTGTAGTTTATGTTGTTTTTCCATTCCATTCATTAATAGAATTTGGGTTTTACTGTACTGTTGTGCTCTTTACAAAATTTTTGTGTGTGTGTTTCCATTTTATATTGTTTCCTTAATTTTGTTCTCCAAATAATCCAGATTAGTGATATCGAACTAATATACTCTTGTTATTTCTCAATGCATGTCCCCAACAAGATCCAGGTATCGAGAGTTGGGCCTTAAGCAAATTGAGCTTAGGGATAAACATTCTTGTCGACCCAAGCAACCTCACACGGAGAGAGAATAAAAGAGAGATGATGGAACAATAGATCCTATTAAGTTGTTCCTTGAGGAATCCCTAGTGTGACAGGGGAATGAAATGATGGATTATTTTTCCTAGATCCTTCGACAACTGCCGATGACGGTGGAGACACCTTTAACGAGCAGCCATTTTAGAGGTGTGAATCCCTTCAAGGTACAAGTTAAATTTGACATTCATTTATTTGAAGGCCAGATAGATGCAGATGCTTTGGAGAAATGTTTAAATATGTTAGAGGTGTTATTACTTTGTTCAAAAAATTTCCAACGACAAAAAGATCACCTTAGCACTCCTTGAGTCCCTCCCCTATGTCAGGGATTGGTGGGATGATTAATGCAAGAAGCATGCAGAAGATGATTTTGAAACATACATGACAGAACCCACTTGGGAATATTTTGTTGATGTCGTCAAGGAGGAATTCTACCCTATCAAAAACTATGATGACAAGTACACTAGATGGACAACTTTGGTCCATGAGATACCAAATGGTGCCATAGTTCACCAATATATTATGTACCTTGTTCTCAAAGCTAGGTATCCAAGACTCTGAATGATACTTGGTCCAAAAGTACCCCAATGGCCTACAGAAGTACATCCAGGAAGATATGGATTTACCGGAAATCTCCCCACTAGGAGATGCTTATCAATATGTTGTTAAGATCAAGTAAAATTTTAAGCAAAAGAATAAGTAGGAGTTTGGGTTTGCAAATCGATTGCAGTAGAATATTGGTAAAGCCAACCCTAACTCACAGAAAAAAGGATAGAGGAAGGATGGCCAAAACCATGACAACCAGGCCAAGCTAGAAGTAAAGAAAGGTAACGAGAAGTCGAAGGACATCGACAAACGATGTGAGTTCCACAAAAGTGTAATACCCCCCATTTTGACTTGGAATGTATTAAATCAAATTATGTAAATGATGTAAATATGCTAGTATGGATTCCTAGTGCAGAGCTCAAGGACAAGACCAGACTAGTGAATGGTTGGGCATGTATAATGCAAAAATGTCTATATGGACCGTGTGGTTAGCTTGTCATGCTAACTTGAAAACTATGTAAATATTATGTTGGAAAAATAATAAAAGTGGTCCAAAATGGCTATGTAAAGAGCACGAGAGGGGATATGATTCCACTAGAGGGGGAGAGAAAAGGGGGGCCTATGGGAGATTAAATCATTTATTACCAAGTGTAAATGATAGAACTCATCCATTTTCTCCCACGTGCCTTAAATGAGCCAATTAATTACTTTTGACTTATTTAATTCTAATCATTGAATGCATGTGTGAGGTGGGTGGGAAAAGTCTCCTCATGTAGTTATGGAAGCATGGGATGAATATAATTATGTGCCAGTTGTAAGATTCATTTCTTCTATGGTCAGAAGTTATGCCAGTTGTCTTTTCACCATCCTCTCATCTCCTTTGGGGTCTACCACTCATTCTCAAGCATATTTTACACTACATAGAGTTTTTCTCACGTTGCTCATTTCATTGTAATTACGATATACCAGACAGTGAAATAACTAGAAATTCGAATTGTGAAAGAGAATTGCAAACATTAGAGAAAAGAGATGGTTGTAGGTGAGCATAGAGGTTGGGAAAATTAAGAACCTTTACCCATTGTGTTCTACTACTCCTGAATGCTTGAGAATCCATGCATTAAGGTTACAAGGGGTTCTCCAATAGTTTACACTAGTAAGCATTGTAACGGTTTGATTTCCTGAGGGAATTGTAGAGTAGTGAAGGGAAATTCCTTCCTCGTGTTATGTGGAGCAATATAAACAAGTGCCATGGATGGGATGGCTGAGTGATATCCCTATAAATGCTCAGAGGTGGGTAGTTTGGTTAAGCATGAGAGTAAATGGGATGTGGTTTGAAAGAGAGAAGCCGATAGGTGTTTCCATTTTCCTAGTGGCATCATAGCCTGACATGGTGGTGGCATCTATAGTTGATACCTATGGTTGGGTGGAAAATCACTCTTACACAACTAGTTGATTGGATATTCTTTGTTAAAATATAAATATTCTCTTGTATATGAATGTGGAATGATAGTTATTTACTTCCTATGATGAATATGCTTGTTTATGCATGATGTATGTGTGGATAGAGTTTTATTTTCATCCTGTTTTATATTTATGCATTTGCACATATATTTATTATTTATGAGATCAATGGAGGAGTAAGCTAGGGGGCTCGGATGGAGGTATGCGGTGGAGAAGGCTCGCATTTATGCGAGGGTGTGTGTTCTCAACAACATTCGTTATTTTCTCTTTAATTTATGCCCAGGCACAGTGAACACCCCCGCCACCCTTATTCATAAGTTTTTCACTGAGGAGACATACGGCTCACATAGTAGGCAGCTGCTCTCACCCACAAAGACAGCAGGATGTACCTTGACAAAGTGGATTACGAAGATGATCCACAAATTGGTCACATTTTCTATACGGATCAGGAAGTGCACAACTCAGTACACACGCCGGTTGTGCACGAAGGAATGGCGTCACAGGGGAATACGTCGTCACCCGAAACCAAGGTGGCGGAAACCAGTCCTATCCATAATGTGACTGTATCTCCCATGCCAATTCCTCATCACGAACCTAAGTCGAGAAAGACAAAAGGAATTCGACCAAAGAAAGGGTACATTGAATTAACTGTTGGCAAAGATATCCAGATTGATCAAATTCCGAATTACCTGAATTTGGCATTGGTAGGAAGATTTTGTGGTAAGGTAACAAGAAGAGACACTTTGCAGAGGTGGATGGATGGCAATTAGAAATATTTCTTAGGCTATTCACCGGATTTTCACATCCTTCTATGAGGTTGGTTCTTAGTGAAGCTGAGATAGGAGGAGGAGGACCGAAAACTTTTGAAACATAATTGGCATTGGGGCCTGTAAGATTTAATTCTTCAAAAATGGAGAGTGGACTTCAATGCAAGGAAGGAACCTCACAACAAACAACAGGTTTGGGTCATACTTCTAAGCCTACTGATGGTTTTTTGGCAAGAACCTTTTCTGGAGGCAATCAGAAACAAACTGGGTAAATTTGTAGCCTTAGAAGAGGATTGGGAGACAAAAATTGATCGCAGATGCGCCAGGATACTAGTAGAATTGGATTTGAGGGAAGGTCTGTTTGAAGAAATTTCAATTCAAATGCATGGTAGTATCTGGACGCAGAAGTTGGATTACTGGAAGCTCCCATTCAGATGTTTCAGCTGTCGAAGGGTGGGGCATCTGCAGAAGGACTGTAATGTCCAAAAAGAAAAGGTGCACTTCAAAAAGGTTTGGGTGAAAAAGGACAATTCAATTGTTCCTCCTCCTTCGACGAAAGCAAGTGCACGTGAGAAAGGTGGCGAGCTTATAGAAAAGGTGATAGCTGCAGAAGATTCCACCTTAAAGGAAGGAACAAAACCGTCGTTGGATGTTTTACACAGTATTGCAGGAGGCAATGCTACAGGTCACTCTCTCATTTCTTCATAAAGTGGGAACCACCTTGACATCAGTACATCTTAGGTTTTAAACAAATATGTCAGTATAGAAAAAGGTGGTTGTGAAGCGGCCAGGTTGACGACTATAGAGGATGCCTGATTAAAGAAAGGCAAGGACCAGCAAATGGGAGAAGCTTCCAGCCCGTCAGGAGAATTTGCAACAGGTCAACCTCCAAAAGAGGAACTTAGTGGGACGCTGCCAGTCAACAGCCAACTTTCCGACAAAAAAGGTATTTTTTTTGCTTCCGCTGTTGATAAACCGTTTCCTTTAAATTATAACGATTTGAGTTTCAAAGAGGAAGAAGGGAAGTTTTATCCACTTGTTTCTAAGTCTTCTTCCCTATCCTCCCCCTCGTCTTGAAGATCAGTCCCTTTCCCTCCAAAAAAACATAGTCACACTGAAAAAAATTTACGACGTAAGATCACTTAGAGCGAAGAAGGAGGAGGATGAACAGGTTTCCATTGGTGGCTTAGCCCTCAATCCCTTGCAGAAGACACAGGTTGGTAGGAAATCCCTGCTCTCTCTGGCACAAAAACAAGTGATAACAGACATAAAAAAAGGAAAACAATCAACCATTTCTTGGGATCTTAGAGTTGTCCAAGCCCCTTGCAAGGGTTCTTAATGTTGATTCTCTCCTTTAATGCAAGGGGCCTAGGGGGGGGAGCCTCCAAGAAAATAGCCCTCAAGAGACTAATAAACAACATAAAACCGAGCATTTTTCTTATTCAAGAGACAATGATGGAAGGAAAAAAAGCTGAAGAAGCGTTAATTACTTGTGTAAAAAACTAGAACATGGAAAGTATAGATGCGGTGGGTCACTCTAGTGGACTAATAATAACATGGAGCTCAGAGTTAAACCTACTTTCAATATCTCGGTTTGACTCTATTTTGGAAACTTTGTTGGAGGATGGGGAGACAAGCCTTTCCTTTTCAGTTCTAAATGTTTACGGTCCATTCTATGATAGAAATATTTTATGGGAATCACTTGGAACTTCTAATTCCTTGGAGCATCCGAATTTAGTTCTAGGGGGCGATCTAAATCTAACACTCTCAACGAATGAATTTTGGGGGAAGAATGCGAGAAGTGATTCTCTGAGTCTTTATTTTAGCAATTTCTTTGAACAAAAAGGTCTGATAGAGATAGCTCCACTGAAGATGGAACCTAATTGGAGAAACATGAGAGGGGGAGATTAGGCAATCTCCAAAAGACTAGATCGGTTCCTAGTTAGTGAAAAACTAGTAAATGGTCAATTGATCATACAATCAACAACTGAAACAGGGGGTTCCTTAGACCACAGGCCTATTGTTCTAAAAGTGAAACTTCCCTAAATTAAACCCCTTCCCCCCTTCAAATTCAATCCTCAATGTCTTGAAGAGGAAGAATACAAAAACATAATCCTGAACTCTTGGCAACCCTTAAAGGACTCTCGGGGTTACTCCTTCATGCAACAATTCATGGACAATCTGGCGAGATGACTGGGATAAGAAACATAAATCTCACTTCCAGGAAGACCTGAAGGAGGTGGAAAAGAAAATTGGGGAGTTTTTCAACAAGAATGAGTCGGGATTCTTTTCAACAGAAGAAGTGGAGTTGTTGAAACAGTTAGAAAGGAACAAGGATACCCTTCTTTTACAGGAGGAATAAAAGTGGAGACTAAAAAGCAGAGCATTATGGCTCTTAGAAGGTGACAAAAACACAAAATAATTCCATAGATTCACTTCATACCACAGAAACATAAACACAATTACTAAAATAAAGGTTGAACGTGGTAACTTAGTAAACTCTTTCTCTGATAAAGCTCGGGCAACAGTAAAACACTTCGGTGCCATTTTCTCAGAAAGAGCTGAGTGTCCAATTTCTGAAATTTTGGAGGTTCTTAGACTCTTCCATCAGCTAATTTCAGATGAAATGAATGAAGATATCTTGAAAGAAATCACAGAGGAGGAGGTAAAACTTGTTCTACATTCGTTTCAAAAGGGCAAAAGTCCATGTCCAGATGATTTTACCCTCGAATTCTTCCTTGGGTTTTATGAACTATTGAAGGATGACTTACTGGAAGTAGTGAAGGAATCACATAAGGCATGTAAATTTTTGGGATCCATTAATTCAACCTTCATAACTCTTATACCAAAAAAACAAAAAGTTGATACCTTCGACGATTTTAGACCAATTTCTTGTTGCAACTTGATCTATAAGGTGATAGCCAAGATCATAGCCCAAAGATTAAATCCAATCTTCAGTGAGATTATTTCAAAAGAGCAATTCGCTTTTCTTTACAACAGGAAGATACATGACGCAGTCTCATTGGCACAAGAGGCCATCCACTCCATTAAAAAAGAAAAAACTATGTGCCTTCACCCTTAAGTTGGATCTCTCAAAAGCTTATGACAAGGTTAACTGGACTTTCCTGAGACTGGTCTTAATTCAAATTGGAATGTCTCTGGAGATGGTGAAATGGATAATGGGATGCCTTCAATCAACCTATTTGGCAATAATGATAAATGCCTCACCTTCCACTTTCTTTCGCCCTACAAGAGGCTTAAGGAAAGGTTGTCCGCTCTCACCTTTTATGTTCCTGTTAACATCAGAAGCCCTGGGTCGCTTATTACATAGTGCTAAAAACACAGGGAAGATAGAAGGTGTCAAGGTATCAAGCTCTGAAGAAATTACGCACACCCTCTTCATAAATGATGTCCTCCTTTTTGGGAAAGGTGCTGAAGAAAGTCTCAGAGCCTTCGCTTCTATCCTAGATATACAAAAAGGCTACAGGAATGGAAATAAACCTTCAAAAATCTAGTCTGGCACATAATTCCTTTTCAAAAGACTTGCTGCAGGAAACAAAAGAGATCCTCCCCTACCCATCAATACCAATATCAGAAGGTTTTAAATATTTAGGTTTCTTCCTCAAACCTAATAGCTACTCTTTTCAAGACTGGACATGGTTATATAAGAAGGTAGAGGCACAAATTTCAGCTTGGACCAATCGTTTTCTCTCCAAAGGAGGCAGACTGGTACTTCTAAAAGCAGTCTTACAAAGCATCTCGGTCTATTGGGCATCAATTGCATACATTCCCAAAGGGATACTAACAAAGATAGGGAAGAAGTGTTTCTCATTCCTATGGACAACCAGCAAGAAGAAGGAAGGTATCCCACTCGTAAAATGGTCTGCTCTCTCACTGCCAAAAGATCTCAGGGGTTGGGGCATAGAAAACCCTTCCATTTTTTGCAAAGCATTGGCAGCGAAATCGTTGTGGAGACTCGCACAGAATCCAGGATTGTTTTGGGGAAGGGTAATGAACTCAAATTAATGCCCTGATACTTCAATAGTGGAATGGTTCAAACACCCTATCAAAACCCACAAAATCGGTTCTGTGGGGTGGAAAGCGTTGGTAACATCATTCCCTCTTATTGGTACCTGGACAGCTTGGAGGATAGGAGATGGGAAACATGTAAGAATCGACGAGGATCCATGGGTATGCGCAGGGGAAGACTTCAGGTTATCCGCCCCTTTAGTTTATCAGTTGAGAGCTCAAAGGATCATTGTTCTAAATGACACACAAGCACAACAGCCTCAATAGACATGTAGAGCAGGCTGGAAATCCTCGCAGGATATTGGGCTTGCTAAAGTTGAAGCAGTGGAGTGGAATAATTTTATCAGCAAATTAGTATCAAATTTTGTTCATATAACAGAAGATACTTAGGATAAACTAATTTGGACCAAAAATGTAGAAAATGGGGATTATACAACAAAAAAAGGATACAAAGTGGCATGTCAAGAGCAAGCTTTGGGAGAAAAGAAGTGGTGGTGGGGAAAAATCTGGAAAATACATAGTCCATTGAAATCCATTATCACCTTATGGATAGCTCTAAATAACAAACTGTTGACTTGGGAAGTACTGGAAAAAAAAAAAAAGATTTCAAGGGCCAGGCTTGTGTGTTTTATGTAAAGCACAGGAGGAACATTCATCTCACTTGTTTACCTTATACCCCTATGCAGGTCACGTTTGGGATACTGCACTAAAGTCCATCAACATTATCAATCATCCCTCAGAAAGAGCCACAACGCTGGAACAACGAACTCAAGATTGGTGGCAAAAGGACGGGGTACGATGTTATGACGCCTTTCCATCTCTTTTCGTTTATAGCATTTGGGAAGCCCGTAACAAAGCGATTTTCAAAACATTTGGATTCCTCCTGATATTACTATTGCACTCCTCCTATAAATAAAAACATTCCTTGGGCCTTCTTCGATGGCGCCAGACAAGGAACTCCACTTCTTGGAGGAGCGTGAGGTGTAATATATTTTTTCAGAATTTAAAAAACTGAGCATCAAATTCGCAACAGGAAGAGAAACTAACAACAGAGTAGAATTAGCAGCTCTATGGGTAGTTTTGAAGGTAGCAAGGGACACTCAAATAAGAAGGATTCAAATCTTCGGAGATTCAAAAATGGTGATTGACTGGGAAAAAGATCAAAGTTCCATAAGAGCACCTCATCTGCAATATCTGCTAAATGAAATTAGTTCCTTGAAGTCCTCTTTCGAAACGATTTCCTTTGCACACATTTATAGAGAACTCAATACAGAGGCAGATCTACTTTCCAAGCAAGCTCTAGCACTCCAACCATGTCTGATGGAATTAGAGATCTCAGTAATGAACAAGTCACCAAGTCCTATATCTTGATTTAAGATGTAAAACATTTTTAGTTTTGTTTTCCATTCATGTAATGCAAAAGAACAGTTTTAAGCTTTTGATGAAACCTGTGTGGCTGATCGAATGGTGAAATGATGTAATGCAAAAGAAAAAATTTATGCTTTGACGAAGCCTTAGTGGCTGATCGAATGATTATATGATGTAATCTCAATAGAGCAGCCTATGTTTATTCTATGAATAAAGAGATTTTTTCCTTTGGAAAAAAATATTTATTATTTATGAATTCGTATTATGGCCCATGGGGCTAAATTTAGAAACTTGAAATTCATAAATATCCCCTCCTATGGTAGAAATGATGGATGTGGACATGATAGAGTGGTATCCAAGCTCTTGGTTGCAAACCAAGGCTGTATGGGCCATAATCCACATTTACAGGTAGAAATCGAAGTTTGCACATGAGTGTTTGATGAAATGCTTCTATGAAAATTTATGGTTTTAATTGTTAGATGGTATTCTAACATAGGCATGAGTAAAATATGTGGTCTACCAGCAAGAATGGTAGATTGGCTGAGGAAATTTGGGGGAAATTTCGAAATTTCAGAGTTATAAGGGGAAATTTTTTATTTTGTTATGTGATAGAGAAATTAATTTTCTAGAACGGGGGAAAAAGGGTAGGTGTAATTTCATACTAATCCCCTTGTTATCGAATTAAAATTTTACATAATTATGAAAATTTGGGAAAACTTAAGATGGGCCCCACCTGTTCCATGTGGATGAAGGTGTGATGTTGATGAGCCATGTGGACAGAGGGTACGACATGGACCAACCACGTCGAATGAATGCATGGGTAGCAAGAATAGAACAACGTCAATTGCATTGTTGGCATCCAAGTGGATTTGGGCAGACGAGATCAGATGGTGGTCTACCACAAACAATCCAGATCGACCCAAGCATTTCCATCATTAGATCTACACCATTCGCATAACAAGAGGTGCTTGTACCTTAACTGGAGGTATATGTGTGTAAATGGCTCAAATTTATTGAGCAAGTTGGAACGACATGATATACATGATTCGCACAATCAGAGGTGCATGTGTGCATATGGCTTAGATTCATTAAGAATCCGTGGGTGGTTTGATCGTGATCATTTGGGCGTGAAAATATGATCGTACATTTTCATGAGGTGACTTGCGCGAATGAATGAGATTTATTTTGGGACCATGGCAGGAACAAATTTGGACCATTTGTGTGGAGGATGGTTTGCATGTGTGATGACCCATGTGAAGGAGAAATCTAGTGTTGGGAAACCATTGATTGTTAACCAGAAACCATTTATGGTCAAAGAAAAAGGGTCGCATTGACATGGGTAGAGGGGTTGATGAGAGTATGATATGGTAGAACTACGAGCTACAACATATGGTCTACCTAGGGTACACTAACATGTCACCCACCATGTATCATGTTATGTCAACAGTATGGAAAAGCTACACAAAAATTGGAGGAAATCATATTACTTTGTTCTTGTTCATTCATTGGCAGACAATCCATCGTTCTCCAGTATATCAAGGAATTAGCGAGCAACTCTCTCATGATGGTTACCCTCAATCAATATATTTTTTAAGAATAATAATATGACTTCAAAATAGATGTGAAAGGAATAGTCTAGGAATCATATTCATTTGTTCATGTTCATTCATTGGTAGGAAATCCACCCTTCTCTAGTATATCAAGGCGTTAGCAAGCAACCCTCTCATGATGGCGAAACCCTCAATCAATATATTCATTAAGAATAATATGACTTCAAAACAGATGTGTCAGCACCACACCCTTATCTAGGGCCTTGTAGCATGGGCCCTAGTAGTGGTAGCATGATGTAGCTGGTCATAACATGAGTAGTTTAGATCAGAATTCATGATACCTAGGGAATTTTGACGCCATTGAGGAAGTCTACAGAATTTCTAGTGAGAGGCATGGGATCATTCTATTCCAATTTTATAGAAATTTTGAAATAGTGGATTTTAAATACTAGTACCCAGTGACCTGATGGGATGGTCTATTGGGGCCGAAATTGTTATGGTGCAGTTGTGTTCCAGGAACATAGATAAATCTGATGGCTTATGACCAAATTCCAAAACATGTGAAGCCTAGGTGTAAAAGAAGGCCAAAATCCATTATTTCGAAGCTTTTTTGGGGATTTTGAAAAACTTGGAGGAGGTAAAAGTGACCCTAGATTTCAAAACCAAAAAAAATTATGAACTCAACATTTTTTCTACTCGTTAGAACAAACAACTTAGGTTAGAGGAAGTTTTCCATGAATGCCAGTTTGGGAGATAGTAGTTTTTGGAAAATAAACTATGTATGTAGAAGATGCAAAAGTTAAAAGTAGTCAATTCCAGAAAATTATTGAAATTGATTGGAGCATCGGATTAGTGATCTGAAAGTTGTCGATTAATCCTTATTATGAGTATTATTAGCACTTGTAGAAAATTTGTTCTCATTTTCCCTATAGTTTGTTCTATAGGTGGTTGAAGTTGGTCTCTGAAGCTAAATGCATCTGCAAGAAAAGTGCAAAATTGGCAGTTTTGATAGGTTGTAACTTTTTACCCAGAAATAAGAAATGGGCATAGTTATAGTCGGTGAAAATATTAGCCATAGGGGAACAAATGTGCATGGTCATATTGTGAAAAATCGATTTATATGTTTCTAAAAATTGAATATAAAAGTGACTATAGCCATAAATTGACAAAATCATTGTCAATATGGATAGTTCATAGAATGCATGAAATAAATTGTATGATTTTATATGAATGTAATGAATCTAACAAGTGTTCTTATATGAACACTTGTGAGCTTCATAAACAAGCATAGTTATAGTCATTGAAAATATTATCCTTGGGGGAACAAATGTGCACGGTCAAATGGTGAAAAATCGATTCAGATGTTTCTAAAAATTTAATAGAAAAGTGCCTATAGCCATAAATTGACAAAAAAATTATCAATATGGATAGTTCATAGAATGCATGAAATTCATTTTATGATTTTCTAAAAATATAATGAAGCTAACAAGTGTTCTTATATGAACACTTTTGCAAATATAATATCATCTTAGGGATAGTTAAGGGTCAACATTTAATATAGTGTAATTTAGAAAACCTTGGTCTTGGTTGGGCCAAGAAAACCATCATCATGGATGATGTACATGATCCTTATGCAGCTGAAACATATGTCATGGGAGAAAATATACATGTTGAGAATGTAGAGACATAATCTAATGGTCGGATGAATCAAGTAACTACCCCGGATATTGCAGAAACCACGAGAAGTCTAAGAGTGGTATTACAAAGTTGCAGAGTAGATAATGAGAGACTGATCAGAGCTCAGGAAGAATATAATCAGTTGAATGCAACCATGCTCCAAATCTTAACATAAATCCAGAGGAAGATTCACCTTCGGCATCAATAAGGAAATGATGAAAATATTGGTAGTATCTCAAGGAGGCATTCTCACAAGAATTCCCATAGCTCACGATGGGTCTCTAGAGATAGGGCATATACTATAGAATTATGTTCTAGTGAGTTAACTACCTATAAAGACTCCAACGAATATTTGAGCACTTCATATCACATGAATAAGAGGAAGAGGCCTTTCAAGAACATATCACATGGGGAATTTCAGAAGGCCAAACCTCCCACTTTTGATGGTGAAGTAAAATCTAGTTAAGGAGCTGAGGGTTGGTTTCTTGGGATGATGAAGTATTTCCAAGTCCATGACTACTATGAGGACATGAATCCAAAGGTGGCTATATTTAATTTGACTGAAAGAACATATATATGTGTGCGGCCTTTGGCCGTTGTGCAGTGGGATCACCTTAGACAAGTCAAGAGGATCAATGAAAGGATGATTGTATGGAAGCAATTCAAGAAGTACTTCAAGAAAACATACCTCTTCGATAGGTGCTATGACGAAAAAATTAAAGAGTTCCAAGAGTTAAAAATGAGACAAATGAGCGTGGATGAGTATGCCAATAAATTCTTGGAGTTGTTGAGTTAGGTTAAGTATATCATAGATGATGAGGTCAAAATTCAATGTTTTCTAAGTAGATTACCTCATTCATACAAGGAAATAATTGAGATTCATGAACCTCAAACTCTAGATGAAACCATAAGTAAGCACAATTATTGTTATGATAAAAAAAGTAGATCAGAATTTCGTAAGGCATGGAAGGACGAGAAAAAGGAGAAGTTTTACCAAAGAAAGAGAGGATCCAAGCCTCCTTGTTTGATAAATAAGCAAAGGAAGCCACCACAAGGTGTGACTAAACCATCTAAGATGATGGGGGGCAAGCCAAGAGAGTCACTTTAATGTTGGGGATGTGGAGAGGACCGTTTACTTAGAAATTGTCCACATCGAAGTGGGAGTACCAATTATGTTCACAACATCCAAGAGGCTAAAAATGTGAGTGAGGTAGCAAGGAACATCCCTAGAATCTACGCTACACTAGAGGACCGCCAAATAGATAATCAATTGACTATGGTTGAGGTCAAAGGTAAGATTGCTAAACAATCTATTTCTATTTTAATTGACCTTGGATCTACTCACAGTTATATCACTCCTAAAATTGTAGAGACTTTCTCTTTTGAGAAAAGAAAGCTTAGTAAGCCACGGCTAGTCAAACTAGCCACTGGAACTAAGAAGAAAGTTAGTGAAGTGGTGGAGAAATTTCTATTGGAAATGGATGGACTCTTCACATGGGTAAATCTGAATATTTTTCCACATGGTTCCTATGATGTTCTCATTGGAATGGATTGGTTGGAAGCACATAAAGTTAAATTTGATTGCTACAACAAGACCTTTGAATTTATTGATGATTAAGGAAGTCCAAGGATAGTAAAGGGAATTCCCAAGGTGGTTTCTATTAGGTAAATTTCATCCTTGCATCTAAAGAATTATTTTGGAAAATGTTGCAAATTGTATGCAGCCGATGTATTGGGTACAACATAAAATGAAGTTGCCAAGTTGGAGGACTATCACATGTTGCAAGAATTCAAGGATGTGTTTCCCAATGAAGTGCCATGACTTCCTCGAAAGAGGGATATTGATTTTACAATTGATTTTATGCCAGGAGTTGCGCTAGTGTCCAAGACACCTTATAGAATGAGTACTTCAAAATTACTAGAGTTGAAAATGCAATTGCAAGAGTTATTGGAGAATAAATACATTTGAGTGAGTGTGCCTCCATGGGGAGCACCCGTGCTATTTGTGAAAAATAAAGATGGAGATCTTAGGTTATGTATTGATTACAGGCGGCTAAATAAGGTTACAATGAAGAACAAGTACCCATTACTTCGAATTGATGATCTCTTTGATCAAATAAGATTGATTTGAGTTTTGGTTACCATCAAGTCAAAATAAAGGAAGAAGACATCCACAAGAAGACATTCAGAACAAGGTATGGCCACTATGAGTTCATGGTGGTGCCATTTGGTCTCACAAATGCACTAGCTACATTCATGTGTCTCATGAATAGTGTCTTCAACAAGTATTTGGACAAGTTTGTTCTTGTGTTTCTGGATGGCATTCTTATTTATTCCAAGAATGAAGAGGAACATGGAGAACATTTAAAAATAGCTTTGTAATTGATAAGGAGCATAATGTGTATGCAAAGCTACGTATATGTGATTTCTATCAAAAGAAAATTCATTATTTGGGTCACATTATTTCAGAGGAAGGAATATTTGTGGATCCATAAAAGATTAAGGCCATTATGAATTAGCCAACTCCAAAGAATGTGACATAGGTGAGATCTTTTATGGGTCTTGTTGGTTATTATAGAAGGTTTATTAAAGGATTATCCAAGGTTGAACACCCCATCACTTCTTTGCAAAAGAAGAGAAAAACATTCAAGTGGACACAAAAATGTGAAGAAAGCTTCTAGTTTTCTAAGAAGCTTCTTACAAGTGCTCCATTTTGAAAATTGCAAATCCAGAAAAGGATTTTGTGGTGCATACCAATGCATGTAAACATGGAATTGTAGTTGCTCTTATGCAAGACGATCACGTGGTATGTTATGTGTCAATAAATCTAAAATAATGCAAAAAGAATTATGTTACCCACGAATTTAGAGCTTGTTGCCATAGTGCATGCTTTGAAAATGTGCAGGCACTAATTGATGGCAAGGAAATTTGAGCTTAGGATAGGCCATTGTGGTATGAAATATTTGTTTGAGCAGCCAACACTAAATCCAAAGCAAGCTAGATGGCTAAAATATTTATGTAAGTTTGATTTTGAGATCAAACACATAAAAGGGAAAGAAAATAAAATGGTTGATGCACTTAGCAGAAAAATTCATGCAATGCATGGGCAACTATTAGCATTTGCCAATCACATTTTAGGCAAAATATTGTTGACTCTCTTCTAAAAATGAGCATTATGTGCAAATAAAAAATAAATTAAAACAATAGAATTTGGAAAAGAGATATGAAGGTTATCATTTGGAGGATGATGGACTTGTTACTTATCAAAAATATAATGTATATTCCTAATGTTGCATATATGAAGAGAGTCACTATGGATGAAATCCATAAAATTCCATAATGGATTACTCGGGATATTAGAAAACAATAGCTACAACAAGGAAGCGATATTTTTGGCCATGGATGAAGAAAGACATTGCTGAGTATATTTGTAGATGTATGAAATGCCAATAAGTGAAAGTTGAACATCAACACCCAACAGGTTAATTGCAGTCCTTATAATTATGAAATGGAAATGGGAAGTAGTGATTATGGATTTTATTATGAGATTGCCAACTACTTCAAGAAAGCATGATTCCATCATGGTTGTACTAGTGGATAAATTGTCTAAAGAAACACATTTTATTCAAATTAAATCTACTTACAAGGCTCGTGAGATAAATAGAATATACATAAAAGAAATATTCAAATTGCATGGCTTACCCAAAGTAATTATATTTGAATGAGATACAAAAATTTTCTCACTTTTGGAAAATTATTTTTGTAGATTTTGGTTCATAGCTGAGATTTAGTATTGCCTACCATCCACAAACGTCTGGACAAATAGAAAGAGTAAATTAGGTTATTGAAGACATGCTTCACATATATGTGAAGGACAAACCATCCAAGTGGGAAGATTGTATGCACTTGATAGAGTTTGCATATAACAATGGGAAGCAAGCATCGTTGGGAATGAGTCCATTTGAAGTTTTGTATGGAAGAAGGTGTAAGACACCAGTGAGTTGGGATAATCCAGTGAACATGATTGTGTTTGGGCCATAAATGCTTAAGAAAATGGAATAAGAGGTTACAAAGGTTCGATGGAATTTAAAGGCAACCCATAATAGATAGAAAAGCTATGTAGAAAAGAATCGAGTGCACAAGGAGTTCAATGTTGGAGATCATTTTTACATTCAAGTGAGACTAATGAATAGTTCCTTGAAGCTTGGAATTTGTGCCAAGATATCACCAAGATATTGTGGACCATTTTAAATGCTTAAGAGGATGGGGCCAGTTGCATATAGAATTGCATTTCCTACTAACACCAGAGCTCATAATGAATTTTATGTTTCTTTGCTTAATAAATAAGTAGATGATCATAGCCATGTGAATAATTGGGATGTGATTTAGGTGGAACCCGAGTGATATTTCCAAACAGAGCCACTTTTATGCTCAACAAGAAAGTACATTGCTTTGGAACTGATCCATCGGATAGGTAAAGGTGCAATGAAAACAATTTGGACCCAATGAGGCTACATGGGAGCTGGAGGATGCCATGAGAGAGGCATCTCCATTTTTGTTCTGATTTTGGGCGAACATCGAGTATTTTGTTGTTACAAGGGGGAGGGGATTGTAATACCCCTAGTTTTGACTTCGAATGTATTAAATCAAATTATGTAAATGATGTAAATATGTTAGTACAAATTCCTAGTTCGGAGGTCAAGGCCAAGGCTTGACTAAGGAATGTTTAGGTATACATAATGTAAATATCTCTATATGGGCCATGTGGTTAGCTTGTCATGCTGGCTCAAAAACTATGTAAATATTATGTTGGAAAACTAATAAGAGTGATCCAAGACGATTGTGTAAAGAGTATTAAAGAGGCTATGATTCCACTAGAGGGGAAGATGAAAGAGGGGCCTATTGGAGGTTAAATCCTCTATTTCCAAATGTCAACCTTATGACTCATCTATTTGCTGTTATGTGCCTTAAATGAGCCAATTACTTCATTTTGACTTATTAAATCCAATTAATGAATGCATGTGTGAAGTTGGTGGGAAAAGTCTCCTCATGTAGCTATGGAAGCATGGGATGAATATACTTATATGACAATTGTAAGATTCCTTTCTTGTATGGTCAGAAGTTATGTCAGTTGTATTTTCATCATCCTCTCATCTCTTTAGAGTCTACCACTCATTCTCGGGCATATTTTACACTACATAGAGTTTTTCTCATGTTGCTCATTCCATTGCCATTACCATATACCAAACTATGAAATAAATAGAAATTTTAATTGTGAAGCGGGATTGCAAACATTAGAGAAAAGAGATGGTTGTAGGTGAGCATAGAGGCTAGGAAAGATAGGAACCTTTAGCCATTGTTCTTTTCTAATCATGAATGCTTGATAATCCATCATTAAGGTTACAGGAGGCTCTCCAACAACATGCAATAGGTTGGACTCTTTTTTTACACACCGATAAGCACTGTAAGGGTTGGATTTCTTGAGGGAATTGTGGAGCAGTGAAGGGAAATTCCTTCCTTGTGTTGTGTGGCGCAGTAGAAAATAGTTCCATGGATTGGATGGCCGAGTGAGATCCTTTTAAATGCTCAGAGGTGGGAATATTGGCTAAGCATGGGAGTAACTGGTTTGTGTTGTGAGAGAGAGAATCATGTGAGTATTTCCTTCACCCTCATGGCCTCATAGCCTGGCTTGGGGATGGTATCTGTACTTGATAGCTATGGTTGGGTGAAAATTCACTCCTACAGAGTTAGTTGCTTAGATATTCTTTGTTAAAAGATAAGTATTATCTTGTGTATGAATGTAAAATTATTTTTATTTACTTCATGTGATGAATATTCTTATTTATGCATGATGTATGTGTGGATATAGTTTTATTTATGTTATAATTTACAGTTATGCATTTGCACATACATTTCTTATTTATGAATTTGTATTATGACTCATGGGGATAAATTTAGAAACTTGAAATTTGTAAATATGCCCTCCTATGGTCAAAATGATGGGTGGGGATGTGACAAAAATTCGTTGGCACAACATTGATGAATGTTGCTTAAAACAATCATTGTTTCTTGGGAGAAAATCATTAGAGGAAAAATATGATTCATAGATAGATAAGAGAAATTAGATCATTGACACGGAACCTAGTGCCATCATCGCAACAACAAAGATCTGACTATTAGATTCGGAGGAGCAAGACAAAGGGGAGTGCCTCTTCCATTCATAATTGTGGTGAAGGGGAATCCATTGCATTTCATTGTTAATAATGATAGAGAGACGAACCTAATATTGATTGAGTTTGTTAAGGAATTAAAGTTGTCGACAATGCCACACCCCCAACCATACACCATCAATTGGTTGAGCTAGGGACCAGAAATCCACATCAATCAACAATGTTGCTTATCTTACAACATCAATCCCTTCAAATATGAGGTATTTTGTGATGTTTCTCCACTTTAAGTTTATGATGTTATTTTAGGACAACCCTATATGTGGAAACATGATGTTGTTTATAAGTATAAGCCTTATAGTGCCATTTTTAGATTGGAAGGCCAACTCTACAGGATACCCAAGGTAGTCCTGACTACTGTAGTTTCCTTGATCTCTGCAAAACAATGTTGGAAGGTGGATGAAATTTGTCCTCTTAATGGTTCAATTAGAAGGTGGATGGAATGTCACTGCAACTGCCACAACCTTAGCACGAGGTCTCTCTAAACAACATAATCCGATGGACAAGATTGTAGAAGAATATAGAGATATCTTTACCTCACCTAAAGGGGTGCCTCTACACTACTAGGTCAAACATTCAATTGTTTTGATATCTGATGCTCATTTACCAAATGGTCTAGTAGATCGACACTCTCTTTTGCAGAATGAGGAAATAAAGCATTAGATTCAAGAGCTCATCCAAAAATTCCACACTTGACTGAGCTCCTCACCTTGTGGAAGCCCAATTTTGTTGGTACAAAAAAAGGATGGGATATGGTGACTCGGTATTGACTATAGAGCCTTAAACAAAATTATTATCAATAATCAATACCCAAGCCCCTGAATTGATGATCTTTTTGATCAAATTAAGTGTGCCAATTTCTTTAGTAAGATTGATCTGAAGTTAGTTTACCACCAGGTCCCAATTGAGAAACATGACGTGTGGAAGACAACCTTCAAGTCTAACAAAGGCATGTTTGAGTCATTGGTCATGCCTTTCTGCTTTACTAATTATCCATCAACATTTATGAGGATGATAGACGATATCTTGTGCCTACTCACAAGCTCTTTTGTGGTCGTGTTTTTGGAAAATATCCCCATCTTCAATAGAACTTGGGTAGAACATTTGCAACACATTTAGCATATTGTTAGTACCTTGCACCAACACAAGTTATATGCGATTTTGGATAAATGCTTATTCGACATGGAGACAATTTAGTACCTCGGATACATCATGGATGAGCATGGGGTGCATGTGGACCCAACTAAGATCCAAGTCATTCATGATTGGCCAACCCTGATAACTCTAACAGAGCTCCACAGCTTCTTGGGCCTCACCAACTTTTACCACAAATTGGTGTTGGAGTTCTCCCATATCGCTTGGCCCTTAATCCAAGTGACCAAGGGCAGATCCAAAACTAAGTTTGCTTGGGGTGCATGGAAACATAAAGTCTTTGAGGATATAAAATGACACCTCTACTTGGAACTAGTCCTAAGCAACAACCTTTTGAGATTGAGATAGATTCCTCTGACTATGTTATTGGTGAATTCCTCACTCAACATGGACATCTTGTGGCCTATCATAGTGAGATACTCTCTAATTTTGTTTGCATTTATCCCACCTATGACAAGGATATGTACTCCATTATGCAAACATGTCATCAATGGAAACATTACATCCTAGGAAAGGAGTCTATCAACCACATTGATCACAAGCCCTTTCAATTCATGAAGACCCAAGGAAAGTTATAGAATGACCACCATCATAAGTGGTCCACATACCTGCAACAGTCCACCCAAACATCAAGTATAAAAAGGGAAACACCAATCAAATCGCAGACTGCCTCAACTGACCTCCAGTTTTTGTGTTGACTACTATGCTCATTGAAATCTTATGGACATGAGACATCTAGGTGGCCCAAATTGTATGAAAATGACCTTTACTTTTTTTTTATTTTGTATTAGTCATTACAAGCAAGAAGATTAGTCTCGAACTTTCATCTCTAGGATGAAATTTTATGCCATTTCAACCACCTTTGTTTTCTTTCAAGAGAGCATGAGAAACTAATTTGGGAGGCACATTACAGTCGAGTTGCAGGCACTTCGGCACAGAGAAGACAATGGTAGTGTTGCAAAATTACTTCTATTATCCAAAGCTCCGACAAGACATTGGTAGATACATCTGATCCTGCACCACCAGTTCCATTTCTAAACTTGTCGTCAAGAGGAAAGGGTTGTACACTCTATTTCCTACCCCAGATAGGACTTGGGAGTTTGTCTCCATTGACTACATGTATGTCTTGCATTCAAACAAGCATGGAAATGATTGTGTATTTGTAGTTGTTGACCAGTTCTATAAGATGGAAATTTTAACTCCCTCTAAGAAGAGCATCACAATAAAGGTGACTGCTAAGCTCTTATTCAAGCGTGTTTGGGTTCATTTGGCCTCCCATGAACCATTATTTCAAATTGATATAGTAGGTTCCTGATTAATTTATGTTCCATCCTATGGTTGATGATGGACACCAAGCTGACCAAATTGAATACCTTCCACCACCAAACCTATGGATAGACAGAGTTGGTCAACATAATGATTCTACATATCCTAAGAATGTACAACTCCAAACATCCCTGCACTTGGGATGAGAGCCTTCATTATCTTCAACATAGTTATAACATAGTCCTTCACAACTCTATTAGTCATAACCCATTTTAGGTATTCTTGGGTTCTAGCCATTAGCCCCAATTGATGTAGCACTTCCCATTGGATATACATAGGAAGAATCCTCCCATGCTCTAATTGAAATTGACCAGTTATCTAAATTTGTTGAACAGATCTAACACATCCAACAACAAGTTCATGATATCTACAACAGTCCAATGCCAAGTATAAGTAGAGACATGAACATCATCGAGTTCCACACAAGCTTTAGGTTGGAAATAAGGTCTATTCACATTTACAGAAAGAGCGCCCTGTAGGACCCCATCGTAAGCTTCAACCACTTCAGTATGTACCTTACACCATCACCAAGGTTGTGGGTGAGAATTTTTTTGAATTAAGTATTCCACCATTCCTTGGTGTAATGCACCCTTATGTTACTGAATTCGAATACACACAATTTTTTTTTTAAATATGCACAATGACCTTATACACCCATGAACATAAACACAATGCAGAATAAACATTCACATGTAAGCAATTGTAATATCTTTAAGATATTGGCCCATTGTTTGGATCGACCACATGACGAAGGAAACACAACCCAAACGCAAATTAGAGTTTCTCTAACCCCAACTCTTGACAAAGCATATGTTTAAATATTAATACCCTCACGCATGATTACATGCCATAGAACTTTAGGGGTTTAATACCCACACTTACAGGGTTTTTGTAGCGACTTAAGATAAAACAACCAGCAAATGCGCTACAGAATGTGAACTGTTTCTGCAGCGTCTCTTACAATTAAAACAAACAAGGATTCAGTCAACCAAGATCCTTCCAAAGTTAATGATATAATATTATTTCATTCTCAATCCATTTTGAATTAACTTAATCAACATTCCCAACTCATAATTCTACTAAAGGGGAAAACGCACCCTTTACAAGCCATCAAAGTATTGCATCTCATGCAAAAATGTTTTGCCATATATTGGTTGGGAAAAAGTAATGTTTCTTCAAATATTTGAGTGCATAAACTAGAGTAATCGACTCCTCGGGATAAACAAATAATACATAAACAAACTTGATACAAATTTCTGCTACAGATAATAAGACCAATTCCTACAACAATATATCTATCCCTCTACATGATCTTCATTGAGTATAAATTTATGCAACATAACTTCCTATATAGGAATACATATTGATCAAGAGCAACATTCAATTACAAGAAGTGAATATAATAGAGCAGAGTTCACTCGACACATAATAATAGCTACAAACAATGGCTACAAGAAATTGACTTATACTTCTCCTAACTGAGCAACACTACAAGAATTTACCTTGGTTTAAGTGTTGAATAGAAATGAATGCTCCAATCATTTCTGTAAACCCAATCTATAGAAGTAAGATTTAGTATTACCACTTTCATCCAATTATGAATTTTCTCAAGGCTTGGGAAAAATGATTACACAGAACTTTCCCGAATCCCTGATTATCCAGTGGTTTGTTTCTCAATATTTATGCATAATATGTAATTACTCCATTTGCAAATTAATGAAAATGAATAGGGATAGGCCTTTTCTCTACCAACAAATGCATAATATATTTATTTGAAATACCAAAATAATTGTAGTTACCCATCAAACCATTATTTAGAATATTTGTGTCACATTTACCAATCCATATAACACATACAAATACCACTCAATTCTGCCCAATGGTATTTGTAAACAAATTCTAACCAACCCAATGCATAGGTAAATACTACTATAAGTGATGCATATAATCTAAATACAATGCCACTTAAATTCCACTCCAGTATTGATATGCAAACCAAACAATCCCAACCCTTGAAATATAAATGCAAATATCACTCATTTCCAGCCTATGGTATTTGTATGCAAATACCAACCAAGGTAATACATAGTAATTATGCCAGCAAATATCACTCATTTCCAGCCGTATTTGTATGCAAATACCAACCAAGGTAATACATAGTAATTATGCCATTACCAACGAATGAAACCCATAAAATATATGTAAATACCAATGCATCTAATGTAGATGGTAAATGTATGCAATTTACCAATCAAATCGAAAGGAACATTTAGGAATTTACATAATCAATCCAACAACTGGAATGTGTATGCATTTACCTATTTAAGCAAGATGGGTCCGCGCCCTTCTTCTGCTATAATACATACAACTGTTTGAATTTCTTTATGAGATTATTACAAACACTTTGTGTGCTAAGTCTAGAAATTCATTCAAGCTATGTATATTTTTTTACTGTAAAGTGAATTGTGTCCTTTCTTTTTATATCAAAACAAAAATCTAATAACATGGCTAGTGTTAATAGCCTTTCTTCAAACACTTCGCATATTTGATTCCTCAAATGATTTTCCCAAAAAGAAATTAGTCAAACACATTCATCTCCAAGCATTTCCTTTCATAATTATTAAACTATCATAACTTAATTAAAGGTTTTGAACGCCTGCAAACATCTTAACAATAACATTGTTCATAATTCAAATTGCTGTGGTATCCTACAGCTGTATCCTCTAAATGACGGATTTCAGTTTCCAATTTTGCTACAGGGTAATATTCTATTTTCTTAAGAATCATACATACCCAACATTTATTTCTAACTTCAATTTAAACACATTCATTTTTACATACACATGGCTTAAAGGGTTAATACAATTTTGTACTGAATTTTAAGAGAGAAACCATTGGATTCATGCCATGATTCAAATTCCATCAATTTCCAAATAGCATTAAGGTTGTAATACAATTATCAATGAAGTACTTATCTGAAAATCATTGGGATGTTGCAACTGGCATCTTATGGATCCCTCTCCACTCAGCCATAGGTCACTGCGCTCTTAATCTTTCAATGCAACTACCACCCCCGAGCTGGAACCAAGAATTCGCCAGGAGTACACTCATGTTTGCACTGGAATTTCAAATGGGCACTCAACCAACCCATACAGACTATAGGAATTTGATTCACATTCCAAACTTAACAGACCTAGCTCAAAGATAAGAAAACCCAGCCTCTATCAAACGATGAGCAACAAAAATGGAGTGGATTTTTAACCGATTTTTAGCTCTCGGTATCTTCACAAGTGGTTAGTGCCATCCCTTGCTCTCTACATAATATTCCCCTTGGGCAAGTTAACAATGGATGGTAGGAACAAGCTTTCCTCATGCCTCCCTTAGTTTTGTTGCATGGAAATTTATAACCATCCCTTGCTCTCTACATAATATTCCCCTTGGGCAAGTTAACAATGGATGGTAGGAACAAGCTTTCCTCATGCCTCCCTTAGTTTTGTTGCATGGAAATTTATAACCACATGGGTTCTTTCCAAAGAGACCCATCACTTACCGTGCAATGCCCTTCTCTTTTCAGCATTCCTCCTCATAAGTAGCCAGCTATATTTCAATTATTAATATCATAGTGTCAGTACATTTTACATCACAATTTGGCTTATAGCCAATTTAACTGCAAACCAAGACAAGGGAAACTCCGGGGGTGTTACACTTGGCTTGCACCCAGTCTTTATTGTGGAGCTCCTTCAACCATATTTTCCACCTCTATTGGACACCTCAGAGGTAGTTGAGCGCTTGGCCTCTACTGAACTCAAACCTAACTGCAATGGGTAGGAAATAATCAACTGGATCATGGATACACAGATGAAGGGAACTTGCTAGCAGAACATCCAACTGTATTGGGATGTCAAAGCAGGGCAGCTTCTTCACCAAGGAAAGTGGCTCACCGAGAGTCAAATTGAGTAGAAGTTTCCCCACCTAATGAGGGAACTTAATGCAATGGAGACCATTGCTTCCAAAGGGAGGAGGACTTATCCAAGTGGATATTAATGGCCACCCACCTCTTTCATTGAATCACAACGATTCTCCATCTCCTTGGCAATTTTCTATGGTTTTTCAAGTCCCAAACTTTTGGGGCAGTTTGAGGTCCTAAATGGTCCCAAAAGCTCCAAAAATATCTTGGACTCTCTGAATCTTGTTCCTCTCTTCGAGATATTACCAATGGCCTATTGTACTCTTTAACCATAGTTTATATGTGCAAGTTGTCCCCCCCGATATTTTGAACCATTAACTAGCCACTTTAGGGCCCACAATTTCTTTTTGGCACTTCAACTCCCAGGGTTATGTTTTTTATGTTTAGGGTTTTTGCATCTTTGGATTTATGCTTATGATAAAAGTTCATTTTCAGTCTCTTTGTAATTAGCTCTTGTGAATGAGTGTATCTGACACATCTCTCTTTAGTTATAATCTACCACCATTTGAGTTAAGTTTGTATTCCTTTGCATTTTATAGTCTTTTCCATTCCATTCATTAATAGAATTTGGGTTTTATTGTAATATTGTGCTCTCTGCAAAATATTCATGTGTGTGTGTTTCCTTTTTATATTAATGCATTCATTTCATTCTCCAAATAATCTAGATCAATAAGGCTAGCCTATTGACATCTCAACAGTTGAAACATCAACAAGTGACAACTTTGGTTAATAGCCATGATTTTAGCACCTGTAGGAAACTTGTATGCATGAATACATTGATAATAATTCTATGTATGCATGAAGACATAATTTTTTCCATGTTAAGCGATCCACCCTAGCGTAGTATTGTTCTCCAAAGATTTTAAAGAAGTGTGGAATCCTTTTAAGTGAAGTGAAGAGAACCCTCTTTGTCTCAATGAGCATGTATCTTGAAATCCAATGTTGTAATCGAAAGTTTATGATCTAGTTGGATCCATTCAAGACATAGAAGGTAGCATTTCTTAACTATGTAACAAATCCATATCTAGATCACATAATTTACTGTGGAGCAAGAGTACATTTGAAACCCAGTTTACCTAGGCATATGTTGATCTAGTAACAAAAGCATCACCAATTGCAAAGAGTAGTGGAAGTGGTAGTCGTTTCCATTGACATCTAAGCTCATTTTGAATATATAGGTTCTCTGAAATGAGAAATTGATGTTTGTTCATTCATATTCAAAGATTATAGGGTTTGACCCTTCATTGAAATATTTGTATTGTTATATCGATGATAGAGAGTCTCGAAGACTATATAAGGCACAAAAGAAGTTGGATTTTTTTAAGCAACAACAAGAAGGTATCCAAGCAAATCACAGGTTTGATTCCCAAAAAACCCTAAAGCCAATATTTTCATTCATTTGTCATTGTTGATGAAAATGAAAGTATCTTCACTTTTGATTGAAAAGACACATGGCATCAGTTGGAACACACATGAGTCTAGTCCAATGGTACGATTACTACTAACAAACCCAAGGGCTTATGTTAAGAAACCATGGTTTCTGGGAAAGTGGGCTATAAAGGCCACCTACATATTGATAGAACTCAAGCTTGGAAAGACATATCTTGGTCAACTTGGCCACCATTGAACATGCTCGGCAAGATCCATTTGATCTAACTCATGGGTGAATAGATAAGAGTGGTGAACAACATTTATTTTCTACTCTAAATGGAGAAAGAAGGAATGCTTGCTTTGAACCAGATAAAATTTAAAAAGTATTTTTTTGTTGATTAAATAGCTTTTGCATTCTGAGGAACTTTCCTCAACCCAAAATATAGGGAGGAGTAGGAAACCATATATGGGTAGAGAGGCAATATTATCCCAAGGTTGGTTGACGAGAAATCGTATTTGTGAGAAGGGTTAGGGCTACAAGGTCGACCCATGCTAAGAAAGGAAAAGTAAACTTATATTTGTTTTCACAAATAGCACGAGGATAACTTGCTTTAATAAATTTTGTGCAACTATTCATTTTGGAAAGAAGAACTTTGGTGTTGAGAAATTTCATGACTCTAAGCAATATTCGAAGCTAAACATGGGTTCATGAGAATCACTCAACTGCATTGTTCACCTTTTGGGGAAAAGTGGTTATCGAGAAACATCTTATCACCTCCTCCTCTAATTCCTTCTTTGCTATGGGGTGTACTGCAAAAAGAACTACATATATAACTATATCATGTTATAAAAGATCTCACTCAACAAGCAAGAGAATGGAAATTAGGGAGGGGTCTGGACCTTGTTGAAAATAAAAGATGATTTTTGGAGAGCTCAACTAAATCACTTGAACTTAATTCAAGTACAGTATGAGTCATTCCAAGATAGATGACAATCTAGCATACACTTTATTTTCTTCCCTTCATTGTTGGTCACCTCTTGTTTTAAATATATAGCATTATCTTCAATAATCCTCCTTGAACACTGAGCTAGAAAAAAGTAAGTGCAACTACTCGACCACATATATACAAGTGACGATAAATATCTCCAAAAACACACAATTAATCAAAGTCTGTGGGTCTTATCCAATGTCTAGTAAATACAATAGTAAATACAATGGGACTAGTAAGTATAATTATTCCCACTCCTTTGAACTTGTTTCAAAATAGGGGTTGGCTAGGGAAATGACGACTCTCAAAATGGAGTTAGATATTTTTGGAATTGACTTAGATGCTACATTTCACTTAGGTCCCCTCCTAGGGAAGGAACGTTAGCCAACATATTAGTATCCATATGCTTTCAATTTGTATTTATTGATATATCTATGTGTCGTAGTATTCATGGAGAGAGGAAACTGAAAAAAATGGAGGAATTGTCGTGATCAACAAAATCCAATTTATGGTCCTCACAACCATTTCCATGCATAGTGATGCGACAGGTCAAGCGAATGGCAACTATTATTTTCCACTGCCATGCATAGAGATGCCACAGGTCAAAATGACAGCTAATAGTTTTTTCCACAAACTTAGATAAGTAATATGGACGCAAGTGCTATGAACCAAATAAGATGGATGTTAGTGCTCATATCAATGAATATGAAATATAGGCTTAAAAAGAATTATGTGTTGACATATAGTATTTTTCTAAATTTTAAAAAATTTAAGTTATTATTGAATTCAACAGTAATAGCTAATTTTCCAAAACACGCCAGGGTAATTTTAGTCATATCAGTAAGAATAAATGAATGAAAAATTAGATTCAACCACTTTTAAAAATTAAAATATATGATATTTTTTTTTAAATTTCAACTTAATAATAATTTTTAGGAAAACATTAGGAAAATGATAGTTTTGGATATGAAGACAAAGCAAGTTGACCTCATACCAAAAACTATAGTCCCTAGTAGGGTTAGGGACTAATAACTAGTATAGTGTTCAATCTAAGACACATAGATGATGTACTGATACCACACATGTAATACACCTAAATTTTTTAGTCTTTAGTTCATGTTTTTTATTGTTAAGGATGTCTCCATTCGCGAGAAGAGTTGTAACTCTTCCATATCTTATTGTTTATATGTGGCCAGGTCATTGTAATGAATCATGGAATAATTAATAAATATATTTTTTATTGGAAATTCTTCTTCCAATTTGGTATCAGAGCATGTAACCTGTGGCGTGTAACCTTCATGGAAGCCTATTTCATCTGACATATCTACGTGAGGGGTGTATCTCTCCAGCTAACTGGTGAGTGCGTGTCTCCTAGAAAGGGGCATGTAACTTGCGTAAGGGGTGGCAACCTGCCTGGAATCTGGCACAACTAAGCGTGTAACCTACGCGAGGGCGACAAGTTGCCTAGAATATGACATGTTAGGCATGTAACTTGCATTCCTTTCCCCATCCACCCTAACCTCTTCCCTTTTCCCTCTCCCATGTCCTCTATTGCATGCCTTTTCCCTTGTGCATCCTCTACACTAGACTTCCCTCGCCTCTACACTAATATTCCCTCACACGTCATTTCCATCGCCTATGTTGTGTGGTATCAGACCATCAACCAATCATGAATATAAGAAACACAAAAAACTCAAAAAAATCCAGATGTCCTCCCCACTCTAAGGTAAATGAATCAATGAGGAAAATGGATACTGAGATCCATGAAATATACAAAAAACTAAATGAATTCGTAGCATTCAAGGTTGAGTACGAAGCCTCAAAAAATACAAGTAAAGGTAATGAGTATCCCTAACTCATCCTCGCAGCCATATTACTCATGAAATGCAGGCTCATTCAACAACGGTATACATAAAGAAAAAAATGATATACCAAAATTGGATGGTGAGGACAGTCTAGAAGGAACAAGATGGATTAATAAAGTTGAACGTTATTTCACCTTGTACCATATATATGAAGAAAGTTAAAAAATCAACATTGCAACAATGTACCTAGCAAAATCAGCATGTGATTGGTTCTTATGGTGGGACACTAAATGTCAAGGGGGACTGGTGAGAGATTGGGACACCTTCAAGAAGAATATTTTAGAAGATTCTAGGATATAGAAGAAGACGAAGTCTACACCAAACTTACTCGCTTGCAACAAACATGGACAATGGAGGAATATTTTAATGATTTCCATGTACTTGCCACCCATGTTGATGATGTATCTGATAAAAACCTTCTACAAATTGCCATATCAAGGTTGAAACCAAAATGCAAAATGAAATTAAAGTACTAGATCGCAACGATGTTGAACAAGAACATCAAAAAGTTAAACTTGTCGAAGAAAAACATATGCCTTATCAACAAACTGCTTATTCCCAATTGAAAAAATCAAGTTCAAAATATATCCCTCCTCACTAAAGGATCTCACCATTAGATTCCAAGAAGGATAATGTAATGCCCCATATTTTGATTAGGCATATTTATCAGTTAGACATGTTATAATTTATTTTCTTATATTCTGTTGAACTCAGCTCGACTGAGTAAACTATATTACGATATGATGGACCTCATTATATGATGTTACCTTGTTTTATTATTTCACTATGATTATGATGTTACTATGTTATGCGGTTACAATGTCATGATTATCATACGATTTCTTTATTTTACGATTACAGTATATGTTTATATGTTTTCATTAATAAGATGTGAAATATATGATTCGGTATGTGGATACCCTCTTCTTATATGAATTATTGAAGTGTTATATGTCATACGCATCTATGATGAACTAAAAAGGTTACATGAAATAAAATGATTTTTGATAACATGGATCAATTGGCGATCAATGGGAAATGCTTTCTATAAATTTGTATTTTGCGAAATACTAACCTACAGGACACAAGGGCTATGGGATAGCCAGTTACTTGATCTGATATGGGACACAAAAAAAACTTGTTCGTACAATAAACCTTAGCAGCCAAAAATGAGGATACGATAACACAAACTGATAATCTCGATAGCAGCAAAGTATGAGTTGATAAGGGCGTAGGCCCAGTATGTTGAGAGGGATGGATGTGTTTCCCACCCTATGTTTCCATGAGACCCGAGGTCGTGGGAGGGCCGTGCTGAGACACGCTCCCCATGTAGTTGTGATGACGATGGTCGGATTCCTGCTAGGGGAGGATAGGTCCGTTGTTCAGCCGACGCTATCGCTCTCAAGTTCTATGTGGTCAGGTCGGTGAGTCCGACATCCACTTTTGTACTAGCAGAGGAAGGATAGGGAGGATGCAGGACGTAGGTTATGACGGGAGGATGTGTTAGTTAGTACTATTGAGGGTTAAGTATTCCTTGATTCTGAGTTAGTGGTAGTAGGTACCCTTCCTTGTACATGATTGATTAAACTAATGTAAACATAAAGATAATGATGTGAAATCGTAAAGAATTAAATGTTAAATAATTGAGGACGTTAAAGTAATTGTACGATATATATTATGCTTGTTCTTCTACCTGGGGGTAAATACTACTATTAGTTAGCAGGTATGCATAGGCGGGATGGGGTTTGTCTATAGTACATTTCTGATCTGTGCATACGCTGGCCACGCATGCACACCTTGCACATGTACACTAGTATCGATATACAAACACTTAACATATTGACTAAATGTATAAGCCGTCATAAGTAATTATGTTAATCATGCATTGATCGAATTCAGATAATGAACATAAAGTTATTTAAGATGTGTAAAACAAGTCAATTAAGCTATGTATTACTCGTTGGTAAACATCGTGATAGACAATTGAGACAAGTGTCATCAGTTAACATTGTCGTCTGAGAATTATTGTAAATAAGGTAATGGTACTGTCTAATTAATTAGTAAGATTGTTTAAGCCCTTAAGGGTGCTTTGTTTAGAAGAACGACGATACTATGTAGATGTTAGGGTACTCATGTGATAAACAAATGATTTAAAAGACATTTTTATTAAATTCACCATTTATTATTACTTTGTGGTGATTTAATTAATATTATTACTTAATTAATTTTATTTTAATAATATTACTACCCATGTCATAACAATTGCAAAATAGGTAAAATTTAAATATTGATTAATGAATGATTAGAGTGTGATTATTTTACATTTCTAAGTTAGACATAATAGGATAACAATTTTGGAATGAATGGGATGTGATGGAAAATGGTTTATTACTATTTAATTATTCAATACGAATCTTGGAATTTAAATCTCAAGATAAGTGATCTCGACGGATGAGGTAGACCATTAAGACACACCATGTCCAAGTTGAAAAGGGGTCAACTATTTATATAATATTTTATTAATTACATTAATAACATTAAATACAAAGTTGGTGAATAGACTTGTAATTAATAAACCTTGTCCCAAATGGATAACCTTTGGGTAATGATTCCCGTCGTAATAAATACTTACGACCGTCAATCAAAGTCAAATAAATTTACCATGAGTGTAATTAATTATTCGGTACATTAACTGTGAAAAATACATTTTTATAATGAAACGTGTATGAATGAACTAGGGAAAGGAGTAAATGTTTGAGGGTCTCGAGAGGGGGAGTTTGGGGCGGTGGAGTAAGCCCAAGGTCTTCTCAAGGAAGGAAGTGTATATATAGGGGGAGAAAGTTGAAGGTAGGGGGGAGCTTGAAGTGAGGAGAAAGGTTTGAGAACAGAAAGGTTTGGGAATAAAAAGAAGGTTTGAGAACAGAAAAGAAGGTTTGAGAACAGAAAAAGGTTTGGAGAACCTAAGTAAACACTGCTCTCGGGATTATCAGTTTGTGAGCTCGGGGGCTTGGAAATCCTTTGATTTCCAAGGGCCAGCAAGATAATAGCTGGTCGGTAGGGTGGACACTTCATCTTGGCTGACTAAGAGAATATAAAACCTGCTACAACGTACGGTCTACTAGCATCAACATCAGGTAATTTCCTGGTTATTTACGTTATTTGATTATTATGCTAAAACGTACTCTAAACATGCATATAACTTTCTTTTTACTGATTTACTACTGTGAAACATATTCTTATGCTGGAACAAATTGTTGAAAATAAAATATTGATATGTTAGTTTGTTTTAAAATGCGAATGTATGGTTGATAAAGACAAGACAGTACACTAAATATCATTTAGAAGCATAGTAATTTTTAGAAATTTACTCACACATATCTACATAAATTTAAAACATAGTAAATTAACTCAGAAATTTTACTTAGTGCTCTGTTGTAAAAACCAGAGCACTACAGATAAGAATCAATGTTTTAGATGTAATTCCCCTAGTTGGAATCTAGGACATAAATGCAAAGGCACACAATTCTAGCTATGTGAAAAAAATAATAATAAGAGTGACTTAATAATGATGGGAAATATGGAGATGTATCTTCTTCTGACACATAATGAGACATTGACAAGTCGAGCAACCAGGAAGCCAATTCTACTTCAACACTCTTTATTGCTGCAAATTACGTGTAATTCTGAACCCTAAACACTTAAAATATTTGTCTAAATCAAGAAAACCAAGGTGACTATGCTTATAGATAGCGGTAGTTTGCATAATTTCATAGATACAAGGACATAAAAACAATTAAACATGTTTGTTGACCTTACCTCTGACTTTCAAGTCTCAATTCCAAGGGACAAGATTACTTCATGTGATGGGAAATGCTAGGATGTAGAATTAGATATTAATGAATTGGTGGAGTAGATGTAGTCTTAGGACCCCAATGGCTAGCCATGTTTGGTACAATGGGGTTAAATTTACAAGAACAATTTATAAGATTTTTGAAAATGGAAGAAACTACAAGTTTCATGGAATCAACTTCCAATTAGTCTCATCCAATAGGATGGAAAAAATGATTAAGAAAGGAGCCCAAGCATATCTCTTACACTTCTATTCAATGGAGGGATCTTCTAATGAAAGTGGAGATGATGATCCAAAAAAAATTGATAAACAAATTGGGATATGTATTACCATTTTTCAAGAACCACCTTGTGGTCTTCCTCCACCATGTTCTAGAGATCACATCATAGAGTTGATCCCGGGTTCGCCCCTAATTATAATAAAATATTATAGGAAGTCTCACAAAGATAAAATATATATTAAATTCTTGGTCCAAGAATTATTGCATTGTGGCATTATTTCCTGAAGTAAGAGTCCCTTCTCAACTCCGGTCGTATTGGTCAGAAAAAAGGATGGGTCATAGAGACTTTGTGTCGATTATCGAGCATTAACAAAATTACCATTAAGGACAAATTTCTTATTCCATTTGTGGATGAACTATTGGATGAGCTCCACGGTGCCAAATATTTCTCCAAGCTAGACCTAAAATCAAGCTATTACCAAATAAGAATCCGAGAGGAGGATATTCCCAAAACTACCTTTTACACCCATGAAGGCTTGTATGAATTTTGGGTCATGCCTTTTGGACTATCCAATGCTCATGCAACCTTCCAAGTAGTGATTCATGACTTATTCCATTCATACTTGCAGAAGTTTGTACTTATCTTCTTTGATGATATCATTGTTTACAACAAAAACTGGAACTTACACCTGAAGCACGTAGAGAAGGTATTAAAACTACTAGAAGAAAATAAGTTCTATGTTAACAAATCTAAATGCAACTTTGGGAAAAGAGAGATAATTTTTTGGGGCCATGTCATATTAGCATAGGGAATCAAGGTAGACCCAAAGAAAATTATGGCAATTATAGAGTGGCCTAGCCCTAAAACACTCACATCATTAAGAGGATTCCTAGGTATTACATGCTACTATAGAAGATTTGTTCGAAAATATGCACGGATTGTGGCCCTATTAACAACACTATTGAAAAAAATATGCCTTTAAATGGAATGAGGAAGCTGAATCTTGTTTTAACAAGATGAAACCTGAATGACATCTACTCTTGTTTTGGAAGCCTCATATTTCACAAAAAACATGTATCGTTTAATGTGATGCTTCAGGAATAGGGATAGGAGCCATGCTCATGCAAGATAATCACCCATTGCCTTCGAAAGTTGAAGATTAAAACCGAATGAGCAAACAAAATCTACATATGACAAATAAATGTTGGCAATAATGCATGCCTTGGTTAAGTGGAATCAATACTTGTTGGGAGCCAAATTTATCGTCAAAACATATCACAATAGTTTGATGTACTTCCTAAACCATAAGAACCTTTCATCAGAACAACAAAAATGGGTGAAAAAAATCTAGGTTTTTGTCTTTGACATTCTTAATAAAAAGGGCAAGGAAAATTTGGCTGCAGATGGATTATTAAGAAAACATGAAAGTGACTCTACACTATGCATTATCTCCAAAGTTATTCCCGAATGGATCTCAGAAGTTCAAACTGATTATGAAAAAACCCCAGAGATAAAGAATCTAATAGAGGAAGTTGAAAAAAACAAAGCAACAAATCCAAATTTTACATGGGAGACATACTATGGTACAAACAAAGGATATATTTGCCAAATGCTTCTAAATTCAAATTCAAATCGTAAAATAGAATCATGATTCTCTAACGGTGGGTCATGTTGGATTTTACAAAACATACTATAATATATGACAATACTTCTTTTGGAAAGGTATGAAGATAGATATTCAGAAATAAGTGGTAGAATGTGATACATGTCAGTGACAAATGCTTGAAATGGTTTCTCCTCCAGGCCTTCTTCAATCCCTTCAAATCCAATTCAAAAATGGTTTGAAATATCTATGGAATTCATCTCTAGTCTCCCTACCTTCGAAGGGAAAGATAGTATACTTGTAATCGTAGACCGATTAACCAAATATGCCCACTTCATTGGAATTGCATCAAAAGCAAAAGCTAGCCAAGTTGTTGATATCTATGTAAAAACATATTTAAGCTTCATGGGTTCCCCAAAGTCATCGTCACTGATAGGGATCCCAAGTTTACTAGCAACTTCTAGAAGGAATTGTTCCACCAAGTTGGGACCTCTCTAACCATGAGTACTTCTTATCTTCCCCAGATAGATGGATAGATTGGAGTGGTTAATAAATTCCTTGAAGGGTACCTAAGGAATTTCATGAATGATTGCCAGACACAATGTCTCAATTGGTTACATCTTGCAGAAAGGTGGTACAATAGTACATATCACACCTAAGCAAAAATGGCCCCTTTTGAAGCATTGTATGGTTATACACCACTATCAACTAAAGAATACATTGTCAACAATTTGAAGGTTCTTGCCGTGAAAGATTATCTAGCTACTTTTGATGAAGTCTTGCGTATTTTCAAAAGTCATCTCAGACAAGTAAGGAATTGAATCAAACAACAAGATGACAAGCGAAGAACTGGTTGTGAATTTGTGGAAGGAGATTGGGTGTTTCTATGACTCCAACATTGTAAGCATAGCTCAATCAAAAACTACAAAAAACATAAACTTGTGCCCAATTTTACCGTCCTTATCAAATTTGGAGGAGTGTGGGCCAAGTTGCATATGCCCTTGATATTCCAAACATGGGAAGATTGCATGATGTTTATCATGTTTCTTGTTTGAAGAAAAAGTTGGGCCCTATAGTTCATATACAAACAAAATTACCCCTTTTAGATGAAGAAGGGAAGTTAATATTAATTCCTAAATGTATCGTAGAAGTTAGAACCAAATTTCTTCATTCAAGAAGCATTACTGAGTATCTTAGCAAGTGGAAGAATTTACCAGAAGATGAAGCCACTTGGAAAAATGAGGAGTTTAGATCAAAGCATTCATTTTTATCCATGCTTCGAGGACAAATCATTTATGGAAGGGATGACTTGTAATACACCTAAACTATTTAATCATTAGTTAATGTTTTTTTTTCGTTAAGGTCACCTCCGTTCATGAGAAGAGTTGTAGCTCTTCCATACCTGTTATTTATAAGTGACCATATCATTGTAATGAATCATGGAATAATTAATAAATATATTTGTTATTGGAAAGTCTTCTTCCATCACATGCATAACTTGCAACCAAAGTATATGTAGATGATAAGACACGATAACTTCAACCAACACCTAAATAGGCCAATAACCTAAAAAATTGAATATAAAGACATTATGGTTTGAAAGCGTGGTTTGATTGGGCCACTTTAATAATCTCTCTAGCTCCCCTTTTTAAAATTAGACCACATGAATGTAAGAAGACTCATTTATTCTATATATATTGGGGTCATAAAGAGATAAATTGAATTGTAAACTAAACTAAGTCTCCCAATCTTTGGGGATTCAATGGTGAGGAAGAAGGCCTTCCTTGTCATCTTATGACTCAACCATGTTGAAGATCTAGAGACTAACTAGTTAGCCTTAGTAGCTCTTCTTCCATTCAACACCAAAAGGTTGCATGATCTAGCATGTCAATTAAAATGTCGATATTGGAAACCCCAAGTATATGACTATCAAGGTGTAACATCACCCAACTTAACTTATGTGTTAGATTCACACCCCAATTTGTCACAAAATTATTAAGCTTGCATGACGACAACATGGATACAACACCCTTTTATTCTTCATGCTCGACGGTATAAGCATTGACACCAAACTAAATAAAATTAAGTAAGCTTTAGTATACTAGAATTGATCTCACTTTTACCCCTTATAGACCAACCAAGTCTAAGCTATGAGATTGACATAGTCAATTAATTGTTCCTTTTCTACTACCAAACTCCAAGTATATGACCATCAAGATGTAACACACCCAACCTAACCTATGGGTTATATTCACGCCCCAATTTGTCACGAAAGTATTAAGCTTGCATGACAACAACATGGATACACCACCCTTTCCTTCTTCACACTCAAAGGTATAAGTACTAGCACCAAACTAAATAAAATTAAGAAGGCTTTAGTATACTAGACTTGATTTCAGTTTTGCCAGTTACAGACCAACCAACTCTAAGCTATGAGATCGACAAAGTTAATGGATTGTTCCCTTTCCATTAAGTTTTAACAAAGCCTCAACATTCCATCAAAAAATTTTCATTTAGGAGGAGAGAGAAAAACACTAACCCCATTGGAGAATCTATATTTTCACAATTTCTCATAATTGTGTAGGGTTTTCTGGTTTTAAACTATGTACATGTTTCATTTTTTTAAAAACTACACACATATTAAATTGAGAAAACCCTACACAACTAACCCCCTTACCATCACCATCATCTTATACTTATTCCAAACTAGTTCAACTATGTGTATGCGTTAAAAGTCAATTCTACAAAGGAGTTCATTTAAAGCTCCTTCGTCCGATCGTGTGAAGTCTGTAGGGGTCAAAGTAAGTCCCCATGCAAAAAAAAGGCATTGGTTCTTAGGCAAGAAAGGAAGCCACCAAGCACATATAGCGGTAATACATGGAAGGTAAGTAAGCGAGCCGGGCATAATATAGCATTCGTAATTCTCGGGCAAGTAAGAAAGCCAAGTATATAGCGTTCGTCGTTCAAAGGTAAGGACCACCTAACTTAGGTAAGCTCCATCCTAATTCAGGTAAGCTCCAAAGTAAGTAAAAGTAAGTAAAGCATACGACTTTTGTTTTTCTAAGGTGAGCTTCTACGTAAGGTAAGCACCTAACTCAGGGAAGCAGTAAGCGGTGTTGGTTCAGTAAGCTGCCTCCAAATTTAACGCTTACAAGTACTTCGTGGGTTCAATACCCTACATCTCTATGGAGTGCTTTTCTTTACCAGGGTGTTGGTTTTGGTTGTTTATCTGTTGTATGGGGAGCTAAAGGTTTTGATCCTTTTGTTCCGGGAGGAATAGCTTCTCATCATATTGCAGTGGGTATATTGGGTATATTAGCAGGTCTATTCCATCTCAGTGTTCGTCCTCCCCAACGTTTATACGTAGGATTACGAATGGGGAATATTGAAACGGTCCTATCCAACAGTATTGTTGCTGTGTTTTTTACAGCTTTCGTTGTTGCCGGAAAAGTCTTCAACTTCTAGATGGTAGTTCACCTTATTGTGTTTGCACCTCTACATGTAGTTGCAAAAGAGGTGGACCTAGAAATTGGATTACTTGCATGTGTTAGTACATGATTGAGAGTTCTAGGAATAAGAGGGCACACCCTAAGGTGCAAATAGGTAAATTTACATTTGGCTTTTGGTCCTTGTTGGGGAAATTGTAAACTGAGAGCCACACAAAGCTATGTTTGTTTTTTAGCATTCAGACCTTCTTGTCTACTAAGGGACAACCCTCCTAAGTAGCATTTGGGGACAAAAGAGATTCATTATCTTGAAAGCAATGAAGTTCCATAATGGTCTAAAATTTTTTATCCACAAGACAACAATCCTTGAGTGCATTGATCATGACCTTAGCAACAAAAAAAAAATCAATATATTGTATAACAAACATGTTCATGAATGACCTTATCTTTGACGAATAGTAGTGAGTTCCTTAAGGATGTTTCATAGTTTGAATTGCACATGCATATGCCTACTGGATCTTGGCTAGAAAGCCCTCTTGAGTTCATGATAGAGAAACTTACTTGTGTGTTGCATTGCATGTTCCAAAATAGTTAATGACTTAGATTGGATTGAGAACAAAATGAAAGAACACACACTATTGCAAAAAGAACACAAGATACATAATCAAAAGTAGAGCAGTACAATGGAAATCAATTTCTATTGATGAATCTAATCGTGAAAAACAATGCAATGTACATAGAATACTTAGTGGTTAGAATGGTGGCAACTTAGTAGGAGATGTGACCTCTACTCTCATTCACAAAAATCCCTTAATAGGGAGGAGGAAAAATCCTTTTATTAGAATATGAAGCACAGACTCTTGAGTACGAAAAAACTAAACCTAGGACCCAAGGTGGCAAAGGAAAGATGGGCCTAAAATGCTGAGCTATAACATCACCTTCTAAGGGCCATAAATTTCTCATACAAACTCCGATTCCCCAATGTGATAGTTAATTGGAAATGTATTAATGAGCCCTACATTGGAAATGCATCTATTGAACTTTTTTCTACTGTTTTAATCTTGTAAAAATGACAGGAAGGGTTGGAAATTATGTCAAAATTCCATGATTGTCAAAATTAGGACCGTTTCTATGACAATGTAGGAGTCAAATGGCCACCTAGATGGACCATTCCTAGGTGACTTAATGCTTTTGTTGTAGGATGTCTATGCAACTTGAGGCATTCTTGAATGCCAAAATGAAGAGTGTTTGAAAGACAATAAAGGAGTCAAATGGCCACCTTGATTAGTTAATACTTCTCTTGCATAACATTTATGCAACTTGAGGCCTCCTTGAATGTGAACATGAAGAAATCCTTGATCATATTACATATATTTTTCTATGCCACCATAGAGCTCCCACAACTCTTGGAGCCTAGCCCTAATCATACCATTAGAATGAATTTGATCTAGAAAATAACCCACTAAAGGATTCTTCATAACAAGCTTCTTTATATTCATTAACATAAACTTATAAAAAGAGTTTAGGAAAAGACACAAAGCCAACACCATTATCTCAAGAAAGAACTTTGATAGAACCTTTCATGCTTTGTTCCATCATTATCCCATATGATTGCTACAAGATAAAGGATGTTCAATGTGTAGGTCATTTTGATACTCTCACTTGAAAACATTATAAGTTATACAAAAAAAACTACACACATACTTAAAAACATTGAATTAAAAAAGAAAAAAAAATTCCGTTTAGTGACGAAGACGATGATCTCTTAAGCCACCTACAAAAACTAGGTCATGCAAGGGATTGTTTTAACAAAAAAACACCCCTCTAAATGCAACTTAATATTAAGAAATTGTGATTATATTCAATGGATCACCCATGAAAGGGTAGTTATGTGAAACATTTAGGGTGTGAAGATCACCGGTGTCGTGCTCTTAGGTTAGAAGATCCTTGGGGTTTTCTCTTGACCACTTAGGAGGCCCATTAGTTGGTGGCACGACGGGAGATGAATGCGAGTGTTGGGCGAATTACTTCGTAAGCAGAACCCTTGTTCGGTCAGATGTGGCATGAGCACTGTTAGGTGGGCACCTTTCTTGGCATGGGAAAGACATGCCCACACCCATGAGCACACCCGCCACGAGTAGGTTGAGCAGATAGAGTAGGAATCCCACACATCAATCGGTTGGAGTCACCTTAGGTTGGAAGTCCGCAATGGGAGGACGAAACCAAGTCAACTTGAGGCATGGGGCGAGTTGAATCCTAGATGATGGGGTTCGAAGCCCACACTTGGGCGCACTTGTAGAAGGATGTAAGTTGACTCACCTTTGGAGAGGTGTGACTGAAGGGTTGCAACCCTTACACCCCTTGGCATGACTTGGGCACATATATATTGGAGGAGTGTCGAAGCTCAAAGGAAGACACACAACACAAGCTCACATGACTTAGGTGGTGTGCACTTCCTCCATGAGGTGAAGCACTTAAGGGAATAACACTCGAGAGAAGTGTTCTTGCCTTAGGAAGAAGGCGCACTTGACCTGGAGGCTCACTTGCTGAAGAGGAAATGTTGGACTGAGAGAAGGCTCCGTCGGGAATTCTGGTTCGTCTGGAACTCCATCGAGAAGTATGGCATGATGGGTGCAGTAGGTAGGCATAACATGGGAGTTGCATATAGGCAGACTTCTGTGTTCGAGCAAACTGTGGTGCGTACTATTCTCTAGGGTGTGGGTTGCTAAGAGAGTTGGGCACATGCATATTCGACAAGGTTGTGGTGTTGCGCTCCTCGCTGATATACTTGGAACGAGTGCTATGTTGAGGTAGACCCACATATGTGGCATAGTTCAGTTGAGACATTGACTTGGATGTAAACTTGAGTTGCTGCCATTGAGGCCGCACTCTTGGAGAGTTGCCGGGTTTGGTATCCTCTATTTGTTGTAACAAATCTCATTGTATTATATGATATTTGGGATCACCCCATTGAGGTGTCGTCGGAGCATACTTGTGTCTTCTTTATGGTTGCCTTGTGTTTATTGTATTTGTCTTTGATGGTGCATGTATTGGGTTAAGGTTAAAGTAAGAAAAACATAAGTGTAAGTTGAGAGGTGTAGTTTGGCAAGTCTCGACCCTGGGCTGGTCACACCACTGGGAGAGGTACTTGGGTAGTGCCACACGGTAGGGAGAAGAGCAAGAACCCATGATTTCTGGCTGGAATTTCTAGACCCATGCATGTAAAAAAGTGAAGACTATTTCTAAAACAATAAAGGGGTCAATTACCACCTTGATGACTTAATACTTTTCTTGCATAACATTTATGCAACTTGAGGCCTCCTTGAGTGTGAACATGAAGAAATCCTTGATCGTATTACATATATTTTGCTATGCCAACCATAGAGATCCCACAAGTTTCGGACCCAAGTCCTAATCATACCCAGATAAAATTTAATCCAAAAAATAACTCATTAAAAAATTCTTCATAACAAGCTTCTTTATATTCCTTAACATAAACTTATAAAAAAAAATAAGAAAAAAAAACAAAGTCAAAACCATTATCTCAAGAAAGAACTTTGATAGAATCTTTCATACTTTGTTCCATCATTATCCCATACAATCACTACAAGATAAAGGATGCTTGAGGTGCATGTCATTTTGTCACCCTCACTTGTAAACAAAGTTAAAAAAAACAACCTATACATATACTAAAAAAACCATTGAATTAATAAAAAATGTGGTTTAGGGGGTGAAGACGATGGTCTCTTAAGCCACCTACAAGAATTAGGTCATGCAATAGATTAAACACCACTCAAGCTTATGTCATGCAAGAGATTAAACACCACTCCAGCTTAGGTCATGCAAGAGATTCTTTTAACATAAAAGCACCACTTAATCTTAAAAAATGGTGATCATATTCAATGAACCACGCATGCAAGGGTAGTCATGTGAAGCATTTAGGGCGTGAAGACCACAAGCCTCATGTCATTCTTTATGGGAGGGGTGAAGCATTTAGGGCGTGAAGACGACAAGCTTCGTGCCATTTTTTATTTGGGGCCATAATTCCTTCATATTTTTTGGAGCGGGCTGACACGCATACCGTAACGTTTCTTTGTGGCCTAAGGATCATGTGAACACTCTCGCAGTTTGCAGTTAGTAAGCAGGGTATCAGATACGAAGATTGCTTGCTTTTGCCATGAAACGCAACCTCACAGTACAAGTTATTCTCCTTCCAAGCAATTCTTCTCGGGCCGGCTTTTGTTAACTAGACTCGCTGGCCTGGCTTTGGTAGGGCACTTGCAGACGATCCAGAAGCACAAACTGAGGCAACATCGAAAACAACCGTCGAAAGAAAAGCCTGTAAGTTGATGATTCTATTCACAGTTTTGTTGTTGGATTGCCATTTTCGTTTTCGTTTGGTTTTGCTTATTGGATCCTTTTGTTTTTGGGCATTTTGATGGATGGGTTCTCCTATGATAGCAATGAATTTATAAACGTCTTCATGTTTGCCTGATGGCATTAGTTCTTTTTTCTCTTTTTCAATACCCATTTGAACAGTTGTTGGATCGCCGATCAATATGGTAGGCAGCAAATCTTCTCCTGGATCTCCTGGGGATAGCCCAGATGAGAATTTGCCCATTGAGATTAATGGGTCCATTGAGAATCTTAGCAGGAAGGCACAGAATGCTCTTTCTTTGGCGAAAAAACACAAATTTTGGGAAACACAACCAGTAGGCCAATTCAAGGACATTCAGAATCATGACTTGTCGGAAGGCCCAATAGAGGATCCTACCCCTTTGTCTGAGGTTAGGCAGGAGCCCTATAATCTGCCAAGCCCGTATGAGTGGTGTACTTGTGATATCAATAAGGACGAGACCTCTACGGAGATTTACAATCTCCTGACTAATAACTATGTGGAGGATGATGAGAACATGTTTAGATTTGATTACTCTAAGGAGTTCTTGAGATGGGCTCTCAGGCCTCCTGGCTATTTCAAGAGTTGGCATATCGGTGTTCGGGTAAAGACCACCAGGAAGCTGGTGGCTTTCATCACAGGGGTTCCTGCCAGGATCAGGGTTCGAGATCAGTCCGTCCTGATGGCGGAGATCAATTTCCTATGTGTCCACAAGAAGCTTCGGTCCAAGAGACTTGCCCCTGTTCTGATCAAGGAGGTTACCAGGAGGGTGCATTTGGAGAACATATGGCAAGCTGCATATACTGCAGGGGTCGTCCTCCCAACTCCGGTTGCCACTTGCCAATACTGGCACAGGTCCTTAAATCCTAAGAAGCTTATCGAGGTTGGATTCTCCAGACTCGGAGCTCGGATGACTATGAGCAGGACTATAAAATTGTATCGGTTGCCAGAGACAACTGTGACTCCTGGTTTCAGGGCAATGGAAAGGCATGATGTCCCTGCAGTCACACGGCTTCTGCACAATTACTTGTCCCAGTTTGTTGTCGCCCCAGATTTCAATGAAGATGATGTGGAGCACTGGTTGGTTCCTACTGAAGATGTGATTGACAGTTATGTGGTTGAAAACCCTGAGACTCATGAGATTACAGACTTCTGCAGCTTCTACACTCTTCCCTCCTCGATCCTTGGTAATGCCAATTACTCCATGCTGAAGGCTGCTTACTCCTATTATAATGTGTCAACACGGACACCTCTGCTACAGTTGATGAACGATGCTCTCATTGTGGCAAAGAAGAAAGATTATGACGTGTTTAATGCTCTGGACATCATGCAGAACGACTCTTTTTTGAAGGACTTGAAGTTTGGGCCTGGGGATGGACAGCTTCATTATTATCTCTACAATTATCGCATCAAAGATGCCCTTAAACCATCTCAATTAGGATTGGTGCTTTTATAGTGGTGGGCGCTTTGTTGATCTCGGATGCAAATAATGGCATGCCAAGGAAACAGACTAATTTTGATGTACTTATAGATCTTGTTTGTTTGCTGAATTTATGGTAGTCTCCATGTCTGATAATGTTTTTCCCTTGTAAGGTCATCCAAGGCCATGTTCACCCAGTTAGCTATATTTTAGTATTTGTTTCAGATATTTTGGGATATGCAAACAGCTTGGGAGCTTACACAAGTAATTTCTTTGTATGGAAAATGCAGATTCAGCTAATCACCCTGCCATTTTTTGGGATCCCGTTTTGATCATGTTCTGTCTTATTAGTTTTCCTGTTTGTTATTAATTTTTTGAGCGGATAATTATTTACAGGCATACTGTATATTTGTAGTGGCTTGCGGATTGTTCAAGAAGAGATTTGTTATTTTCAAGTTACAGGTAGTATGACTTGTTGGCTTTTAGTGACAGAAGAGTCTTGTGATGCTTTGTTATTGGTGTTGTAATAAGGAGGTAATATTTTCTTTTAATGAATTCTCAAAATGTTCATCAAAGGCGACTATCCATATAAAGCATGAACTCGTTGCCCCTTATTTATGTAATTCCTAATTGTTGCCTTAGAATTGTTGATCACTACTAAATTGATACAATTGCAGTGATCTTTACAGATCTTTACATGCAGTCAATGAAAGTGATCTTGATTCTTTACATGCTTCTCCTTGCCGTGTACAGAATTGCAGTTGCATACTTATCAAAAATTAGTTCTTTCATCCTAAACTTAGATTTCAAATTTATTCATTAGGATGCTTGTCTTATCTTGAGGAGGCCTTGCAATGGTCGATCATCTTTCATCCTTCAGCAAGCAAATTGTATATATGAATAATAAAAATAACCAGGTTAATTTTTTTTGACGTGCTTTGAGAAACATGCCCTGAGGGGCTGCGTTGCATAGAGCAGACTTTCTTCAGCTTAGGTGCCAGGTCTGAGGGGTAGTTATTACGCCAAAATCACGACTTCCACCTGGTCTCATTCCATTTGAATTTTGAAGACAAAGAATACTGAAACTATAGTTCATTGCACAAGAAACATATTCTGCAATGTATGTTATGTTATAGATCTATTTCATCATTGTGCTTGTATGAGCTTGCTATGGTTAAACATACCTTACTAAGGTTAGGATCATGGCCGATTAATTTAATGACTAAGAATTTAGAAGAATATTTTTGCATATTGTCAATATATAGCATGGTATTTTCTACATGTGTGCAAGTGCTCATTTCTTTTGTATTGCAGATAGGTTATATAGGCCATCCTTGATGTGAATCTGTAATTTGGAGTTATGATTTTGTCTTATGAGTATGGCTTAGAATTGCAAGTTAAATGCATCAGTCAGGCTCAGTCATCTGTCTATAAAAGATTCAGAAAAGCAAGAAAAAAACCAGACAACTAGTAAACCTGTCAACTGACCTGATTGCACAGCAGACAACCATTAGACCTCTCAACTGTTCAGGATCCATAGTGTTTTGTAGTATGCAGTCTCATCTATATATTTTGAAACAAAGCAGTATTGAAAATTTGCATTATATGAACATTGTAAACTTTCAGATCTCTCTCTCGCTATTTCTTTTCCAGGTTACAATGCCCAGGAAAAACCCCTGGGTAGTTCCCTTCATTTCAAGGATGGTACTGACTCACTGAGGGTAAACCTTAGATTCTTCAGGGCACCCCAGGTCAGCAACAGGTCTCAAAGCCATTACAATGATATACTCATTATGAGCTCAATTCACTTAGGGCAATAGAACTTTGGTGGGGAGGATAACATTCCATCCCACCAGTGTTAGTGGAACCAGACCAAAACCGGCAAAACCGGCCAGTCTGACCAGTTTTAGGCGTTTTCCGATCTGGTTTGGTGTTGCTGACCATAAATGGCCGCTTCTGTACCAAACTGGCTGCTTTTGTGCCTGAACAGAACTGACCTTAAAATGCGTAAACTGGTTTTTTACTAAACAAGCTGGTTTTGTACCAATCTGCATGCCATGGTTTTAAGCATGGAAATTTTAAAAATAAATAAAAAAGCTAAACCCTAGACCCTAGTAATCATCAGTTATATTAAATGGTAATACTAAATTCTTAAAGTAAAATGATAGAAAATGAAAGATGAGGAGAATGTCACTTAAATTTTTAACATTACCATAAATTGTGTCAGGATGTTTAAGAGTGGTTCCAACTTCATTGGACTTCATATGCAAAATGTAGAATTTTAGATATCATTCAGAATTTCAACATACTTAATAGTTTTCAGGATTTCAAGATTGCAACATTTCCACTGGATTCTATCATGTAGTATGGGATTGCCATTTAATCAAGCACATCAACCTCTCTATGTACCTTGATGTTGGTGGCGCTGATTGTTGATCTCCTTTGTCATGACCTTAATAAAAATGTACCATTCACTCAAACAAAATCACTTAGTAAGCACTGGAAGCTTTTTCTAAGTTTCATCAAAATTGTAGGGTGTTGATTAATGTCCTTGGAGGATCAAATTCGAGATTCAAGGTAGAGGCAAGGGCTAGAGCCTAGAGGAGGGGGCACATCATGCTATTGATGAATAGGATTTCAATATATGCAATGATTTTGATGATATGTAGTTATTTGTTTTAGCAGGATTATTTTGGACTCTAGGGATCATTTAGAGCCTTTTTTGTTTATGTATTTTGGGTCAGATATGGATTGCATTCGATGCTATTTTAGTTATATGTGCCCTTAATAGCTATATACATGAGAAACTTTGCATATTTGTGGATAATGGTTTGGATTCATATGGATGCACATGAATATATATGTTTTTCTCAAAATTTGAATATTTTATGTATTTTTTGGTCGACTGTTTTTTTGGTCTGGTTTAGATTTTTGGGCTTGACTGGTTCAATGACTGGTCTGGTACTGATAACTATGCATCCCACAGCCACTTGGGATAACACCCAATTGACAAGAGGACATCTCTCTCTCTATACTTATATACATATATAGGTATAGTGTTTTTTTATGTTTTTCAATTTATTGAGTTAACTCCCTAGTTTTTCCCGAGTCTGTGCCGAGTCTGGCAAATTTGGTTAAAAGCCAAGACAAATTGTGCAAGCCTGAAGAGGTTTAAGAATATCAAGTTACGGGATTTGAGAATTCTGTGTATGACATTATTGATCAAGATTTTAGGGACGTGCAATCTATTTGGAGGCTGTCACATGTTTGAACAGTTAGGTCCAAGAGGCCAAATGGTATACCATCTTGTTTTATTTTAAGCTCATTTATACGTTTAGACTCTAGAGTTCATTTTTACTCCTGCATGGTGTTGAAGTTGTGTCAAACAAATGTGCTGTCCCAGCTGTTAAGGCATTTAGACAAAGAATTTTAAAAATTTTCCATGCTTTTCATTTTCTAGGAACGAGTTTTAATTTGAAGATTGGGTGGACCAGAACCAAATACAACCAGTTTACAAAATAGAAGTTGGGCCTCAAATCTTATCATACAGGGTAGTCATTTTCAAACTATTGCTTCATGGCTTACAAAATTAAAAGCTTCGAAATAAGTTCACACTTACAATATAAAACAGCATAAAACTAGTAGAATTTTACCGATGTTCCAAAAACAAACACATTACAAAATATATGACCCAAACTTTTAACAACCAGAAGATGATCAAATTCAACCAAATAGGCGACTTGGCTCCACCAGCTTTATGGAGTCGTGCATTCTTGCATGCTGCTCTTCCCAGGTAGTCTTGATTCCAAATCCCATTGCCATAGTCCAAACTCCAACTTCATCCTGAAATCTGGAACAACCATCATACCAGAATTTGGAACAGCCAATGTTTGAATCAGGAATAGCTATGCCATTCTGGAATCAGGAACAATGATGTAATATCATACCTAAATCCAGAACAGTCTACCATAATAGGAGTAACTATGTCATAGTGCAATCTAGAAGAAGCATGTCATACTGGAAACTCAGCAAAAGAGTTGAGACTTGAAAGTACATGACTTGGAGAACTTGATTAATCAAGGTATCTTCACTCTGTAAAAGCACTCCAAAGTACAGACATGCTTCTGTTTGCCTTAGCAGAATTGGATGTTCGGATAGAATGCAAAATTTTAAATTAACTATGATCAGAAAGCAGGTAAGAAATCTTTTTGATGAATTATGAGAATGACCTCATTCCTGTCCTGGATCTGCACCCGTCGCTTTTTATGGCCACAAGTCTGACAGTCATTTCCTATTTCTTTTCACATGCTGAAAGTCAAAGAGACTGTAGCCTTTCGTTAGTGTCTTAAACTCTTCCTCTTTCAGTTAGAGTCTAATTGTTTGGTTTCCATCTGTCTTGCTTTAACTTAATTATATTTATTATTAAGTTCCAAGTCTCCTTAAATCAAACCTGTTGATACTCGCATTGAAGACTAAGGCCCAAAGTCATTACTCGAATTTCTATCACGTCTTTCGCCCCTCAACTTCCTCCCCCAACTTTCAGTGGATTGCCCTTTGAGATTTCATCCAAGTTCAACTCTTAGAACCCTGTGGCAGAGGGCAGTCAATTTTTTTAAAACTTTTTAGATCTTCCCGTTCTTTAACAGAATCCAAGACTTTTGAGTTCTCTAAATCCCAGTTTCTGAAGATGTTTTTAATTTTGAACGGATCTCTATTCGATTTCCTTCTTTTTACAGGAAAGGTTTCCTCAGCATCATCTTTGTTCATGTCAGATCAACTGCCGTTTTTTCCTATCGAAGAAAGATTTGTTTCCAAATTTGTCACCATTAAAATATGGCATGGTCTTGTCTTATTTTATTTGAACTTCAGGCTTATTACCTTCATCCATTAGACCATGGTTGTCTTCAATTTTTGGTCTGGAGTCGCAGCTTATTATACCATTCCAAAGTTGAGGGAACTTTTTGTCTTACTTTATGTGAAGTATTTGCAGTGATCAAACTGGTTAAATACTGACTCTTCCTGACACAGATAACATCTACGTGATCCTTGATACCCCCCTCTTCTTCAGGTTGATATTTTACTTTTGAGTCTTGACTACTAACCAAATGAAAATTGCAACCTTTGGCCAAACCTTGAGTAAAGGCCATGTTTATCCAAAATCTGATCGAAACCTGGAAAGCATAGAATAGGCATTCCAGAATCCAAACTGCCTAGTTCCTTAAAGTATGGCCTCCCCACCTTAATCAGTCCTCTCTTTGAACATGGGCTCTAATAACAGCAATCAATTTTTGCTTCTTTTCTTGTCTGCCATGAATCAATAACCGGTCTATTAGTGTTTGAAGTCTTCATTGAGAGTCAATTAGAAATTTTACTCTTTTTTTAAGAGAGGAATCCACCTTTGTCCACCCTGTTTTAAGGATCTACATCATACTTCCAACAGAGTTGTACATGTTTTGACATGTATGCTGTGTTGGATATTTTGGGTCCAAAAATATTGTTAAAGAACCCATCAGGTAAGTTATCTTATTCCACTTGCACACCGTTATATTCATTGCTAAATTATAATTCTTCAGAGCTTGTTCTTTCAGATATCTTATTACCTTTGATTCCTGCAGTCATACGTGTGTTGCATTCTTTCATATTGGTTCGTGCAGTTAGATGTGTTTCCAATCACACTGTATTAGCTGCACCTTGTAAGTCTCCACGATCACATTCAGCGAAGCGTTGTAAGCAGCCGCAGAGGTTGGACACTACAAGCTGTCAAGCACCATGCTTGCTCAGGCAAACATATATAATTTTTGTTTGCTTAAGCTGCCAAACCAACATATATAAATTTTTGTTTGGCTAAGTTTGCTTTTATACTTTACCCATAACTCATAAGTTTAATAAATATTTATTATGTTAAATTATTTTAATAAAATAAATAAATTATTATACATTTTTTAAAATTATTAAAATTATTATTTATTTAATTTTTATTAATCATGATGGATGTTTAGTTTTATGTCTAGGGAATGTAATTATTAATTTAATTAATTTATTAAATTAATGTTAGTTTATTAATTATTTTTATTAATTTAGGCTCCGAGGGTGCAAAATTTAGCAGCCCTAGATTCTTTTTGGATTTTGTGTTGGTTCCTATTTTTTTTTTAATCTTATAACCATCATGGCAGTTTATGTTGTTGGGATGTCTTTCAATCTCAATAGCTTCTTAGATTTTCCTTTTTGAGTTGTGTTTAATATTGGCTAAGACAGTATTTCCAATACAGATTTGGTGCTAGGTCCTGTTCGAGTAATCAACCAGAGTGAAGGTATAGATTTTATTGTGATTAATATCATCTACTTGTTCTTTGATTTTGATCTTTATCAATCGACCATTTTCACCAATATAGGCCTTTCCACATGGGTACAAAACCTTATAAATGCCTTCACTTTATATAGGATCAATGGGATCCTTAACATATTTGAGAGAGTTCCTTATTGTTGATAGGTGCTTGAAAATTGCCCTAATATTCTTCTTCCTAAGAACCCTAACAATCATATTAGTAGTTCCCTAAATGTAGGGTCGGAAGACCTTGGGGATGCTATAAGCCCAATCTTTATCACATTGTTCTTTACAAGCATTCTGAAAGGCCTTTGTAGCTTGATGTTCATTGTAACCATTGTCCTTAAAAACTTCGAGAGAATGGAGTTTCTCTTCTTTCAAATGGTCATCATCAGGGCCCTTGTTGCCAAGGTGTTAAGGACACCTAATTTATGAGTAGGATGGTGATGGGAGTTGGCATGTAGGTATTGCTTCGTGTGAGTGTTCTTCCTAAACACCTCATGTGCGAGGGATCCACTAGACCTTTTCATGGTTAGGACATCGAGAAAGGGGAGAACACCATTTTCTTCAACCTCCATAGCGGACTTAATTTGTTTTGATTGATTGTTAAGGTGCTCTTTAAACCTATTCAAGTTCTCAGGACCATGAGGCCATATGACATGTGCCATCCGCAAATCTGACTCAAAACTTTGGTTGGAGAAGAAAATAATTAATGGCTTTCTCCTTAAAGTATTCCATAAACAAATTTGCTATAATGGGGGATAGTGGGTACCCCATAGCCACTGCACAATTATAAATATCAAAATGGCAATTGCCTAATGGCAACATCATGGCTCAATCATTAAATGTGTAGTTTATCTCATGTGGTGCATTAAGTTTAAGCTCATATAAACATTATAGAGGGAATGACTGATGCGCATTATCCTCTATGGGCAGCTAAACAATAACAGACAAACCATCTTTGTTTTTCCCAACCTCAAGATCCCCATCAAGCTACGATGCATCCTATTGTCTACATCCTAATGGTATGGTGGCATCCTCTATGTCCACATCCTAATGATTTATTGGACCTTGTAAATAAGTTGGATTCTTTTGCTGGTATGGTGGCATCCTCTATGTCCACATCCTAATGATTTCTTGGACCTTGTAAATAAGTTGGATTCTTTTGCTCAAGGAGTTGTAGGATGATGTGTATGTAAACCAACAAATTTGCGCTCTTTGATAGTCTATTCCTCTTAACTAATAAAAGACTATGTTCCATTTCCTTAAACATACACATGACATGTTGAATTAGGATGGCAATTGAATAGCCAAATGACGAGTCTATGGACTTTGATATATATGCATCATCCACTAACCAATTTGTTTTAGTTGGGCCATTGTTGCTATATACTCTTGTGCCAGATTTGACCCAAAAACATTCCTGAACAAAGCAAATAAATTGGTTTAATTAGTCTGAGCTCTTAAGATACCTTTTTGATAATATTTTAGTATCTCATTTAAATTTGCATCAACTGTAGGTGTGGTTCTCAACCTACCTTCATATGCTTTATGATTCAAAACATAGAATGCCATAGGCACCTTCTACCATGCGTGCAACTTGGATATGGTGAAAGATGTGATTTTTATTTTTTATTTTTTTATAACAATAACGAGTAAGGACTTTGTATTAAAATGGATTTGGAGAAGGCATATGATCGGGTGAATTGGTCATTTTTGAGACTGGTGTTGATTCAGATTGGGATTCCTCCGCTGGTCTTGAACTGGATAATGAGCTGTGTGTCTATGGCAAGTATTGTTGTACTGGTTAATGGTACACCTTCTGAGTTTTTTACCTGCTTTAGAGGGCTCCGACAGGGGTGTCCATTGTCACCATTATTGTTCATATTAGTAATTGATGCTTTGAGTAGACTCTTGAATGTGGCAAAGGAGGATGGATTCATCAAGGGTATTGAAGTGCGCTGTGGGTGTGTGCTCACACATCTGATCTTTGTGGATGATGTGCTATTGGCAGGTATAGCCTTAGTTGAGGAATGGATGGTGATTCGAAACATTATCAATTTGTTCTGCAATGTAACAGGTATGAAAGTTAGCTCCACAAAGTCAAGTTTTTTCTATCATAATGTGAATCCATTAAGAAGACTGGAAATTGAGAGTTTTTGGCCATACAAATGGGGTAATCTTGAAGATGGCTTTAAATACCTTGGGTTTCATTTAAAGCCAAATCATTATCAAATACGTGATTTGAGGTGGTTGATCCAAAGGGTGGAGTCGCGGATCTCACATTGGCCATACAGGTTTCTATCTTTGGGGGGAAAGCTTATTCTGGTTAAAGCAGTATTGACAGGCCTGCTAGTATATTGGATGTCCTTACTGGAAATTCCGACATCTATCTTAAACGATTTTAGGAAATTATTATTTATTTTCCTGTGGACTGGTAGTGCTGAGCATGCAAAGCTCACTGTAACAGGCTGGGAAGTTATTTCAAAGCCTGAAAAATGCGGCGGTTGGGGTATAAAGGACCTTAAGACATTCAACAAAGCCCTGTGTTTGAAAAGTCTTTGGCGTGGGATTTTTGGGTGCTCTCTATGGTCTCGTGTTCTTCACAATAAATACATAAAGTCCGAGGTATATGACTGGTTATGGAAACCAAAGAAGATGGGGGGTTGCATTTCCCCTATATGGAGAGGTATGATGAAAGTATTTAGATGGATGGTCGATGATTTAAGATGGCAGGTTGGATCTGGTGATCGTATTAAGGTGGAAATGGCTCCAATTTTAGGTTTGGAGGGCTCTGGTTTACTATCTGAGAGAGTGCGGGATTATTTAAATGTGTATGGTTTAACTTCGTTGAATAGGGTGAAAAATGGTATTTGCTTTAGCGGAAATGGGAATTATTGGCTTAGTTCGAGGGACCTGGGCCTTCAAGGTGGAGATGCACAGGAATGGGATGATTATGTGTGTCAACTAGAAGCAGCAAGTGTCAGTCTTAATGCGAATGATGATAAAATTGTTTGGATAGGTGATGATAAAACTGGAACTGTGACAACAAAAGCTGCTTATATCAGAATCATCCAAGAGCGCTGCATATATCCACAAAATTGGTGGTACAAAAAAATATGGAAGTGGGATTATCCTCTAAAGATAAAGTGTTTTCTATGGCAGACTTTACAGGGTAATTTAAAAACTTAGGATATCTTGGCACGTCGTGGCTGGAGTGGGCCAAACTGGTGCATTCTTTGTAAGCAGAATATGGAATCAATTAGTCATCTCTTTGTTGAATGTCAATTTGGTAGAGATATATGGAAACTTGTATGCGCTGATTTACATATAGATGATGCTTGGGAAGTTGGTGATTTTGTGATGTGTCTCTACAACTGGTGCAGGCATGAAAATCATTTCAGCGCTTACCTATTTTTGTGTCTTGGATGATTTGGTTTGCGAGGAATTTTGCAACTTTTCAAGGGAGAATGCTTGAGGTCAAGTCATGTGGGATTACTGTCATAAATATGGCCCAGATGTATAAAATTGAAAATGTGATGCTGGGGTCTAAGAGAATTGGCCAATTCTCTTTCATGGTCAATCAACCGGTATTGTTTTTTGATGGAGCTGCTCAGCAAGGAAAGTGTGCAGCGGGTGGAGTGATATTTTTGAACAAGGATCGCTATTTCACTCTTAGACTAAACCGTGGAGCTGGAACCAATACGAAGGAAGAACTTCTGGCTTTGTGGTGTGTCCTGAAAATTGCAAATAGCTTTGGGCTTGTGGACATGAAGGTATATGGTGATTCTAGGGTTACAATAAAATGGGCCAATGGTGACTACATGTTGAAGGTCCTGAATTTGCAACATTGGATTATGTGCACTATGGCAGAAATTGAAAAATCAAAGCCTATTAGTTTTGAACATATTTTTAGGGAGCACAATGACCTGGCAGATAAGCTGTCAAAACAAGCTTTTGATGGAGAAGTAGGATATCTTTTGTGGGAGGAATGGTATGATCAATATGTTCTGGATAAGGGTGATCTTTATTTTTTTGGAGATCAATGAGGATGTATATCCATATATAGAAGGACTGCAGTAATTTATAGATCTGTAACTGATCCTTTTGTTATTTTTGTAAAGCCTGAGTGCTTAAGATATGTATTGTATAGTCTTTTTATGCGACGAGACTGATCTTTGTACTATTTGATTCAATGAATGAATAGCAATAGTACATTTTTTTCCTCTTAAAAAAAAGGACTTTGTATTAAAAATATTACAGCCGGATTAAATAGCAGAGTAATACACAAAGAAGAGTTATCCTAGGAATGAGCACCAAGTCTTCCTCATACAAAAAGTTTTCAAAATTTGTCTATTTAGTATTTTCCCTTTCGAAGGAGTTCTTGAAACTACTGAAAGTATAAACATGATAAAATACACCTAAATTAAATATTGATTTACATAATATAACAAAAATGATTGAAATGTATGGTGGCTCTGTGCTTTTCTTGGCTTGCCATTTCCTTGATGCGTTTCAGAGTTCTCCAACTCCATGTCTTCAAATAGACGAGAAACTGTATCTTAATTTTTAGTTTCTTTCAGAGATGGACCTAAAGAGATTCGAGGGTTTGATGTTGTTGAATGCAAGCCTTTTAGGATGTTGTCAATAATGGATATGAGAGACAAGCACTTTGTGTCTAGTGTTTGAATTTGCCTCGCTTGTTGCATTAAAATGTTCATTACCTCAAAATTTTGTGAACTACAATAATGTTCATTGCTATGCAATGTGTTTGTAAGAGAGAGGATTGATGTTCTACTCTCATTGATATAATCTTCTTGATGACAAAGAATCTTTTAAATGTTAAGTATAGCTCATTATCATTTCCCATGGCATCTTGGGCAATCCATTGTTCTTTGAAGTGCTTAGTGCTGCTCAAAGATGAACAAAAGAATGAACCCAAGATGGGTTGGATTGACCTAATCACCACTTGTAGAAATCTAAGACGGGGGCAACCCAAATAAGCTACAAATTGTTGTAATTAAAGCAAATTCAGAGAGGTCACCCAACCAGAGTTAATCAAATAGTTCAAGACTTCAATTTTCTTAGCTAAGGATGAGTACCACAATTGTCTCCTTCCCTAATAACATACTGAGCAAATATGAAACATGTTGATCATGGCCTACACCTCCTTTTTGCAATTACCTGAGCATAGAGATGAGCTAGGGGGTATTTCATAAATTCTCATTTCTAAAATAGCCCAAGGTCTCCCAATGAAAGACAATGAGCTTAGAAAAGGGTAGTCCTAAGAATGTCGAGGATATCATTCAAAGAGCCAACCAAGCCACCAAAAAAATAGACTTGGGCATAACTGTTGATGGAATTTGATCTATATGCATCATCCACTAACCTATTTGTTTTAGTTGGGCCATTGTTGCTATATACTCTTGTGCCAGATTTGACCCAAAAACATTCCTCAACAAAGCAAATAAATTGGTTTAATTAGGATGAGCTCTTAAGATACTTTTTTGATAATATTTTAGTATCTCATTTAAATTTGCATCAACTGTAGGTGTGGTTCTCAACCTACCTTCATATGCTTTATGAGTCAAAACATAGAATGCCATAGGAACCTTCTACCATGCGTGCAACTTGGATATGGTGAAAGATGTGATTTTTATTTTTATTTTTTATTTTTTTATAACAATAACGAGTAAGGACTTTGTATTAAAAATATTACAGCTGGATTACATAGCAGAGTAATACACAAAGAAGAGTTATCCTAGGAATGAGCACCAAGTCTTCCTCATACAAAAAGTTTTCAAAATTTGTCTATTTAGTATTTTCCCTTTCGAAGGAGTTCTTGAAACTACTTAAAGTATAAACATGATAAAATACACCTAAATAAAATATTGATTTACATAATAATAACAAAAATGATTGAAATGTATGGTGGCTCTGTGCTTTTCTTGGCTTGCCATTTCCTTGATGCGTTTCAGAGTTCTCCAACTCCATGTCTTCAAATAGATTAGAAATTGTATCTTAATTTTTAGTGTCCTTCGGAGATGGACCTAAAGAGATTCGATGGTTTGATGTTGTTGAATGCAAGCCTTTTAGGATGTTGTCAATAATGGATATGAGAGACAAGCACTTTGTGTCTAGTGTTTGAATTTGCCTCGCTTGTTGCATTAAAATGTTCATTACCTCAAAATTGTGTGAACTACAATAATGTTCATTGCTATGCAATGTGTTTGTAAGAGAGAGAATTGATGTTCTATTCTCATTGATATAATCTTCTTGATGACAAAGAATCTTTTAAATGTTAAGTATAGCTCATTATCATTTCCCATGGCATCTTGGGCAATCCATTGTTCTTTGAAGTGCTTAGTGCTGCTCAAAGATGAACAAAAGGATGAACCCAAGACGAGTTGGATTGACCCAATCACCGCTTGTAGAAATCTAAGACGGGGGTAACCCAAATAAGCTACAAATTATTGTAATTAAACCAAATTCAGAGAGGTCACCCAACCGGAGTTAATCAAATAGTTCAAGACTTCAATTTTCTTAGCTAAGGATGAGTACCACAATTGTCTCCTTCCCAAATAACATACTGAGCAAATATGAAACATGTTGATCATGGCCTACACCTCCTTTTTGCAATTACCTGAGCATAGGGATGAGCTGGGGGGTATTTCATAAATCCTCATTTCTCAAATAGCCCAAGGTCTCCCAATGAAACACAGTGAGCTTAGAAAAGGGTAGTCCTAAGAATGTTCGAGGATATCATTCAAAGAGCCAACCAAGCCACCAAAAAAATAGACCTGGGCATAACTGTGGATGGACTTTGTTCTATATCCATCATCCACTAACCAATTTGTTTTAGTTGGGCCATTGTTGCTATATACTCTTGTGCTATATTTGACCCAAAAACATTCCTCAACAAAGCAAATAAATTGGTTTAATTAGTCTGAGCTCTTAAGATACTTTTTTGATAATATTTTAGTATCTCATTTAAATTTGCATCAACTGTAGGTGTGGTTCTCAACCTACCTTCATATGCTTTATGATTCAAAATATAGAATGCCATAGGCACCTTCTACCATGCGTGCAACTTGGATATGGTGAAAGATGTGATTTTTATTTTTATTTTTTATTTTTTTATAACAATAACGAGTAAGGACTTTGTATTAAAAATATTACAGTCAGATTACATAGCAGAGTAATACACAAAGAAGAGTTATCCTAGGAATGAGCACCAAGTCTTCCTCATACAAAAAGTTTTCAAAATTTGTCAGTTTAGTATTTTCCCTTTCGAAGGAGTTCTTGAAACCACTGAAAGTATAAACATGATAAAATACACCTAAATTAAATATTGATTTACATAATAATAACAAAAATGATTGAAATGTATGGTGGCTCTGTGCTTTTCTTGGCTTGCCATTTCCTTGATGCATTTCAGAGTTCTCCAACTCCATGTCTTCAAATAGATGAGAAATTGTCCATGTCTTCAAATAGATGAGAAATTGTATCTTAATTTTTAGTGTCCTTCGGAGATGGACCTAAAGACATTCGATGGTTTGATGTTGTTGAATGCAAGCCTTTTAGGATGTTGTCAATAATGGATATGACAGACAAGCACTTTGTGTCTAGTGTTTGAATTTGCCTCGCTTGTTGCATTAAAATGTTCATTACCTCAAAATTTTGTGAACTACAATAATGTTCATTGCTATGCAATGTGTTTGTAAGAGAGAGAATTGATGTTCTATTCTCATTTATATAATCTTCTTGATGACAAAGAATCTTTTAAATGTTAAGTATAGCTCATTATCATTTCCCATGGCATCTTGGGCAATCCATTGTTCTTTGAAGTGCTTAGTGCTGCTCAAAGATGAACAAAAGGATGAACCCAAGACGGGTTGGATTGACCCAATCATTGCTTGTAGAAATCTAAGACGGGGGTAAACCAAATAAGCTACAAATTGTTGTAATTAAACCAAATTCAGAGAGGTCACCCAACTAGAGTTAATCAAATAGTTCAAGACTTCAATTTTCTTAGCTAAGGATGAGTACCACAATTGTCTCCTTCCCAAATAACATACTGAGCAAATATGAAACATGTTGATCATGGCCTACACCTCCTTTTTGAAATTACCTGAGCATAGGGATGAGCTGGGGGGTATTTCATAAATCCTCATTTCTCAAATAGCCCAAGGTCTCCCAATGAAACACAGTGAGCTTGGAAAAGGGTAGTCCTAAGAATGTTCAAGGATATCATTCAAAGAGCCAACCAAGCCACCAAAAAAATAGACCTGGGCATAACTGTGGATGGAAAGCAAAGAATCAACCAAGCGACATAACATGAGCATCGTCTTCCTTCATTGGACCAAGATGAGATGTCATAAAGAGATTTAAGATCTTGTTCTTCCATCCAAGATTTTAGAGGGAGGAGATCATGCTTTGCTCCCAAAGGGGGGTTTATTTGAAAAGAAAGGCTTGTTTGCAACAACCAAAGACATCTCCCACAAAATATTATCATTGAAATGCATTTTTTAACGTTTTTGCGATTGGCTCTTCAAATTTCTCATTCTTGTTGCAACTGATCTTTTTGAATATGGGCAACAAACTCAATCAAGAAGGAAATTCTAATAGGAAGGCATAGCCCCTTGTCAATGAACAAATAGAAAATGAAAAGTTGGGTATGGAGAAACATAGGCATTAATCAGTGGGAACCTTAATTCCTTGCACATTGGATGCCATAGTTATCTCTACTTGATCACCACAGGTGAATCATGTGTCCAATGGAGGGCATTGGTATTACAAAATTAAGTTAACCTCCAACCAATATTCCATCAACAAATGATGTTTTAGTTGAAGAAGATATGGAAATTTTGCAATATGTTGAATATATAGTAGGACAAATTAAACAAATTATTTTTTTTCAACCCTTAAGTGAAGAGGACACTATGGTGCAAGCTCATAATGAATAACTATATGTTCATCATATCGACCACCAACATGTCCAATGCGCTCCCAATCTCAACCACCAAGTGAATAAAGTGCTTTGATCTCTTGAATATTTGCAATGTCATGGTCATGGGTTCCAAACTCAATATTTGTCTTCCTTACCTCATCTATCTAGTTCACGATAAATAAATCCTAGATGTATTCATGTGGATGAAAGTGATCTAGATATTCTTGAAGGTAAGTTAACTAAATGAACTATCGATTAGTAGTGCAACAAAATGACTGAAGACTATTTTGAATAAAAAAATGATGCATCTAAATGTTAATTATAAGTTTGGCCTTGTTAAAATCACATCGTTTAGTTGTTGTTGGGAAAATTATTGGCATAAACATAGTTAAAATTTCAAATACCACTAATCATGTTATAAATCTTTAGGATGTTTGTAATGCAATTGGAAATAATAATCATTTAAAAGATCATAATGATGCCGATCATGTATTGATTGTAAAAAATACCACAAGGCAACATCAATGCTCACACACATCTAATTTTTTTAAAGTAAGTGCCAAAACCCTTCAAAATTATTCCGTTAGAAGAGAAATACTCAACAACAATGGTGAAATGGTTTATTGGACCTTCGTTTGTAGGCTACCTTGTTCCATCATGAAATTAATTGAAGTTGTTAAGGGATTAGTCCAATTTTTTTGGCATGAACATATTAGGCCGTCATCCAATCAAAATGACATTCTAAAGTTTAGAATGGGTTCTAATGATTGTGAAATCCACATTAAACACTTTCTTGACATGTCACAGACATCACTATATGAGGGATTCAAGAATGAACACAAGGAGTTGAACCTAGGCCAAATATCTTTTGAGAAATGAAAAGCTTGGTATGTTAGAACATGCACATAATGTAATACATGCTATTGTAGATACCACATAGAATTTGGTTATTATTATCACACATCTATACACATCCATTGTGTTTTTCATACTAACCATGCAAAGGAACACTCAACTTTACTTCCTCGGTAGAAATTCACCAAGTGTCCTTGAATGGCTTCAAGAAGTGAGTTTGAATTCACTATAAACTAATAACCAAGGCTTAAATCGATGAACCGTTGATTCCATTTGACTCAAGATATTAGATTACAACTAGGGTCACCTCTCTCCCTTGATTCCGTGGCCCAAATGTTAGGTTTTATTTGATGATTTCTAGAACTAAGTTTTTGCATAGTAACATCCAATGCAATTTTTACATTACAAAGTAAAATTTTTAAAACTTTGGCAATGGAGCAGGTGGAAATCATGCTCATATCATCCTTTCCCTAACAAACTTGTAGGTGGTTACAACACTCAATTATGTTGCTTGAATTGATTTTTATGCCCTTAGTAGAAATTCACCAAGTGTCCCTAAATGGATTCAAGAAGCGAGTTGCAACCACATTACAACTTTCCATACAAATACAACTAGGAATGAGATTGTTGAACTGTCAATTATGTTGGGCTTGCGATATTAGATTATAGTTAAGGGCACTCCTCTGATATGATTCCATGGTCTAGATGTTTTATTCGATGATTTTTAGAACTAGGGTTTTACTTAGTAACATGCAATGCTATTTTTGAATTATAGGGTAAATGTTTGAAAACTATATCAACATTATGCGTAGACATTGTGCTCATGTCAAATTGTTGAAACAAACCTTAGAAACCCATGCGTGGAAAACCTATATTCATAGTTTAGAATCCCAACGTTTCAGACTTCAAAGTGAGTCCATCATCAGGGAGATCCCACTGCAAAAAATGAGATGGTTCATTTGTTTATGGAACCATCTCATTTTTTCAGTGGGATCCCCTTGATGATGGAATCACTTTGAAGTCTGAGATGTTGGGTTTTTAAACTATGAAAACATGTTTTCCAATCCTTCAAAAATATTACATCTTGTAATGTCGATTCACTTTTTTCAAACTTGTAGGAGTTTACAAAACTCAATTATGCTACCCAGATTAGTTTTCATGCCCCCAGTAGGAAGCTAGTTACAACTTGCCATAAAAAATAATCAGGAATCAGATCGATGAACTATCAATTCCCTTGTACTTTTGACATTGGATTACAACTAGGGGCACCCCTCTCTAGTGATTTGATTGTTCATATGTTATTTTATTTGTGATGTCTAGAACTAGGGTTTTGCTTGGTAACATGTGTTAACACTAAAAAATTCCACGCCATGCTCATTCCCTAGTGAGATAACCTGATTCCTTATCCCCCCCCATGAAAACCTTCACTAACCAATAAAGCCTAAGTCAAAACCCACAAATTGGCTCAAAATTATTATTTCCCTCTCCAAAATAGGGAAAAATGGCTTAATTCCCTCCAAAAAAGAAAAGAAATCCCTCAAAATAGGGAAAATTCCCCCAAAAAAGGAAAAAATGAAATAAAAAAGGGAAAAAAAGGGAAAATATTAAAAAAAGTAAAAAATGAGGGAAAACCCAAACTGCTGCACAATACCAAGAGACAATACCATGGTTTGCCTAATACCATGGGAAAGAAACCTAGGGAAAATATTTCTATAAATAGATAGTGAAGGATCACATTATTCACAATCACTTGTTACCTTACCGTTACTCTGCCGGAATTTCACCAGGAACCCTTGAAGCTCCCATTTGACATGTTGTTTCATCCATTGTGAGTTTTGGCTACCTTTAGTGACCTTTGTGTGGAGAAAAAACTGAAGCTGCTTGGAGACCAAGGACTTGCTGCTTCCACCATCTACAAGGGCCCTCTACTCATTCTCTTGGAGGTAACTTCACCATTGTATTCTTTGATATTTATGAAATAAAATAAAAAATATTCTTTCCCTACCCTCTTGTATGTGTGAAAGAATTAAAAATATTTAGTTTAGTTTTGCTTTCTGTATAGTTTCATCATGCAACTTAGTTTTTATTTACTGTTGGTTACTATTATTTACTACATATTTGCACCATCATTTCTGAATTGTTACTAAAACTTCTCTAAGTCTTAGCAGGTGTATTTCTGCACTAGTTAGTGTGAATAAATTAGCTGCAGTTTTGGCGACTTCGCCCAGCTCGATCTCCATCGATTTGTGGTTTGGTTAGGCTAGTAGTTGTTTAAAAGTTTTGCATTTTTGTTTTTCTAATTGCATGGCCATTTGCTTTTTCTATTAGGGTTGTCTGACACTTTTTGTCAACCCTGGCGTAGGAAATCGACCGACAGTTGCCAGTTTGGCCCCTGCCAATGCAGTGCATTTTTAAAAATTCATTTTTTCGACTTGGGTTGCGCCTGTCGGACCCAGTATTGCGACTCAAGTCACCCTTTTCCCTTCGAGAAGCGCGACCTGCCTTTTCCAATCTAGGTCGTGGATTTTCCCCAGTAAAGCACGACTTAGGTTGTGGCCTTCGCCAAGAAAAGCGTGCCCCAGGTCGCTCCTTTTCCCCTGAAAAGCACGACCTAGGTCACGACTTTCACTAGGAAAAAAAATGCCCCAGGTCACGCCTTTTCCCCTGAAAAACATGAACTAGCTCATTTATGGGTTTGCAATTCCCGTCATGACTATTTTTCAATTTGCTGCACCCCAGGTCATGATTGTGCCTTTGACATATGTGACCTACACCTATTTTTTTTCTTTTTTAGCTATTTTTCTGCATCCTAAACCCTTTGTTCAGTTTCTTCCCACTGCAGCTCACTCTTTGACATCCAGAATTCTTTTTGTAGAACCCTTTCCGTTCTGTTTGCTTGATGTAGCACCTGTTTGGATCTCTCTTTCATGACCATTTTGTAGCACTTTGTCTTACTTTAGTTGCTGCATTTTATGAATAGCTATATAGATCCGTTGCATTTGTATTTTTCATTTCAACAAGTTAGTTGGTTAAATTAGTGCTTGGATATATTAGAACTTAGATGCTTTCTTTTCATTGAAAATCAAAAGAACAATTTTGTTTCTGTTATTCCATTTTTATTTTCAACATTTATTTTCTAGTCACTCACCACATCAGCACACGGAGCACACCTTAAGTATAAATGTTTGGTCCATAACCCCAATCTGAGCCTAAAATTTACATTAATCAAACACACATTTCACCTCACTTGAGGATTAAAAGAATCTGGTAGCTAGATAGGGCATTAGGGATAGGCATCCAAACAACAACCCTTTGCCGCTTACACCTGAGACACAGATGTTGTCCTCTAGGGTACCAAAATCCTCTATGATTAGCATGGTTGACATTGATTTGTCAGGGGGGCTCTCAAGTTTAGGAGGGAAAATGGAAATATTGGTTTTGGAAGTTTGGGTAGAATACCGCTCTCCACTCTGTACTGAAGGACACCAACTTGTTTTCCTTGTTGCACATGTTGGCTACCATATCGGGTGTGCAACGACCAAAGGAATGAAGCTGCGAGACACCTTTCTGGATGTGATTTGAAGGAGGTAGCTTAGTTTCCAATATTTTCCAAGGCTCTATTACTCGGGATCCCTCTCGGTAGAGGGATATCCATTAGTTGTTTTGGTCTTCCATTTCATATCGTCTGATTGCAGATTTCATCACCCTGCAGAGGATACGATTTGTGTGGGCTTACATCTGTTAGCTATGAGGCTACATGCACCCATACCCCATAGGTTAGTAGGTAATTTTCTTTTGATAGGTAGTGCTGCTTGTTGGTTTTTTGACCACTTTGTTGAGGCTCACTTGCTGTAGCACACGGTTGCGGTAGTTTTTTTGAACTTGCTTTTTGTCCTGAGCGCCCTTTTTATTGTGAGCTCTCCCCTTGCACACTCAATTTCATTAGGATTTTTGAGCATATTTTTCGACCATACCTATTTAACACTCCCACAACTGTCATCGTTTCTCCCCTAAGATACTCCCATAGACTCCGGGGGTAGTCACCATAGCACAGTCTGTTGGGCCCTACTCATCGTGCACCATTCCGCCACACCTCCTTGTCTCCAAAACTTTTTCCCGAGACACCTTATTTTACGTATGAATCCTCCCAATCAACATCACCCATACATTCGCCCCCACATATCCCTATGGATGGCATGAATCCCGACCCATTTTATGGAGGGATTGTTGATGGTGCATGCAATAATGTCCCTATAGCCACTACAAAAACCATTCCGGCTATTGGATCCATTCCAGGTACCATTGGACCTACTCCCACCCCGACCATACATACAGTGTCCGGCTCCATACCCATGGGTAGTGGAACCACTCCCATGACTAGAGTCCACCCCGCCATCGGATCCTTTCCTTCCAGCAGTGGTCCCACTCCCATGACCAGAATCCCTCTAGTCACTGGATTTATTCCTGGGGGCACTATCCCCTCCATCTAGGTTACACCGAATCCTACGTTTGTTTCTATGGTCCCCTTTATGATGACCACTATCCCTACACGCTTTGGTGGAGGTGGCCCCACGATCACCTCTATGGTCAACATGCATGTTGGTTCTAACATGTCACATCCTACCGCTAGTTTTCCATTCATGGCCAGTCTCAACCTTCCTGACCTAGCTAGATTGACTAATGAACCTATTCGACATGACCCTACGTGGCCTCCTATGCCTACCAAGCTCTCTTCGAACATCCCTAAGTTCGATGGGAAGGCTAGAGAGGATCCTCAAAATCATATTATGTCCTTCCACTTGTGGTGTTCCTCTAACTCTATAGTGGACAGATCTATTTCACTATGCCTTTTATAATGAACCTTTACCGGTGTTGCGGCCAAGTGGTATATCGATCAGCCCGATGGGGTGCATCCCACCTTTTCATCCCTAGCCTGGAATTTCCTTCAGTTCTTCTAGTTACCAATTCATTATGATGTTGGTGTTGAGATCCTCATTTCTTGTAGGCATCCCACGACCACCCATATCACGGACCATATCCACGAATGGCATAGACGCCGTAGTCTATGCAAGATTAAATTGGATGACCGAGTCTTCTTAGATTGGTTCTTGAAGTCTCTCATCCAGCCATTTCCAAGGATGTGACATCAGAACATCCCCAAACCAAAGAAGAGGCCATCGTTAAAGCTCAATAGTTTGACCTTATATATGCACAATCATGCTACTTATATATGATTCTACCTAACGCCCCTCACAGGTATTCCTATTAGAAGGATACGCCCGAGGAATCCCATGCTTCCGATGGGGTTGTTAACACCCCTATCAATGTTCCCGCTAAAGAAGGAAAGAAAATCCCCCTACCGGATCCCCAAGCATGCCCATTGACCTCTTATGCTAAAGGAACAATAAAAAATCCCCAAAATGGTTAAGTGTCAAGCAAATCCAAGTCAAATGATTGAGCCGTAGTGAGAAAATGGGAAAGACAAGACAATGAAATTCTTTTGCAATCTACAGAGATTGAACGTTCAGGATTGAAAAACAGGGCCAAATCAACGGCTGGGATACAATCCGCAGCGCATCCGACCAAGATATTTTTAGCTTTTCCGCATTCCCGTTGGTCTGGATTTCCGACTTTCCGCACCCGCATTGCGGATTGCGGAAGTCGGAACGGTATTTTTTCAAGGGCGTAAAGTTGGGTTTCTGATTTCCGCAACCCGCATTGCGGAGGCATAATTTTTCGGGGGTGCAAATTCAGGTTTCCGATATCCACAACCTGCATTGCGAAATGCAGATTGTGGAGGTGATTTCTGTGAGGTTGTGCAATGGATTTTTCGATTTCCGCAACTCGCATTAAGGAATGCAGATTGAAGAAGTGATATTTTTCCAGAGGCATAGCGTTGGATTTCCGATTCCGGAAATCCGAATTGTGGAATGCAGATTGCGGAGGTTATTTTTGGTCCGTTTAGTATCCCTGACTTCTGATATTCGCATTGCGGAATGCGGATTGCGGGAGGATAATTGCGGATATGAGGTGTTTTACAGGGAAGATTTTGGCCGCAGAAATGAAGAATTTCACAGGGAAAATGACACGATTGGGAGCCGATTTGGAAGCCAAAGAGAATCACATCTTGGTTACTTGTCCAAATCAACCTAAAACGGCCCAATCCGAAGGGAAAACAGGTGGTTTCCAAGGCCCAAATGCACACTAACAGCGCATAGAGTTTCCCACTTGCGCGTCTAACAGACTCAGAGGCAATTGGTTCGAGCAGTTTGGCTTGAACGGTCTCATCCTTTCCAGTTCAAGACTGTTGTCGGTTAGTTAGAATTTGTTTGATATTTTGTAAGCATATAAAGGTAGATTTTGAATTAAACCAAAGGGTTGGACGTTTCTGGATTCTAAGAGATTAAAAGCTCTGCGTATGTATCTAACTCAGCCTTTCAATTCATGAGAAGACCTGATTATCGAGTAGAGATTCTTATGATGAGTGTTTTGATGTCTGTTATTTCCTGTGCATGTGTTCTTCATTTGTATTTCCATTGATTTTTTTTCTTCTGCAAGACTACATGGTCTGAAATTCATATTTTATGTTTCAGATGCATAAGACTATGTATTCCACCCTTTCTTCTTGAAGTTGCATGTTAGAATTCATTTTCAAATGCTCTAGCTCTGTGATGGAATTTGTTTCCTTTTCTGCCTTCATCTGCCTTCATCTACTGATATATTTGACTTGAAGAAACCTCATCTACCTCACCTTTGCCTCTTAAATTGTGATCTAAATCAGCCATTTGTGACTATAAATCCACTTAAGTTTGACTCCATGCCCAATGGTGCTCTTGTCCTTAACCCTAACCAACTAAAAAATACCTATAAGTCATCATCTAAAGGTCTAGCCACCACTTTACCTATAAATAGCTTGTGCAAATAATATTCGAAGTGTTGAGTGAAATTGTGAAAGAGAGAGCCCTCTCTATGGTTGGAAAGGCTAGTTTCCATCCACCAAAGCTTGGTTTGAAACAGTTACCGCATGATCCATTCTGCTGCAACCCAGGAGAAACTTGAGTGATAACATTCTGGCGACTATGCTGGGGATTCAAAATACTTCTTTCCCAGAACAAGAGTTTCAAAGCATCAAATTAGATCTCTGAGGGAAAACAGAGGATAACAAATTTGAAGGTTGTAACATTGTCCCCGACGACTCCAACTTTCAAATTGGTGAATTTTTTGGAAGAATTCTGGCTTCCAGAAGGATACCTACCAGAATTTAGCCATATCCTAAACTAGCAAACTTTGTATCAGATCCAGAGAAGATCACCAGGAAAGCAAATAAAGAACAAACATGTATTTCCCCATTAACTAGGCCTTTTTCTCTACCTAAAGAAGAGGCACAGGCTATAGAGATTGTCTCTTGGGATTTAAAAACTGAACAGTCCTCATTTAAGTCTAAATCTTAGTCATATCTAAAGAAAACCTTGCTCGACCAAAGAAAATTCCAAACCCATTGTTTGAATGCTTTGTGGGAAAATTCACAAGCTAAAGAAGAAAACAATGATTTATTTCTCTTCACTAAAGCTGCTAGCCAAAATACCCAAGTCCTGATTACTCCTCCTGCTGTTCCAATCCATACTTTTGTAATACCTGATGTTACTCTTGCTACTTCAAGAATTCCCCTTGCTCCTAAGAAAAATATGAGAGAAATGGCTGCCATATTCGCCCCTTTAGCTCTCCCTGCTAATCTCCATGACTTACCTGTGGGCTATGCCCAACGCCTCATGAGATTTGATGGGGAAGGAAATGGTTCTACACAACAACATGTAGACCACATTACTGATTTTATAGACCTACAAGAGGTGGATGAAGATGATGTCAAGATGAGCTGTTTTCCTAAAGTCTTGCAGGAGAAGTGAAGAAGTGGTTCAAAGCCCTTCCAAATGGAGGAATTGCTATCTATGAGAGATTTGAACAAGCTTTCCTAGCCAGATGGAAGGATAAAAAAAATCCTCTCCAAATTCTTACTTAGTATGAAAATACAAAGAAAACCAATGTTGAGACTGTCCAAGAGTTTTTAGCTAGATTCATGAGAATGTATAATTCTATCCCTGTGGACATCAAGCCTCCTGTGGGTGCAACCAAGCTTCATTATGCTAATTGTTTTGACAGTGACTTTTCTCTCATGTTGAGAGAAAGGAGATATTCCACTCTACCTGATATGTTAAAAGTTGCTGTAAAAGTAGAAGCTAATTTGATGGCCTCGGGTAAAATGAAGCACATAAATGAAGCTGAGAAAAAGATATCTAATGAGGCATCCCAACCTTCCACATCCCAATCCATTGATACCAGATTTGAAAATATGATGAGGATTATGGAAAGGCTGGTGGATAGGATCTCCCTTGACAATAGGCCTCCTTCCAGAGAAAACCCAAAGCCTCAAGCTCGAAATAACAATTATAGGATACCTCCTACCCCACAGGGAAGACCAAGAGAGCCAAGGGATCCTAGAAATGCTGAGAATCATCCAATCAAACCACCTTTTGCTGAGAACTTAATAGCAGGAGAAGAAGAATATGGACACCTTGATGACCAAATCCACCTCTTTGATCAGGTCCAACCCCAGTTCTATTTAACTAAAGAGGAACATGACCAATCATCCCTACAGTTAGATAGTAACCTAGAAGAATCAGAATCTAATCAATACCAAAGAGGCTTCCAAAATGCAATCTATGAATTTCAGAGGAAACATAATTTGAGAGTTAGGAAGTTAACAATAGACCAAGGAAAGGCTACTGCTGAGCCACCTTATTCTCAGCCACAAAGAAAAGAAGCCTCTAGGAAGGTTGACCCAAAAAATGTAGCCTCTGATAAGGCACCTGAGAAGGGGGCAAAAGATCCTAAAAAAGGCCCAAAAGGGAGAGATAAAGGCAATACAAAGACAATAGAAAAGATCCATTCTGCCTTCAGTTTAGAGAATGAAATATCTAAGATTAAAATCTCAATTCCTTTAAATGAGTTGGTAAAAAAATCAGAGTACAAAGATTGGATTTTGAAAGTAGTGAATGGAGAAGAAGGAAAGCAACCTGATACTCTTGATTTGCACACGATGATAAACCCACTCTTCTATTTGCCCCCCATGTTGAAAGTGCTGTAGAGGATGATGTCCCTCCATTCTATATCAGTCTAAACATACATGATCACATATTACACAATGCTATGTTATATTTTGGAGCTTCACATAACCTCATGCCAATATCAGTGGTGGAAAGTTTGGGGTTAGAAATCACAAGGCCCTATAAAGATTTATTCTACTTTGATTCCATAAGAGTCCAATGTTTGGGGCTGATTAAAGACGTGGTGGTCTCACTAACTCAAATACCTCATAAGAATGTAATCATGGATGTGGTAGTGGCTGATATTCCACCTAAATTTGGGATGCTATTATCTAGGTCTTGGGCATCAAAATTAAAATGAACTCTACAAATGGACATGTCTTATGCGACCATCCCTTTTTTTGGGGAAAAAAGAAGATTGTGCATAGAGCATAGACTATCCTATGTAGTGAGCAATGAGAGTAAGCTTGATAATCATCCCATTTTTGCTGTAGACACTGATATATGGACCTCATTTTTCCGTTATGATCTTGGTTCAGAAGAGAATGGTGTGAAAATTACTGACCTGCCTGAAACAAATGATAAGTCTAGTAATGAGCAAGAGATACAATGCATTGACAACTCAACAAGCCTAGAAGGAAGTGGTCAGCAAATGGAGAAAGGCAGTGATGCAAAACTAGATTTAGAAATGGAAGCTACAACCACAGTCCCAAGAGAAGAGCACTGGACTATGAGGTTTGATGTAGCTGTGAATAAAGAAGGAGTTGGGGAAGGGGTATGGACCATCCCTCCAGATGAAGGAAGTAAATGCACCAGATTGCATACCTTCAAACTAATGTTTGACTGTTCAAATAATGTAGCAGAATATGAATCCCTACTATTGGGTCTGAATGCACTCAAATATCTAAGAGCTAAAAAGATCAAATTTTATGGAGATGCAGAGCTAATAATCCAACAGGTGAATGGAAATTATGAGACTAAATATCCCAAAATGAGGTCTTACAGAAATGCTGTTTGGGATATGTTTGATAATTTCTTCACAGAGCATGATATCTATTTCATCCCTAGAGAGCAGAATACAATAGTAGACATTTTGGTTAGCTCTGCTAGCAGATTTCAACTCCCAGCCTATCCTTCTAGAGATTACATGATCAATATAAGGCATAGACCCTCTGTTCCGGACAATACAAAACATTGGCAAATATTTGAAGATGATCAACAGATCAAGAAATTCCTAGACATGAGTGAAGAATTTCCCAACACCCAGATTGATCAAGAGAACTATTCAGGTGATGAATGGGAACCTGACCCACCAGAGCTCTTAACCACTTTGGGAGACAACGATATCCTGTAGCTGAAGAGCAATTATATGCCCAAAGGATGGGTGCCATTAGGTTTTTTTTGATGAAAATGATGTGGCCAAAAATCACAAGGTTGCTCCAAACCACAGTGAAGTGGAAGACTATAACATTGGGAATGATGAAGAGCCCAAAATTGTCAAAATGTCAAAGTCTTTAACCCCAGGCACTAAATTTGAATATGTGGATTTAATGAGAAATTTTTCTGATGTGTTTGCATGGTGCTATGAAGAAATGAAAGAATATGACACTACTATCATCCAACATACCATACTAGTCAAGACAGGGGAGAAACCATTCAGGTAGAAACACAAAAGGATGAACCCTATGCTTCTCCCACTGATAGAAAAATAGGTGAAGAGGATGTATAAAGCCAAAATCATAGTCTCCTTAAGGTTTTCAAAGCGGTTAGCTAACATAGTCCCAGTGAGGAAGAAAAATGGGGAAATCAGATTGTGTATTGACTTTAGAAATCTCAATAAAGTATCCCTAAAGGACAACTACCCCCTGCCCAAAATGGACCACATTTTACATAAGGTGGTAGGGGCAGCAAGAATGTCCATGCTGGATGGATTTTAAGGGTACAATTAGATTAAGGTGTAGCCAAAAGACCAAGACAAGACAACATTTACCATGCCTTGGGATACCTTCATGTATGCAAAGATGCCTTTTTGTCTGTTGAATGCAGGAGCTACCTTCCAAAGAGCTATGGAAATAGATTTTGCAGAAGAGAAAGACAAATTTGTGTTCATATACATGGATGACATCACTGTGTATTCTAAGTCTGATACCCCAAAAAGTCAAACTTTGCCATGCAAGAAGGAAAGCTGCTAGGTCACATAATATCTAAATATGGGATCAAAATTGACCCAGACAGAGTTGACACAATACAAAAAATTGAACTCCCCAAGAGTAAAAAAGAGGTTCAATCCTTTCTAGGCATAGTGAATTTATTAAGAAGGTTCATCCCCAATTTTGCAGAGATCATGAGGTCAATCACCAACATGCTTAAGAAGGACACTTAGATCAGGTGGACTGCTGAATCCAAACAAGAATTTGGAGACATAAAAAGGGAAATTGTTGAAGCACCTGTACTAATCAGTCTTGATTTTGACAAATAGTTTATTATGTTTTCTTTTGCCTCTAAGCATTCCATAGATGGAGTGCTTTTACAGAAAAATCAGAAAAGAGATGAGCAACCCATAACTTTCTTTAGCAGAGCTCTTAGAGATGCTGAGCTCAAGTACAACATTATGGAGAAGCAAGCATATGCCATGGTTAAAAATTTGAAAGATTTCAGGTTCTATGTTATGCATTCCCATGTTGTAGCTCATGATCCCTTCTACTACAACCCAAGAGAATCTTGAGTGATAACAAAGGTCATCGGTCATGTCGCATCTATCATCAGACCCTATGTGCCTTTTCTACCTACACTGAATCCTACTTATAACCCAACCCCTATTCCTACGTAGCCGACGATGAGCTATGGCGTTGATCTATCATGCATAATGACTCACTCTAGAGTGACGCCCTCGTATGTTCCTCCAGCCCCTACTCCCCATGTCCATGGACCAAATTATTTGGGACCTGGCTTCAGAACCAATCCGCAAGGGTACACACCCTCTCTAGTGACCAATGTGTATAACCCTTGCCCAGACCCACCGCCGATAGCTCCTGGCCTTGACCAACCTCAAGTTGCTTCTGTCTCACAAGGGAAAGTTTACGCCCAACAGAATCAGGATTACACCCAGCCAACCCCCTAGAATCAACAAGGGAAAGCTAACCAAAGAAAAGGTAGGAACCGTGGAAACAACCAACGCGAGGGAGGGGGTGGAAAACCTCCTAACCCTCTGGGTAATAACGATGCAAATAATGGAAACCAGGACCCCAATCAACCACCAAAGAAAGGAAAGAACCCCCAGTTACGAACTAACCATTCGTGTTATTTCTACAATGTTTATGGACATTACACACATCATTTCCCCAACTTGGAAAAATCTCTCTAGTTATGGGATGAGGCTAATCGTCAAGAAGCCATTGCTACACCGCAGGCCCAACCTAATCCACCATAGCCAGCTACAAAACCGATGGGGTTTCAAAACCCATTACCCATGTAAGGTTTTGTCAGCAAACAAACTATGGTTACCTACGCTGCATCCTCCAGTCAACTCCCTAAATTAGGAGTCCACCACATTTTAATGATGTCTTCCGAAGTCAACCTCCAGACTCATCGTAATCAATATGGTTCAGTTACCGAGACCATCTCAACAGAAAAGGTTTCTGCATCTACCCCTATAGACCAGTCTTTATGCCTCTCTCCATCGCCACCCAATGGGGTCCCCAAAGCCCCAAATTTCCTTTACATCGAATTACAAACAATGCCAATGCTCAAGATGCTCCCAACTATAACATTGTGGATGATTTGGCCCAATCCCCTACTGCGATGTCAATCTTGGAAGTTCTTAAAAACTGCCCAACTCAACGAAAATCCTTGCTATCCACCTTAGGTGCGATTAACACATCTGAATCACGTTTGATGGCACTCGAGTTGGATCATTCCAAACCACACATGCCTTCGTCCATCGCATTTCATATCCCCATATCGATCGGGAATTTAGTAATACATCGATGCATTGTCAGTGAAGGCACCTCTACATGCGTCATGACCACCTTTGTGTGGCAGAAACTTGGGTCCCCTCCGTTGCAGTCTTCCACAATGGAATTGCATGCTTATGATGGTTGTGCAGCCCAACCACAAGGCCTTCTCCTGAATGTCCTTGTCGAGTTAGCCGATAAAATCGTCTTGATTGATATTGAAGTCGTTAATGCCCATCTTGACTATAACCTTCTTTTAGGATGTAGTTACATTTATGCAATGAAGGCCTTTACCTCATCCATTTTCCGGTTCATGATGTTTCCTCACAAGGGAAGGGTTGTCAAAATCGACCAATTGACCTACTACGACCCCAAAGGGACAGCCACTCTAGAAAATGTCCTCCCCATGGTCAAAAATCTACCCTTGGCATGTCCATCCCATCCATTTTCATCCCTAGGCCAGGTATTTATTGTGACGCTCCAATGACCACTAAATTTAAGGACTTTCCCCTATCCCCCTCACCCATGGAAATATCATACTTGTGTACCATTTCATTGAGAAAACTAGTCCCCGATTCACAGCTCATCGCTTAGTAGGCTACCCAGTCACAATCTTAGTGGAAGTCCCAACCTCAATCATCATCAATTCCTAGCCATGTGGGGGCCACCCCTATACATACTATGCCCTCCTTATTCCCACCATTAGGATTCATTATCATGCCTATTATGGCAACACTAAATCTCCCAGGATTGGCACTAGGGATTCCTCGACCCCACAAGTCGTTCTACGAATGGTCCAACAAATTGACACCGCCAATCATCCACCTCCCAGCGTGTCCATGTCAACACCCTCCAACCCCGATCCTCCTCTCGTTAAGAAGGCTGGGGAAAAACTACAAAGACAACTGCCTTGACAACTATGAACAAAGTCGTGAATCCTCCTCCTACTGCCTCAACTTGAGCAACTTCTCTTTGTGTCTTGTGTGATGTCTTAGGTCATGCTACCCAAAATTGTCTGCAATTTCCCATCCTCCACACTAACGTACAAGCATTGGATGATGGAAAAAAAATCCTGGTAGTTCAAGCACCAGACCCTCCTTAGCCGCGTAAAAAGTCTTTATGCACAAACCATTCATGTTTGGTTTGTGGCATTTATGGTCATTACTCCCACCACTTCCCTGATTTACTAGAATATCGATCAGTGCTAGTTGATTTGTGCAAGCTATCCTTGGAATCTCAGATCACTATTGTTGAAGAAACCCACCCCCTGATATCTTCTTCGACTGAGACAAACACCATTTACATTATCTCGACCACACACCGTCACACCGTCCGATCCAACCAATCTCTCTGATCTCTCAACCCGATGCTTTCAAAGTGACGAAGAAATACTCGAAGCATTAACCAAGCCCAACTTCCCTTGGGATGATATGAATCATCGTTCTTATTTTATCCTTGAGGAACCTCTTACACATATGGCCGATCAAATCTCTATTGAATCCAAATATTTCATTCACGACAATGTTGATTGGTTCAAAAATCCTATCCCAACCTCGGATGCCTTCGAGGAAGGTAACATGGCCAACATATTTCCCACCATCCAACTGGATATCTTTGTTAAACCCAGTGTTGTTGAAAACATCACATTAGGTGCTTCCTGCACCCCCGAAGAAGTCATTGACTATAAGAAACTATTCCAAGAGTTCGCAACATTTTTTCCTGGTCCTAAACCGATATGTATGACCTCGATCCTTCCATCATTGAGCATCACATTAACACTTGGCCCGATGTTGTGCTTATTCGCCAAAAGAAGCAACCCATCCATCCGTCCAAAATGTCGACGGTAAAGGAATAAATTGAGAAGTTGTGCCAAGCAAGTTTCATATATCCAATCGCGTATACCATGTGGGTGTATAAACTTGTGACCATTAATAAAAAACAAGGCATCGTTCACGTCTATACTAACTTCTGAGATTTGAATTTGGCATGTTGTAGGGATAAATTCCTGACCCCCTTTATTGACCAGCTCATTGATGCATGCACTGGCCACGAGGTTATTTCCTTCATGGATGGATTCTCTAGTTACAATCAGATTCAGATCCATAAGGAGGACCAGTACAAGACTGTGTTTAATACCCCTTGGGGCACTTTTTCCTATTGAGTTATGCCATTTGGCCTTAAAAACGTCGGAGCCACTTTCTAGTGAGCCATGACCTTCTGTTTCCATGACTTGGTCCATATTATACTCATATATTTGGACGAACTCATGGATCGATCCAAGAAAAAATCTCAACACTTGGAAGACCTCCGACAAGTCTTCTTGCGATGTTGAAAGTAAAACATTCACCTGAACCCCTCAAGTGTGTGTTTTGCGTCCCTATCGGTCAATTGCTGGTATTTATTGTTTCCTAGAAAGTTATCACCATGGATCCCATAAAATTTTCAATCCATCATTGAACTTCAATCCCCTCTCACCTTGCACCAGTTGCAAAGATTTCAAGGAAATGCCAATTTTCTCCATCGATTAATCCCAGATTATGCCATGAAAGTTCATGGTTTCTTGTTCTTGCTCCACAACAACATTCCTTTCGTTTGGGATGAGCAGGCACAAGCAACTTTCAATGCATTGAAACAAGCCTTGAATTCTGCTCCTTTGATCTCGACACCAGATTTTATGAAGGATTTTATCCTTTATATTTCAGCATCCGATCATGCCATCACAGGAGTTCTAGTCCAAAAAGATACTGCTCGCCAAGAGCATGTCATATATTACGTAAGTAAGATATTATCTAGCCCACCACTATGTTACCCACATGAGGAGAAAATGGCCATTTCCGTCGTCTTCTCGGTTTAGAAAATATTCCTTTATATTCTTACGAGCCGAACTATAGTAGTGGCAGACTCCAACCCAATGGTCTGTTTCTTAATTCGTCGCCTTGTCCAAGGTCGAGTGGCCAAGTGGATAGTTATCCTCCAAGAGTATGACCTTGAATTTGTCACACCCAAAAGCACCAAGGCACTAGCTTTGGCACAACTTATGAAACAATTACCATCTTCATATGCATCATCTGCGATCATGATCAATTTACCCATTGAACACATGTTTACCATTTATTCAGATGACTCGTGGTACAAAGACATCCTAGTCTATCTACGCACCCAAAAATTTGGATCTCACCTCAGTCGTGATGACTGCCAATGCGTCCAACATTAAGCTTCTCAATACCTTCTTATCAACAATGTCCTTATCGACGTGGTGTCGACACCATTTTACATTGATGGCTTACACACGATGAGTATGAGTAGGTTTTAAATGGCTGTCATAACGAAGCCTACGATGGCCACTTCTCTGGTATGGCTACTGCCCAAAAGGTTATTCGTGCCAGTTATTTTTGGTTGACTCTTTTTACGGATTGCATCAAAACAGTGAAGCATTGTCGCAATTTCCAAAAGGCCAGAACCCCTCTTGCACCACTCCACCCCATCATCACTATTGGTCCTTTGTACAAATGGGCCATTGCTTTCATGGAGTGTAATCCAACCTTAGATAGTGGTCATAAATACATCATCATGGCTATCGACTATTTCACTAAATAGGCTGAGGATTTGCCCACATTTAACTGCCAGGAGGAGACTGTAACACACTTCTTCTTTAACCATGTTATTACTCGGTTTGGGGTTCCTCAACAACTTGTGTTTGACCATGAAAAACATTTTGAGGACACCGTCTAGAATGAGTTATCCACCCTCCTAAAATTCGAGCATCAATACGCCTCTTCATACTATCTGCGGGGCAACGACAAAATTGAGGCGATTAACAAGATCCTCAAAAGCATGCTCCAATGCACGATGTATAAACATAAGTCCAACTGGAATCATATGCTATTTCCATCCTTATGGTCCTACCTCACATCGGCCAAAAATGCTACAGGATTTACCCCTTTCCACTCGGTACGCGACGTGGAATCTGTTCTCCCCATAGAGTGTCAGATCCCAAATTTACACATCGCTGTTGAACTTCTACCGGATACCTCTCCGTTAGAGAAAATCTTGCTCACGTTGGAATAGGTGGATGAATATCCTTGGGTTTCCATCCAAATGATCGAGGCTGCCAAACATCGGTCCAAATCCCATTACGATACTTGCGTTCATCCTTACATCTTCAAATAAGGAGATCTTGTGCTCGTTTATGACAATGATCATGACAATCACATCAAAGGGAAGTTTGAATCTATGTGTCATGACCCATACGTCATCAAAACCTGCCTTGGAAAGGGGCATACGTCCTCGCTTATTCTAAAGTCAATCTCTTGACCAACCCCCATAATGGGTTGTACCTCAAGAGATTCTACGCTTAACCACCTCCCATAATGGGTTGTACCTCAAGAGATTCTATGCTTAACCAACCCCCATAATGGGTTGTACCTCAAGAGATTCTACTCTTAACCACCCCCCCGTAATGGGTTGTACCTCAAGAGATTCTACGCAAGGGGTTGTCAGCACAAAAACTATCGTTACCTACGCTCCATCCTCGAGTCAACTCCCTGACTTATGAGTCCACCTTTTAATGATGTCTTCCGAATTCAACCTCCAGACTCGTCGTAATCAATATGGTTTAGCTACCGAGACCATCTCAACAGAAACGTTTTCCGCATCTACCCCTGTAGACCAGTCTTTATGCCTCTCTCCACCACCACCCGATGGGGCCCCCAAAGCCCCAAATTTCCTTTACATCGAATTACAAACAATGCCAATGCTCAATATGCTCCCAACTATAATATTGTGGATGATTTGGCCCAATCCCCTGTTGCGATGTCATCCTTGGAAGTTCTTAAAAACTGCCCAATGCAATGAAAATCCTTGCTTTCCACCTTAGGTGCAATTAACACATATGAATCATGTTTGATGGCACTCGAGTTGGATCATTCCAAACCCCACATGCCTTCGTCCATATCATTTCATATCCCTGTATCGATCAGGAATTTAGTATTACATCGATGCATTGTTGATGAAGGCACCTCTACATGCGTCATGTCCACCTTTGTGTGGCAGAAACTTGGGTCCCCTCTGTTGCAGTCTTCCACAATGGCACTGCATGCTTATGATGGTTGTGCAACCCAACCACAAGGCCTTCTCCTGAATGTCCCTGTTGAGTTAGCCGATAAAACCGTCCTGATTGATATTGAAGTCGTTAACGCCCATATTGACTATAACCTTCTTTTAGGACGGAGTTACATGTATGCAATGAAGGCCATTGCCTCATCCGTTTTCCGGTTCATGATGTTTCCTGACAAGGGAAGGGTCGTCAAAATTGGCCAATTGACCTACTACGACCCCAAAGGGACATCCTCTCTAGAAAATGTCCTCCCCATGGTAAGAAAATATACCCTTGGCATGTCCATCCCATCCATTTCCGTCCCCAGGATAGGTCTTTATTGTGACGCTCCAATGACCACTACATTTAAGGACTTGCCCCTACCCCCTTCACCTGTGGAAATATCATACTTGTGCACTATTTCTTTGAGAAAACCATTCCCTGATTCACAACTCATCGCTCAGTAGGATACCTAGTCACAATATTAGTGGAAGTCACAACCTCAGCCACCGTCAATGCCTAGCCATGTGGGGGCCACCCCTATACATACTATCCCCTTCTTATTCCCACCATTAGGAGTCATTATCATTCATATTATGGAAACAATAAATCACCCGGGATTGACATTAGGGATTCCCCAACCCCACAAGTCGTTCTACAACTGGTCCAACCAATTGACACTGCCAATCATCCACCTCCCAGTGTGTCCATGTCAACACCCTCCAACCCCGCTCCTCCTCCCGTCAAGAAGGCCATGGGAAAAAATACAAAGACAACCACCTCGACAACTATGAACAAAGTCACGAATCCTCCTTCTACTGCCTCAACTTGAGCACCTTTTCCTTGTTCCTTGTTTGATGTCTTAGGTCATGCTACCCAAAACTGTCTACAATTTACCATCCTCCGCACTAACATATAAACATTGGATGATGGAAAAAAATCCTAGTAGTTCAAGTACCAGACCCTCCTTAGCCGAGTAAAAAGTCTTTATGCATAAATCATTTGTGTCTGGTTTGTGGCCTTTATGGTCATTACTACCACCACTTCCCTAATTTACTGGAATATCAATTAGTGCTGTCCGATTTGCGCAAGCTATCCTTGGAATCTCAGATCATTGTTATTGAATAAATCCACCCCGCGACATCTTCTTCGACTGAGACAAACACCATTTACGTTATCTCGACCACAAATCAAACTATCACACCGTCAACTCCAACCAATCTCTCTGATATCTCAACCCAATGCTTTCAAAGTGACGAAGAAACACTCGAAGCATTAACTGACCCCTAATTCCCTTGGGATGATATGAATCATCGTGCTTATTTTATCCTCGAGGAACCTCTTACACATATGGCTGATCAAATATCTATTGAATCCAAAGATTTCATTCACGACAACGTTGATTGGTTGAAAAATCCTATCCCAACCTTGGATGCCTTTGAGGAAGGTAACATGGCCAATATCTTGCCCACCATCCAACTGGATATCTTTGTTAAACCCGATGTTATCGAAAACATCACATTAGGTGCTTCCTGCACCCCCAAAGAAGTCATTGACTATAAGAAACTATTCCAAGAGTTTCACGACATTTTTGCATGGTCCTAAACCGATATGTCTGACTTCAATCCTTCCATCATTGAGCATCACATTAACACTTGGCCTGATGTTGTGCTTATTCGCCAAAAGAAGCAACCCATCCATCCATCCAAAATGTCAGCGATAAAGGTAGAAATTGAGAAGTTGCGCCAAGCAAGTTTCATATATCCAATCGCGTATACCATGTGGGTGTATAAACTTATGACCATTAATAAAAAAAAGGCACCATTCGCGTCTGTACTGACTTCTGAGATTTGAATTTGGAATGTCCTAGGGACAAATTCCTGACACCTTTTATTGACCAACTCATTGACGCATGCACTAGCCACATGGTTATTTCCTTCATGGATGGATTCTCTAGTTACAATCAGATTCAAATCCGCGAGGAGGACCAATACAAGACTGCGTTTAATACCCCTTAGGGCACTTTTTCCTATTGAGTTATGCCATTTGGCCTTAAAAACGTCGGAGCCACTTTCTAACGAGCCATGACCTTGTGTTTCCATGACTTGGTCCATATTATACTCGTATATTTGGACAAACTCATGGATCGATCTAAGAAAAAATATCAACACCTGGAAGACCTCTGACACTCTTCTTCCGATGTCAAAAGTACGACATTCACTTGAACCCCCTCAAGTGTGTGTTTTGCATCCCTATTGGTCGATTGCTGGTATTTATTGTTTCCCAGAAAGGTATCACTGTGGATCCCATAAAATGTTCAATCCATCATTGACCTTCAATCCCCTTGCACCTGGCACCAGTTGCAAAGATTTCAAGGAAAGGATAATTTTCTCCGTCGATTAATCCCAGATTATGCCATGAAAATTCATGGTTTCTTGTTCTTGCTCTGCACCAAAATTCCTTTCATTTGGGATGAGCAGGAACAAGCCACTTTCGATGCATTGAAACAAGCCTTGACTTCTGCTCCTTTGATATCGACACCGGATTTTATGAAGGATTTTATCCTTTATATTTCGTCATCCAATCATGCCATCATAGGAGTTCTAGTCCAAAAAGATATTGCTCGCCAAGAGCATGTCATATATTACGTAAGTAAGATATTATCTGGCCCACCACTATGTTACCCCCATGAGGAGAAAATGGCCATTGCTGTCGTCTTCTCGGTTTAGAAAATATTCCTTTATATTCTTATGAGCCGAACTACAGTAGTGGAAGACTCCAACCCAATGGTCTATCTCTTAAGTCGCTGCCTTGTCCAAGGTTGAGTGGTCAAGTGGATCGTTATCCTCCAAGAGTATGACCTTGAATTTGTCACACCAAAAGAACCAAGGCACTAGCTTTGGCACAAATTATGAAACACTTACCATCTTCATCTGCATCATCTCCAATCACGATCAATTTACCCAACGAACACCTATTTACCATTTCTTTGGATGAATCGTGGTACAGAGACATCCTAGTCTATCTACACACCCAAAAATTTGGATCTCACCTCAGTTGCGATGACTACTGTCGCATCCACCATTAATGATCCAAGTGGATATCGGTGGCCACCGACCTTTCCAACTGGCTCAAAACAGTTGTCTGGCAATTTTGGTAATTTACTATTTTTAGCAGTTTTTTGGGTCTTGAACTTCTGGGGCCGTTTTGAGGCCCTAAATGACCTTTTTTGGTGATTTGGGGGGCCAAATGGATGGATGCCTTTGGCCCCAATTGAAAGTTGTAAATATCGGATAGACCTTTCCAATGAGCTACCGAGCGCCCCAAACGGAGATCGTATGCAAAAGTTATGACCCCGGGAAGTTGACTGTTCAACTAACCACCTTGGGGCCGCAAACTTTATGACGGTTCGTCTTCTAGGGTTAGGTTTTTGGATGTTTGGGATTCTTTCCCTCATGCTTATGCTAAATAGGCCCTTTGGGCCTCTCTTTGTATTCATCTTCTTGCGAATGAGCGCAGCCGTCACATCTCTTCTCAGAGATAAGCCGCCACCATTCCAGTCAGCTTGTTTTCCGATGCATTTTACAGTTTTAGCTTATTCCCTTATTGAATAGAAAACCAGTTTTATTGTATCTCTATTATTTTGTGTTAAGCATCTGATAATAATCTGTATTCATTTCGTTCTTCTAATAAAATCTGGATCAGTGGTATCAGAGCGGTTTGCTCCATGTCGTCTTAATGCATGTCCCCAACGAGGTCAGGGTACAAAGAATTGGGTCTCGAGCTTGTTTATCTTGAGGACAAAATCTCTTGCATGCCCAAGCGACCTCTCATGGTAGGAGAAAAGAAAGATGATGGGACTGGAGATCCTTTCAAAATGTTTCTTGAGTAATCCCTCACGCAACAGAGGAACGAGATGATAGATAGTTTTGCGCAAATCCTTCGGCGGATACCAACAAGCGACGCATCTTCCTCGAGCGGAGGTGCCGCCCCCTTCAATGTACAAATCAACTTCGATATTCCTATATTTGAAGGTCATATAGACGCAGATGCTGTAGATAAGTGGTTGAATCTACTAGAAGGGCATTTTTCTATCCATAACTTTTCGAATAGAGAAAAGATTACTTTTGCGCTCCTCAAAGCCATTCCCCATGTCAAAGATTGGTGGGAAACTTTCTGTGAGCAAAAGGACACATAGGAAACCTCATTATTTTCAGTCACGGTCACCTGGGAATCCTTCAGGGATGCTATTAAGGAACAATACTACCCTGTTGGAAGTTATGACGACTTGTATACCAAATGGACCACACTGCGACAAGAAAGAGACCAAGCAGTTCTAGAGTTCACAAATACCTTCCATACCTTGCGCACCAAGTTGGGTATCAAAGATTCAGAGTGACATCTGGTGCTCAAGTATCATGGTGGTCTGCATAAATACATCCAAAACGAAATGGAATTTCTGGACATCTCTTCCATGGGCGCGGCCTACCGATATGCCGTCAAAATCGAGCAGAAGCTCAAACAAAAGAAGCGACAATTTGGGCCTGGGAACCCCTCACAGCAAAAGACAGGAAAGGGCGGCCCCAACCCACAGAATAAAAGACATAGCAAAGATGGCCAGTATCAGGACAACCAGTCCAAGCCGCATGCAAAGAAGGACATCGGAAAGACAACGAAAGATACTGGGAAGTGGTGCGACTTCCATAAGAGCCCTTGGCATAACACTGCTGACTGCCGCTCAAAGCAGTCGCTGGTGGCCGAAATGAAAGCATCTGAATCATATGCGGATTCTGACTCTCAGTCCGAACCAGAAAGGGGAAGCCAGATCATCGATTTGGAACCCAGTGCCACCATTGCTACCACCAAGCTCTATCCTGATGAACCAGACAAGCCAGAAGAAGGAGAATGCCTCTTCCATTCACAGATGTGGGTAAAAGGCACCCCGCTGCAGTTCATCGTTGATAGCGGTAGGCAGAAGAACCTCATCTCAGTAGAGGTCTTTAAGCACCTGGCCCTGCCAACAACGCCGCACCCACAACCCTACACCATTGGATGGCTTCGCAAAGAAAGCGATCTCCACGTCAGCCAACAGTGCCGAATGTCGTATGGCATCAAGCCCTTCAAGGACGAGGTATTGTGTGATGTTGTTCCTCTCGAAGTTTCAGATGTTCTTTTGGGCCAACCTTATTTATGGAAACATCATGCTGTATATGAGTCTAGGCCTCGTAGTGTTATTATTTCTTTGAACAGGAAATTGTATAGGATACCCGAGGCAGTCCCTCCTAGTTCTAGTTACTTGATCTCTGCCAAGCAATGCAGGAAGGTCATCTCCCAGACCAGGGAATTTGTCTTCTTCGTGATTCGCTCTCAGAGTGAGAGAAATATTGTAGCCACATCCAGGGCCTCCACGACCGATCTCTCCACACAATAGAAGCAAGTGGATAAGGTGGTGGAAGAATACTCAGATATCTTCTCCTCTCCTACCGGGGTACCTCTGCATTGCCAGGTCAAGAATCCCATCAATCTGAATCCGGGTGCACCGTTACCCAATGGGATAGTCTATTGCCGCTCTCTATTGGAAAACGAGGAGATCAAGAGGCAGATCCAATAATTGCTCCACAAGGGGCACATCCTTCCCAACTCATCACCTTGTGGGAGCCCAATCGTGCTGCTGCAGAAGAAAGATGGGACCTGGCGACTCTGCATTGATTATCGGGCCCTGAATAAAATCACAGTCCGCAACCGGTACCCGATTCCCTGAATCGATGACCTCCTTGATCAGCTCACAGGGGCCAAATACTTCAGTAAGATTGATCTTAAGTCTGGCTACCACCAGGTCCCAATAGAACAGACATATGTATGGAAGATTGCCTTCAAGTCAAAAGAAGGTCTTTTTGAATGGTTGGTCATGCCCTTTGGTTTGACAAATGCTCTAGCAACTTTTATGAGGATGATGGACGATATCCTACGACCTTTCACCAATAATTTTGTGGTGGTGTATCTGGATGAAATCCTCATCTACAACAAGACTTGGGCAGAACACTTACAACATATTCAGCAAGTTCTGCACACCCTATGGCAGCACAAACTATATGCAAACTTGGAAAAATGCTCGTTCGGCATGGACAAGGTCCATTATTTAGGCTACATTGTTGATCGACATGGTGTGCATGTGGATCCAGCCAAGATCCATGTCATCCGTGACTGGCCCGCCCCAACCACACTCATTGAACTTTGGAGCTTCTTGGGCCTCGCCAATTTCTATCGCCGGTTCATGTTGGGATTCTCTCATATCGCATGGGTTCTCAACCAAGTAACCAAGGGTGGCGGTAAGGAAAAATTTGTGTGGGGCCTGTCCCAACAACAAGCCTTCGATGACTTGAAGAAGCGTTTGTGCTCATTGCCGATACTCTCATTACCGGACCTGCAACATCCCTTTGAGATCGAGATAGATGCTTTAGATTATGCTGTGGGCGCCGTTCTCACTCAACACGGCCACCCCGTGGCATATCATATTGAGACACTATCAGATGCTGTCCATAAGTACCCTAATTACGACAAAGGATGTACTCCATTGTGCAAGCCTGTCGCTAGTGGAGACATTACATTCTTGGGAAGGAGACAGTCATCCACACTGATCACAAGCCCCTACAGTTCATGTAGACCGAAGGAAAGTTGCAGAATGACCACCATCAGAAGTCATCAACATACTTACAGCAGTTCCACCTCAACATCAAATATAAAACAGGGAGTACCAACCAAGTTGCTGACTGCCTCAGTCGACCTCTAGTTGCGACACTCACCACGGTGCTAGACTCTTGCGGCCACAAGACCTCTGGATGGCCCCACCTCTACGAGACAGACCCTGAATTCTCCACCACCTACCAAATGTTGGGCACCAACTCAGTGGTCGCTAATTTCCATCTTCAAGACGGATTGTTGTGCTGTCAGGGCCATCTCTACGTTCCATCAAGCGAGCCCGCAAAGATGATTTGGGAAGCTCATTACAGTCGGGTTGCAGGACACTTTGGCGTCGAAAAGACAGTGGCAGTGCTGCAGAAACATTTCTACTGGCCGAAACTTTGACAGGATGTCGGCAAGTATATCAGGTCCTGCACCGCTTGGGCTATTGCCAAACCGACCACTAAGAAATAGGGCTTGTACACCCCTCTGCCTACTCCTGACAGGCCGTGGGAATCCATCTCAATGGACTACATGTTGGGCCTCCCGTCCACCAAGAGGGGAAATAACTGTGTTTTTGTGGTTGTTGATCGCTTTTCCAAGATGGCGATTCTAGCTGCCTACAAGAAGAACATCACAGTAGAAGCCACTGCCAAGCTCTTCTTTGAATGAGTATGGGTACATTTTGGGATCCCACAGACCATTATCTCAGACCGTGACAGTCGGTTCCTCAGCACATTTTGGTCGAGCCTCTGGTCATTGTTGGATACCAAGCTCACCAAATCCACTGCTTTCCACCCCCAGACAGACGGCCAAACTGAGGTCGTCAATCGGATGGTTGTACATATCCTGCGCATGTACAATTCAACACACCCCCGCACATGGGATGAGAGTCTTCCCTATGTCCAGCATAGCTACAACTGAGCCATGCATAGCTCAACTGGCCATAGCCCCTTTCAGGTGGGGTTGGGATTCCAACCATTGGGCCCCATGGATGTTTCACTTCCCCTGGCGACCACCTCGGCCAACTCGTCCCCAGAAGCTGACAAAGCCACCCGGGTCATTTAACGGATCCAACATATCCGCCAATAGGTTCAGGATATTCTACAGAAGTCTAATGCCAAGTACAAGCAGCGCCATGATCAACATCGGGTGCCACATAAGTTTCAAGTGGGCGATAAATTTTGGTTGCATTTGCAGAAAGAATGCCTTACAGGGCCCCATCAGAAGCTTTTCCCACTCCGTTATGGGCCGTACACCATCACCAAGGCAGTGGGTGACAATGCTTTTGAGCTCAACATTCCCCCCTTCCTTGGTCTGCATCCAGTCTTCAACGTGGCTCTCCTTCGACCATATTTCGCACCATTATTAGACACCTCAGAGATAGCAGAGAAGTTGACACCAATAGAGCTCAACCCTGACTGCCTACAACAGGCATCAAATGATCATATTGCGGACACCCAGATCAAGGGCACTCGACATCAAAGGATCCAGCTTTATCGAGTTGTCAAAGCAGGGTAGCTCCTGCACCAAGGCAAGTGGCTCACCTGGGGCCAAATTCAACAGAAATTTCCTCATCTGATGGGGGAACTCAATGCAATGGAGACCATTGCTTCCTAAGGAGGGAGGATTGATCTAGGTGGATATCCATGGCCACCCACCTTTCCAACTGGCTCAAAATAGTTGTCTGTCAATTTTGGTAATTTACTATTTTTAGCAGTTTTTTCGGGTCCTGAACTTCCGGGGCCGTTTTGAGGCCCTAAACGACCTTTTTTGGTGATTTGGGGGGCCGAATGGTTGCATTTTGAATGCATTTGTCATGCATTTGGCCCCAATCGAAAGTTGTAAATCTCGGATAGACCTTTCCAATAGGCTACCGAGCGCCCCAAACGGAGATCGTATGCAAAAGTTATGACCCTAGGAAGTTGACTATTCAACTAACCACCTTGGGGCCGCAAAATTTATGACGGTTCATCTTCTAGGGTTAGGTTTTTGGATGTTTGGGATTCTTTCCCTAATGCTTATGCTAAATAGGCCCTTTGGGCCTCTCTTTGTATTCATCTTCTTGCGAATGAACGCAGCCGTCACATCTCTTCTCAGAGATAAGCCGCCACCATTCCAGGAAGCTTGTTTTCTGTTGCATTTTACAGTTTTAGATTATTCCCTTATTGAATAGAAAACCAGTTTTACTGTATCTCTGTTATTTTGTGTTAAGCATCTAATAATAATCTGTATTCATTTCGTTCTGCTCATAAAATCCGGATCAATTAAGCTTTTGAATACCTTCTTATTGACGATGTCCTTTATCGACGTGGTGTCGACACCATTTTACATTGATGCCTTACACACGATGAGTCTGAGTAGGTTTTAAATGGCTGTCATAACGAATCCTACGATGACCACTTCTATGGTATGGCTACTGCCCAAAAGGTTATTCTTGCTAGTTATTTTTGGTTGACTCTTTTTACCGATTGCATCAAAACAGTCAAGCATTGTCGCAATTTCCAAAAGGCCAGAACCCCTCTTTCACTACTCCACCCCGTCATCAGTATTGGTCCTTTCTACAAATGGGCCATTTCTTTCATGGAGTGTAATCCGACCTCGGATAGTGGTCATAAATACATCATCGTGGCTGTCGACTATTCCACTAAATGGGCTGAGGATTTTCCCACATTTAACTGGCAGGACAAGACTGTAGCACACTTCTTATTTAACCATGTCATTACTCGGTTTGGGGTTCCTCAACAAATTGTGTTTGACCATGAAAAACATTTTGAGGACACCATCTAGAAGGAGTTATCCACCCTCCTAAAATTCGAGCATCAATACGCCTCTTCATACTATCTACGGGGCAACGACCAAGTTGAGGCGATTAATAAGATCCTCAAAACCATGCTCCAATGCACGATGTATAACATAAGTCCAAGTGTCATACAAGATCTTTCCATCCTTATGGTCCTACCTTACATCGGCCAAAAATGCTACAGGATTTACCCCTTTCCACTCAGTACACGATGTGGAATCTGTTCTCCTCATAGAGTGTCAGATCCCAACTTTACACACCGTTGTTGAACTTCTGCCGGATACCTCTCCGTTAGAGAAAAGCTTGCTCACATTGGAATAGGTGGATGAGTATCCTCAGGATTCCATCCAAATGATCGAGGATGCCAAACATTGGTCCAAATCCCATTACGATATTCGTGTTCATCCACGCATCTTCAAAGAAGGAGATCTTGTGCTCGTTTATGACAATGATCATGACAAGCACGTCAATGGGAAGTTTGAATCTATGTGGCATGAACCATACGTCATCAAAACCCGCCTTGGCAAGGGGCATACGTCCTCGCTTATTCTAAATTCCATCTCTTGACAAACCCCCGTAATGGGTTGTACCTCAAGAGATTCTACGCTTAACCACCCCTCCTCCCCCGATCCCATTGCTTTGAGCTGTGTAGTTTCCTTTCTTTTTGTTTTTCACCTTATTTACGCTGGAGGCTTATGGTTTGTTTCTCTTATTTATACTAGATGGATCCCGCTCGATATGTTCATGTCGGTTTCATTGACGACGCAAGTAGATGGTATCCTAACCTCACCTCAATAGCTTGGGTGTTATACTCCCTTGCACATGGGTTGATCTACCTCAACGGAGTGTGTATTGGTGTTGCTACTAATAACTAGGATGAAGACGATGTCACGACCGGTATCTTAACTAGTGCCCTCCAATTAGGCATCTGTCACCTTTGTGTATTTTTAGACTCCCATATCCTTGTGGCCTAGTTAAATAAATACTACCAAGTACGCGTTTCTTTCCTTTTTAGAAAGTTTCTGCGCACTTAAAAATTGGGTAGACATTTTGAATTCATTACGTTCACACATGTCCCCTAGAATCAAAATAGTGTTGCAGATCAAATGGCTAAAGACATTCTAGAATGGCATATCAATCACCCCATATAGGAAATACTGTTAAGATTTAATATGCTAAGACAGAAAATAGCAGCATTACATTCCATTTCACAATAATAACATATACAGGATCACTAAAGAAACAACAAGCACATCAAAAACACAAGAGACACAGATTTATCCTGGGAAACCCTCATTGTAATGTCCCCTCCCATTATCCCAGCATGGGAGAGAATATTACTCTAATTCCGGACATCTAGTCCCATACTTAGTAAACAAACATTCCATTTAAAATGAAGATGGACATATGCAATGGCATAAATATTTGAAAACACAGCGGAAGTAATTTCAATTACTCTTCTATCATACATTCAAGATATTCAACAATTAATAATTGCAAAGTTAACATAAGAGAACACTTATCTTATAACAAAGTAGTCCCGAGCAACTGGCTATGCAACTGCAACGTTCCACCCAACCATAGGCCAGTCGTGCTTATCAACCTCTTGATACAACTGCCACCCCCTAGATGGGCATGATCTCTTCAAGGAACCAGGGAACAACAGACTCACACATAGCCAAGCATACACCAAGATGAGCCAAGCCAATCTACAATTGGGTTTATCAGGCTGCTAGGAAATGGAAAGGAGGAATGGCTAAGCTAGTGAGCTCAACCACAGAGCTATGGGTACCCCTCCCAGATCTATTCAGCTTGGCACTCACAATGCCTACACACCCAACACAAGGAAGTATTCTCTTCACTGCCACACAGTACCTCAAGCCATACCTTCCTTTCTAGTGTTCTCAGGGTGTGCATAGAAAAGTAGCCAAATCCCTCTTGATCTTCTTGAGAGGTTACTCCTTTCAGTAGGTTTATCAAGCCAATTCTATCCACTACCACTCCAAGTTTCTTGCTCACAGGTTCAAATAAAAAACTGGGATGCACATAACAGCAGAGCCACTCTTATTGGGCATGATAAAATGTTTTTATAGTGAGATGCCCAAAGATGGGTTTTTCATTAGCTTCAGAAAAATGTGGGAAACCCAAAAATGAAACTAGAAGGTGGGGAACAACCCTGGGAAGCCAAATCCGTTTTCAGAAAAACATCCATGGACATTATGGGAAAAAAACGGCCTCCATAATAGTCCCAAATCGTGGCCCTTCTATCCCAGTTACTGTGTATGCAAAAACGAGTTCCCAAGCATGGAAAAATGCAGGAAAAATGGTAAAAACGTGATGGGGAAAGGCCCAGTAGTTCAGACTATGTGAGAGAGGAGAGACTGACTGTTCAGAATGGATTTGGGCACCATTTCATGGGTGTTTTCTTGCCCAAGGAGACAAAATACGATTTCCCAGGTTGATGGCTTGCCTATGCATGAAATTGACTACCATACCTCTTCATTCCCAAGGCATTAACTGCCTCAACCAATTTCTAGAAGAATTAAATGATTGGGTCCATAACCCAAAATGGGTAGTTGGTGGTTTATGGGTTTTCTCATTGAGACATGTATTAACACCATTGGCTCAAGGGTTTGAATAATTTTCCTCCCTATTCCTTGTAGAATCATGCCCCATCTCTTTGTTGCATTGCATAGCTAGTTGTGTGTATTTTCATTAAAATTCGTATTTACATGATGCCTTATTTACATTGTGCCTATCTAGCACAAGAACCATAGGCATCTATTTTTAATTTCCGATACATGAAACGCTAAATCAATGGTGGGGCCTTGGCCTTGAGCTCCTCACCATGATTAAATATCAATATTTACATCATTTACGATTTAATAAAAAGGGGGTCAAAATGGGGACATTACACTCATGGGGTAGAAAACCCAGCAAAGCTTCCTCAATATAGATGAACAACAATATACAAAGATGCAAACCAAAGACATGATCTCCTCCTCCACCATAGCATACCTCTCCTCCACAAGTGCGCTACATTCTGAGTGAGGAAAGTGTGTGTATAATGAGGAACACACCTCCTCTATTTATACACATCTCCGACTTGTACTTTATATTAACTAGGTCGGCCCCAACTTTACCACCGGGTTAAACACCCCACTACAACTGACTGGGCCGACCCCACTAGGGTGGTCTAACAACCCTTTGACCCACATAACACATATAGGGACGACCCCCACTAGGGAAGTCTAATAACCCAAGTTACCACATTCCGAAGGAGGAATAAACATCTCCGGATATACAATAAGATCTTCACGGAGGAATGAAACATCTCCGGAATAATAAAGTACAAATATAATATTCTTAGAAGTTACAATATCTCAACACTCCCCCTTAACAAGAAGGATATTATAACAACATCTGCAGGAGCAAGGAGTCATCAACATGATACATCTATAAATCATTGGAAGCTTTCTCAACATCATTAGTAACTCAAGTAGTTACTGGAACATCTTTAATACTGGAACATCAACATCTTCAGTACTAAGTCTTTATCTTCTGCAGCACTCGAACAGCTACGACAACATCATCATCTGGATCCTCACCATCATCAGTATCGTCATCACACGATCATCAGCATCGTCATCGCATGATTATCAGCATCATCATCATCATCACAATCATCAGCATCGTCATCATATGATCATCAACATCATCATCACACGATCATTTCATCCTTCTCTCTTTAGGACATAGGTCCATGGATGATACAATCCTATCATTTACCTTTTGAATCGAGGTCCAGGGACAATCCAGTCCTATCATGTACCTTTTGAACCGAGGTCCAGGGACGATCCAGTCCTATCATTCAATTCTCGAAGATTTCTGTCTACAGCTCAATTCAAGGGACCATATGTCCAGGGACGATCCAATCCCATTCTCGGAGACATCATGTCTACGGCTCAATTCAAGGGACCGAAGTCTGGGGACGATCCAATCCCCATTCTCAGAGACATCTTGTCTATGGCTCAATTCAAGGGACCGAAGTCCGGGGATGATCCAATCCCCATTCTCGAAGACATCTTGTCTACGGCTCAATCCAAGGGACCGAAGTCCAGGGACGATCCAATCCCCATTCTCGGAGACACATGTCTACAGATCAATTCAAGGGACCGAAGTCCGGGGACGATACAATCCCCACTTGTCCACTAAGGACTTCATTCTCGAAGACATACGTCTACGGCTCTCTTTAGGACTGAAGTCCAGGGATGATCCAATCCCATCCTAACCACTAGGGACTTCATTCTCGAAGACATACGTCTACGGATCTCTTTAGGACTGAAGTCCAGGGATGATCCAATCCCATTCTGTCCACTAGGGACTTCATTTTCGAAGACATACGTCTACGACTCTCTTTAGGACTGAAGTCTAGGGATGATCCAATCCCATCCTGTCCACTAGGGACTTCATTCTTGAAGACATATGTCTACGGATCAATTTAGAACATGTGTTCAAGGATGATGCAATCCCTCTTCTTTCTCGGAGACATATGTCTATGGATCCTTTTAGAACATGTGTTCAAGGATGATGCAATCCCCTTTTCAACTTAGAACCTGTCTAAGAACCATCCACCAACCTCTCTATTGGAATCATCAATATGGGTATCCACATCATTGACCTCACTGTCGATGCAGGCAATCTCATCATAGGTGATCACATCACTCCCCCTTTCGAGGAGGGTCCTACCAAGCTTGTCTCGAAAAATACTCAAACTTTACTTGAGGTAGAGGTTTGGTTAGTACATCGGTAACTTGTTACAAATTCGAACTTTATAGTTCCTTTCTACACCATATCTTGTCAGATCTCTATGTGCTTTGACTTATCATGGAACACTGGATTCTCTGCCATCTTGATACAACTCTGTTTGTCACATAGGATCACAGTTGGGTCTATCTCTAAGTCAAACAATCCTGAAGCCATACTTATTCACAACTAGCAGAGCAGGCAGCCATATGTTCCGCTTGTGCTGAGAGACACACTAGATTGCTTCCTGCTAAACCACGAGATAATGGCTGATCCTAGACAATAACATCCTCTCGATGTGCTCTTCTTGTTTGATACACTTTCTACTCAATCAACATCTATGAAGCCATCTGAAGTCATGATCTCCAAGATGGCATAGATCAAAGTCTATCGTATCCTTTAGGTGCCTCATCACATGCTTTGCAACTATCAGGTTAACACATCTAGTTTCCACTAGATACTGACTCAAGGTGTTCTCATCAAGGCATATATCTGGCCTGTTATTCGTTAGATACATCAACGACCCAATAATATGTTTGTACAGAGTTATATCCACTAACTCTGATGAGTCATCCGCTAATAGCTTCAAGTTGGAATCCATGAGAGTGGCCATTCCAACACATCAAGTCCTTTTAATATTTCTCGGCATATTTTCCCTGGTTGAGAAAGATTCCTTTTGAGCCTTGCCATACTTTCAGACCTAGGAAGTAATGCATCAATCTGAGATCTTTCATTTTCATTTCTGCAGCCATCTTCTTCTTGCTTTTCATAATCTGTTTGTAAAAATAGATCATCCACATATAGTAATAGTATGACAGGTTCATTCGTAACGGATCATCTTTACTTTTGGTAAAGCCCAAGCTTATCAAGAAACTGTCAATTCTTCCTTTGTGACTGAACATCATTCACACTCTGCATTGAGTGATCTTCTGCATATCTATCTGTGCCATCTCTCGTCAGATGGGTCTATTAATATGAGCCTTAATATCATTCGAACTCTGTGGTGAGTTCCTTCTTGCATCCATGTCATCTATGTATGGAAACCATATTCAACCTTGTAGCAAAGGTTGAGATCCACATCACCCATGGTGATCATTAAGCTCATCAATTGACTATCGATCCTGGGTACCCGTACAGAGCTTCCTTGATTCGCACTTCTTCTTCAGTTACATCATTAAGATAATGGTCTTATCTAGCCTCTTGGAGCAAACATCTCTTCATGATTCTCTTCCTCTTTCTAAGAGAATCTTCTAGCCACAAGCCTTCTATATTATGTTTGATTTGTAAATCTTTTTGTTGAACATCCATCACTTGTTCGGTGTTCATCATTCTTCATGATCTTTCCTACAAATCAAAATTAAGCACATGATTAGTAATACTTCATAATCATCAAATCATGTTGACATGATAACCTATTATGCATACAGATATGATTTACATAGTTATGCTACTATCTTGACCAATACTTTGGCACAACACTTTTCCATATCTTGTATGCATACAGTGGCTGTCTAGATGCCTTCCATCTCTACCAGAACATACTATCGAGAGTGTGCACAACTCTCAACATGTCAGCAAAGAGGTTTCATTCTAAACAAGCAACAATGGAATGTTTGTCCAATTTACCAATCATATGCATATTAGTAGTATACTATTCAATGCTATATGAATGTTTACACTCAACATGATATATTCTAGGAATACAAATATGTATACAACTATTACAAGCAATATCATTTACTATTTCAAATAACAGCTCAAATACTTATCTTTTATGTTTGTATGGTTGCCTCCCGCTTGATCTTCTATTCATTCTATACCATTGTGCATGATCAAGTGTGCACTAGTGTCATCCTCATGATCTCATACACAAACATACATTCGTTAGTATATTCTTAATATTTATCAAAACATTATAATTCTAAATAATCTTGAATATGTATAGTCATGATCATAGATAATAAAAATTAGTATTCAGGGTTTTAGGGAAGTCTTCTTTTACTCATGCATATTCTCGTTTGATCATAGTACTCTTCTGGTTTGTTAAATCATCAATAAGAGACATAATATGCATAAACCCTTGATTACTAACTTTATGAATAAGCATAACCAATCATGCCAAGTATACTTATATAAGGGATCCCAACACAAGGTAAGATTCTAACTTGATATAGGAAAACATACCTGGATTAGTATACCTGCTTAGTTATGTCTAACATACCTAATCAATATCTTCTTTGTTCTCTTCAATGATTTAGAGATCCTGTGCTGGAACCTGCATATCTCATAGGTTAAGCATAAAAGAACAAAGTCATACATACCTCATAAGTAGAAATTCTATGTGATCAAAGATTATGGAGGAGTCTTTGTCTTCATGATGTCATGGAACTTGATTTGTCTTTCGTGATGTACCTGTATCTTGTTAGCAGACAATAACAACCTCATACAACACCACAGTGCATTAGTACAATCATATAGCCCTAATATATGAATGTCTTCTATCATTCACATACTTTTACTAGGGTGATAAGACAATTCTAACATTAATCAAGATTGTACTAATATAAATAATATGAAGACAAACACATTATGAACTTAATCAAGAATCAGATTTCAAGGCATATCTGTATCTCCTTAAGACATACCTGTCGAGACTTCTTGTAGTCTTCTTATGTAAGGCCTTAGCCTCAACTCCCCCTGAAACTAGATCTGGAGCTTGAGTAGGGTTTATTAGAGAAACCCTAAAAATTCAATCTTTGACTCACACACTTCTGAATGGATGGATAGATGTGTCTTGCTGAGCTAATCAAACTTGCATACTTCAATTTTGAAATCTGCAAAATTTGACCCCTCAAGATTGCCTTTGAAACTTCTGGATCTTCTAGACAGGATCCCGAACTAGGGTTTGATGAAGCCCACCCTTCTGCCCAACCAAAAGGTTCGATCCAAGGCTCTAAACTCTTATTTTTCTGAGGAGCTTCCAGCCGTGGTCACATACTTCAAAAATTCCAACTTTTGCTGAAGACCTAATTTTCCACCTTTCCGATCAAAATCCCGAACTGGGGTTTGATCAAGCCTGGTCTTCTACCCAACCAAAAAATTCGATCTTGGTCTTTAAATTTTGATTTTCCTGAGTAGCATTCAGCCGTGGACTCCGTTTCCAAAAATTCCAACTTTCTCCAAAGCCCTAAATTCCGGAAGCCATGAATGAATGTGCTCAAAAAATAATTCTGTTTTGACAAAAATATGTACCTGATTGTTTCTATTGTAACTCCAAACGTTTTGATCCACAAGGTCTGAAAGATTTTTTTGTTGTATCCTGGTCTGTCATATTTCCATCCCGATAGGTCTGACCTCAAATGGATTTTCTAAGAGAGAGTTATGCCAAGTGTCGCAACGTGACCTGTTTATGGGATAAAACAGGAGAGCGAACTTGTACAATGTTCCACGTGTCACTGGTTCAACTTCGGCCTCTAAAAACGTTTTTTGAGATAGTAAATTCTGTGTACTACCTGTTACATTTTATGAAATTTCATTTGGAGCTTCCTATCCCAAGTTATGACCTTTTTTCCAAGGTCACCTGATTATGAATGAGATCTGGAAGAGGCAGAAACCCTAACTTGTACTGATCATAACTCACAAAGTACAACGAATCTGAGGGTGTCCTTTGGAAACAGGGTACCTGGGGATGTTATCTATGACTTGTAAAGGTTTCAGATCCTGAAACTTTGCCAAAATGGATTTATAGCGAAAGTTCCACGATAACTGGTTTTTTCTATACAAAACCCAAACCTTCAAATTGTCGCAAGTGAAGCAAGTGTCGTAAGTGCCATACATTGCCTTCCTTAAGGTTAGCTCTGATACCATGTTAATATTTAATATGATAAGACAGAAAATAGCAGCATTACATTCCATTTTGTTAAATTTTCAAAATTTACTTCAATCTGATCTAGGATCTTAACTGAGAGAACAACATGTACAACAAATCTACAGCATATCAATCATGGACACAATAATGCAAGCACACAAGAGACACAGAGTTTACTTGGGGAAAACCATAAAGGTGAAAAATGCCAATAACTTCCTCAAAGATAGATAGAGCAATGATACAATCAGAATACAAGAGATAGTCTTCTCCTAGCAGTAGAGCCTCCTCCTCATAAGTGCGCCACTTTCCGAAATGAGATAAGTGTGTGAATGAATGATCAAATAGAGATCTCCCGATCTCTATTTATACTTGTCTTGTCCTTCCCAATAAACTAATGGGGCCTACATGTATAGATTAACCCATGGTTAACTTAATCCGGTCGACCCCACACTTGGTGGTCTAATAACCCTTTGACCCACATGGTCGACCCCCAATAGGGTGGTCTAATAAACCTTCGACCCACATGACTTTTACAGGGCCGACCCCAACAAGGTGGTCTAATAACCCATCAAGTATAAGTTACGACACTTACAATATAAATGACGACACTTCCGTATAGAGGAATAATAACATATCTATAGGAATACACACACTTCCGTATAGAGGAATAATACCATCTCTATAGGAGTACAAAATACATATATGAAATACATGGGTGAAATACATTCCAAAGTTACATATACATCAACACTCCCTCTTAACTAGGAAGGTATTTCTCGACACAGATTTGCTAGCACAAGTCTTCTTCTCTGGATCATCATCAACGAATCATCATCCTCGAATCATCGTCATCATCACTGCTGCTGCTATCTCAATCAATCTCTGAATCTACTTGTCATAGGAAGTTCTACAGAGCCAGTCCTTTTTCATACTGGATGTAGGCCCACCACCTGTAGGTCTTCATCATCACTGGCCATACTGTGGAATCCTCAAGACTTATTACGTGCGTCACAAAACCTTAAAAGAGTCTCTTGACTAGCAAGAACCCTAAAGAGCATCTGAGGCCTTTTTCATCCTATCCAGATCTCCAGGACTTATTACATATGACCCCATCACAAAACCTTGAAAGAGAATCCCAGGATTGATTACGAGCACAAGGATCAACCTATCAGATCTCCCAGGGCACAAATTACATGTGGTCACCACAAAACCTCGAAAGAGCATCCTAGTATTGATTACGAGCACAAGGCTCAACCTATCGGATCTCCCAGGGCACAAATTACATGTGGGCATGGAAAAACCTTGAAAGAGCATTTGCCAGATATCCCAGGGTACAAATTACATGCCATAGGAAAAACCTCGAAAGACTACCTGCAAATGTCCCAGGGCACAAATTATATGTCCTCCCAAGCAAAACCTTGAAAGAGCATTTGCCAGATATCCCAGGGTACAAATTACATGCCGTAGGCAAAACCTCAAAAGACTATCTACAAATCTCCCAGGGCACAAATTACATGCTTATCTGCACAACTTGTTCCACGGCCACAGAGTATCAACCTGATACTCACCATACATCATCCTAATGTACACATGATCATCCTGATCATCATCACTGCAACATCCTGTTGCATGTCATCTGGAGCAACATCCTGAAGCTTGTCATCTATGATCATCCTGACCATACACTGCATCCACCTGATGCATACCAAGTGTCTACCTGATACATATCATCATACATGATCCACCTGATCATACAATGTATCCACCTGATACATACATAGATACATGATCCACACGATGCATCTAACTGATATATATCAACATACATGATCTACCTGATCATACACAGTATCCACCTGATACATATACAGATACATGGTCCAAGCATTCAACATGATGCATATACAAAATACATACAAATGATCCAACTGATCATATCCAACATCCAACATGATGCATACATACATAAATGATCCAACTAATCATATCCAGCATCCAACATGATGCATATATACATAAATGATCCAACTGATCATATCCAGCATCCAACATGATGCAATGATCCAACTGATCATAACAAGCATCCAACATGATGCATATACATGTACAGAGTAGTAACTGGAGCATCGTCCTGATGCTCATCATCCATGATCCTCCTGATCATCATAGCATCGTCCTCTTTAGATCATCTCATCGTCCACGAAGCACATCCCAGATGCACATCATCCAACACTTACACCACCATCATGGGAGAACACATCTACCACCATTTCGGGAAGGCTCTAGCCCTTACTTTTTCACCACAGGAGAACACATTTACCACCATGTGAAAAATGGCTCAGCAATTACATCATGACCAAGGGAGAACACATCAACCATGTGAGAAAAGCTCATGTGCATCTGCATCTTCCGGACTCATCACTTCCCTTTGGAATGAACCTCGATCTGAAGTGCACCAAGCCTCTCTCTGAAGTACTCAAACTGTACTTTGGCCAATGGCTTGGTCAATACATCTGCAACCTGCTCATCCGTCGCAACATACTCTGCTTTAGCTATACTCAGTGCTACGCAGGACTACTTCCTGCTAAACCAAGAGATCACACCTGATCCCATACTGAAGCAGCACCCATAAGTGCTCTTCCTATCTGCAGCACTACCTGCCCAATCTGAATCAACATAACCCTGCAGGTTAAACTTTTGATTCGCATCATACTTGAGCCCATAATCAACTATACCCTTTAGGTACTTCAGAATATGCTGTACAACAACCAGGTGAACATCTCTCGGATCCGTCAGGAATTGGCTCAATGTGTTCACCGCAAAGCAAATATCTGGTCTCGTGTTCGTCAGGTACATAGAGGACCCAATCATCTAACAATACATTGTGACATCAACCGGATCAGATGAAGCATCACATAAAAGCTTCAGGTTCGATGCCATAGGTGTGGCCATAGCCTTGCAGTCCATCATCCTGAACCTCTTCAGGATCTCTACTGCATACTTCCCTTGTCCAAGGAAGATTCCATCTGCACTCTGCCACACCTCCATGCCAAAAACAAATAGTGCATCATCCCCAAGTTCTTCATCTCAAACTTGGCAGCAAGCTTCTGCTGCATGTCGGCAATCAATATGTCATCTCCTGTTACAAACAGGTCATCTACATACAGGAGTAGAATCACAGGATTCCCTTCCTCAACGTTGTAGTAAAGGTTGGAATCCGCTTTACTCTTGGTAAAGTCCAAACTGGATAGAAAGCTGTCTATCCTACCATACCAAGTTCTGCACATATATGATTCCCTGTCATGTGTCTCAAAACCAAGTGGCTGCTCCACATACACTTCTTCTTCAACTACACCATTCAAGAAAGCTGCCTTGAAATCCATCTGATGTATCTTGCACTTCATCACTGCAGCCAGAGCAAGCACTGATCTAATGGAAGTGTATCTGGCTACAGGAACAAAAGTCTCTATGCTACCACCTGCAGCATGCTTGATCTTGTAGATCCTCTTGGAAGTCACTACAGATTACCCTTTGGGACTGCATCCCAAACATCTTCATGATCGACTGGTACTCCTCGATCATGTCATTCTTCCCAAATTCTGGGAACTTCAATATGTTCAATATTTTCAATAGATAACTTTGTTGCTGAACAAATGTTGTAGTCCTTCTTTTGTAGGTGATGGTATACGATCTTTCCTAGACTTTTGGGAACAACGCTTGTAGTAGTAGAGACCAGTCACTTGAGTGGAGATCAGTATTCAATGCAACAACCTTCAACGATGATCATTCAACTCTCCAACACTTCGTCTAGAAATCCAATACGCAGTCTCCACTGGGGATGAGAGGACAAAATAATGACTCTTGAATCACACAAGCTCTTGGGTGCAACGAACTCAGGTGCAACAACATCCTCAGGTTTTAGGGTTCCTAAAATGCATGTATGAAAGGACATTGTCCACAGGTTTGGGGGAGAAGTAAAATTCCTAGGAAATAGTTTGCTACAAAGGACAAGTGAGAGTACGCAGAGCTAGGTCAAGTTTGATAAAACAAACTAAAGCTTTGATACCACTGTTAAGTGCCCAATAGGGAAAATAGGCAATTATAGACACAAAGACAAGAAAATAAGCGTTAAACGCACTTTCTCATTAACATATATACATATTAATACATGAAAATACCCTTGAGTTCATATTCCCAAGGGGTATCTTGCACTTCTTGATGACTATTCACTTTCTCCACCTAACCCTAGCATATTAGATTCCAACATTAATTACTAACTACTAACTAATGTCTACATAGATATGCACATGAGTTGGATTATGGAGTTACACATTAAGAAACCGTTGAATTTTAAAATCATTAAATTGGATGACTCACCGTCAGTGTCGTTGTGTTCGTCATTTGGAATATCGAGTTGCACATTAAGAAACACTTAATTTTAAAATCAGTATAATTTCGATGACTCTCACTCTACTAGTCTTTTGTGGCCCAAACTTCTAGGGATCCTTCACGATCTTAACCTAACAACACGACTTAATTGAAGCCGTCTTTCCGTTATGCCAGTTGGAAACTTGATGCCTCCCTTTCTATTTTCATCTCTGAGATAAGAAGGCGAAAAGGCAGCCTTTGCATATGTACTAACGATCCGATTAATTTAAAAGCGGCGTAAAGGAAGTGCATTATACCGATTCAGGGTTTGTGGGTGGTGGCCGTCTATTTCAAGAGTTTTAGTTATTACAATGGCAGGGAATACTGCCGCTGATTGCAGCATGAAGATTAGGCTTCTTATGAACAAGAAAACTCGACGGGTCGTCTACGCAGAGGCAGGCAAGGACTTCGTGGATCTCCTCTTGGCTTTTCTTCTGCTTCCGACCGGTGCCATCATCAGAATTTTGCGAGAACATGGCACTGCGTCCTCCAAGTCTCTGGCAAGTATTGGTAATCTGTACAGCAGTGTCAACAAGCTGGATGCAGCCTATATGATTACTGATAAATCCATTTTGCTTAAACCTGACACACCCTTCAATGATTTGCCATTACTCCAATATGGTAACACTCCTCGTTACTACTATGCATGCTCCTCCGGCACATCAACTTACGGCAGTTACAAACAGCACCAAATTAGTACCCAAACAGGGCGGAAATGCATCTGTGGCCAGGAAATGAAGGATCGTTTCCAGTTAGTTAATCATCTCCCGTCAGGCTCTTCTTCTTCTACGAATACCGGGATCCTTCCGGGGTACGTGAAAGAGGCCATTCAATATATAATAACAGATGATTTGAATATCCTTCCAATTTCCACCATTACTAGCATCACTGAACTGAATAAAGTGCAAGTAAAAGACATAAGCCAATTACAGGAAGTGGCCGTAACAGTCGGTTCTGAGAAGGTAAGCAATATTCAGTTATTCGTCAGTGTTTAATTAGTGCTGCATGCGTCTATATTGAATTTGTAGGCTCGAGTTTACGAAGTGAAATACTGATCGCAGGTTTTGGAGTTGCTGCGAGCGTCTCTGGTTTCAAAGACCGCCTTAAACGATGTTTTCTCTCCGAGATCCCTATCCGCCTCTCATGTCGTCTCTCCGATTTCACCATCGGCCTCAGAAGAAGAGGAAGAGGAAGAAGACTAGGTCTGGGTCGTTGATTCATCTTTCGTAGTTAGGGTTTTATTGAAGTTAGGGTTTAGGGTTTGATTTAGCCGATGTTATTTTGAAAAGTCTTTTTAAATTAGGGTTGAATGCTAACTATGGGTTAAAATGGAGAAGCTATGTGGGTTGTTAGATAACTTTAGGTCATGCTATGGACATTATTGTGTGGATATTGAATCATGTTAGCAGTCTGATTTAGAAGGGAGTATATTGTTGTTGTTAAGTTTGTCTAGCATAGGTCTTGTGTAACTATTCTTTGGAAAACCAGGATGTTATATCTTGAAGTTATTGTGTAACTATTCTTTGGAAAACCAGGATGTTATATCTTGTGAGGTTATCTAGTTCAACTTAATAACTATGAGGTTACTTTTGGTGAGAATTCTAATTATGGTAGAGGCTAAGAGATTGCACTACTTTTAACTTTAAAAATTGAGTGAATTTTTTTCTTCTAAATATTAAAATTGTGTCAATGTTAAAGCATAATATATGTTTATGTCTATTTTATTTTCAAGATATAAATTTAACAATAATATAAATGAAATGAGATACACAATATTAATCATTCTATTCCATAGTTCATAACGAAACCCTTTCTATATAGTTTCATGTTTATGTAACTTCATAAGTAAGATCCACCATCACCATGATGCTATATTATATGTATGTGTGCATGCCAAAACCTTAGCTTCATCAAATATATTTTAATGAACTTCTTGTTATACATCCTTTCAACTTATACTCTTCTTCCAACATTAGCTTTGCAGACTCTCAATTACACTTGATCTTTAGATTTTATTCTATGATATCCTTTTATTCTCAATTACACTTGATCTTTAGATTTTGAGAGAACTATCTCTCTATTTTTATGGATGGGCTACCTCCCTTATGCTATGCCATGTTTCCCACTACAAATGAAATCAAATGCTCATTTTATAGGCCTAGATTTATGGGTTAGTCCAGGTATGCTTTTGCATCATACAATAATTTGTCTTTGGAATTCTTCTTTCTCTTTATGCTATAGGATTTATACAACTTATTATTCTACACATCCCATCTTGAATCTTTCCACTTACTCAAATTATTCACTACTACAATAATCAAATTATACCTTGGTAGCTTAGCCCCATGTCTTAAGCTACAAATTCCTCATTAGTGGTCTTCATCATCATATCTACAACTTGTTGTAAAACATGTTAAATATCCTTCATTCATCCTTGCACCATCATGGACACTTTATATATTGGTCCACTTTTTGACATTGTCTTCTTTTTGTTGTGAGATCTATTATTGGACTCCTTGTTTTGGGATTCATGCTTCATGTTTGTTGTCCATTGATTTTTGTCCTTACTTGCCTTGCTCCATGGAAATGACAATTCATGAGTGTCCCTCTTTCTTTATCCAAAACAATTTGTGTCTCCAATTTTTTTTATCCAATTAGTTCTCAACATACTTGTAATATAAACCTCATCATTAACCACCCATTGTTTTCTTTCTCTTTAGTATCATTTGTTCATAACCATTGAATTTGTGCACAAACTACACATAGTCTTTATCTCATCCTATTCAAGGACATACTCATCGTCTTCTTGGTCATTTAATTTTGTTTCACTTACAGGGATCAAAAGTTCCCACTTACAGGGATCAAAAGTTCCCACATACACCTTCTCCAATGGTGCTTTCTCTTCAACTCCACTTTCTTGCAAATTTCTTCCCTAGTTTCTATTGGAAGCCCCCCCCCCCCCCGCCCTCAAATTTCTACTAACATGAATATAATCACATGCTCTTCCTACTCATACTTGGCTTACTCCAAAGCAATATGGGAACATAGTCTAGATAATATTATTTATAGATTGTTTCACATATATTCTTGCACTTCACACATCCAATATTGATGTGAACACTCCTTATTCTTCTTATCAACTTAGAGATATCCTTATGTTGATTTTTTTTTCATCCTACTAGTCATCTCTTCAACTTCTATCATTTTTTTCTCCCTTCAAAAAATCTTGTCTTTTGGTTAGATCATCCTTAACTTCTAAGGAAAGTTGAAGAACCTCTTCAAGAGATACCTCCTCTCACTTATCTTCACTCTCTTCTAGACATATATTTTTTTCCTCTCTATTGATCCATGTCTAAGTATTTTTTCATTTCTAAGGCTTCCATGTGTGCAAATAAATTTTTCGCTTCCTTGTAACTTCCTTGTCATTTCTATGAGGTATGCTCCTATATCCTCCTATTCCTACACTTCCTTTCTTTTCCATATTTGTTTCACTTTTATGCAATCATATTTAGATATATAGTCAACATCTACCCAATTACCATGTTGGAACCATCTCTTCCTCATAAAACTATACCCAATGCTTCTTTTGTTGGAGGTTCCTTTTCCTTAAACAACTCTACCCTATAATCTACATGTTGGAGATATCCTCACCATAGGTTCTTCTTACTCTAATACCATATTATGAAGCTACATGATTCCTATCATTAGAGTGCTAAAAAAAAGTATGGAAGAAAATAAAAATATAATGGGGACGGTGATAAAACAAATTGTTATTATTACAATTAAAACAAGGCAAAAAACTATTACATATCTATCTTGCTCATCACATCACAACGCCAAAAATGTCATTCAATGTCACAAAAGATTAGCTTCACCTATTTCCTCTCATGAACTTCACAATATAACCCTTTTGAATTCTACCTATTTTCCTTTCATGAACTTCACACTATAACCCTTTTGAATTCTAATATTCTCCCAATGTTGATTTTAATATCCACAATCAAACCCATGATCCTCAAGAGCTCTTTGAACTCTCAACTACACTTGAGCCATGATCTTATATGTTCTCCTTCATTAAGAGATTTGTCTCTATATTTGTTGGCGCGATGCCAGTCGACAGGGGTTCCACTCATTGTCGACACATACCGCAGTCTCCCTGGCCACCGGCTTGGACAGGTTTTATCCCGCCCAGCAACACCTGTAGAGTAGATGAAGTCTCACCCGAGGCGTCCAGGAAGAGCAGACAGAACCATGTTTTTGTCGAATGAAGGAGGATGGTTGCGGCTATAATACTTAGACTTATTGCATAATCGGGACAAATATTTCTAAGCATTGGACATGGTATTAAAGCAATATTCCACCAAGACATTCATCATTGCAACAACAGTAATTGTAAAACAAGTATCGCACTAAAGAAGCATGACATTATTTGTATAGTGCAACATCGCATTACCATAATTGAACAGATTGAACACAAAGATTGTACCAAAATAGCTTCATCATATTATCATTGTCGACCCAGATACAATGTCTCTACAAAAACTAGATCTCTGCGATGACTCTTAACGTCAAAACATACCCGGAAGACATACAACCAACAATAGAGCTTCGCCTAATATATCCAGCATTCGATGATGCCCTACAACACTTACAATTCTTATCTATATATTGGCTTCTTCCTTACAACTCTTGTCCACTTTCTAACAACTTGTTAACAGACACTATGGGAAAATGACTCAATATCTAACTGACCTAGTCCAAAAACGACCAAAAACCCGCATTCTGCGGTATAACTGACTCAACAGTACATAATATGTGTCCAAATGACCCAAAAGCTGCACTCCGCTGTACAATTGACCCACAAATATATAAAATAATATTCCGCTTGTCACCTTTCGTGCCATCTTCTGCCTTGTCACAGCATCAGAGATGCTGCGATAGCACTTTACCAAACTGCCTGCCAACAGGCCCCCAACAAAATCTTGTGGATTTCCCTCGAGCCACATCAACTAGAGACGATGTACTCTGTCGTTTTGACTTTGAAGTCCTCATATGGTTGTTCAACTGTCCGCACCACCTCCTTGGCTTCCGTAGCTACTGACTGATTGTCGACCATGTCCGCGGTAGATGGGTGATCTGTATGCTTTGCCACTACCTGCTATTGACATTTCTATACTACCTACAGAGCTTCACTAGCTTACATCATGAATTTGCCGCCGCTGTCTTGGATCTCCTCTAACTGTGCCGTCTTCTGTCGCTCGTCCACCTTGGCGACACGTTGTTTCAAATCTTTTAGCTCTTGAGACTTAGCAACTTGCTCCAGTGGTGGCATTGTGGGCATTGTCGCTTTCAATGTGGCCAACTGTCCCTCAGCTTCCTGTCGATACTTAGTCAGCTGTTCAACCTACTTGTCATGAACAATGCGGCCCTAGAATTGTATAGTGTCGGCCGTGAGCCTGGTTTCCTGCGTCTCTAGCTCCTCCATCTGAGCGAAAACTTCCTCAATTTCCCTTCTTCGTTCGTCAACTTTACCCTGAGGCGTACCCGGATTCATTTGGGCCTTCAACTCGTGATTCTCCTGTCGCAACTGAATAATGGCATCCCCCAGTCGCTATACCCAGTGGAGCACGTCCACCTCTTCAGTGGGCTCCAGCACATGTTGATAAGCTTCCGAGATCGCCCGATCGACCCGTACACTGTCATCCCACATACGAGCCTTTTCCTCAATAAGGAAATCGTGTTCCTTTTTCAGGCCTTCGATTTCACGTGCCTTCTCAGCCCATTCTCCCTTGATGTGCGCTTCGAGGTCATCCACGACCTGCCGTGCAAAAGCAGCCCTGGCGGTCAATTCTTCGATAGTGCGCTTCGCATTGGCCTCAATCACCTGTAGTCATACACACATACCATTGATCTGCCACAGTCGGCCTGTCGTTTCCTTACTGGTAGTAGCCTGCATAGTGGTTAACCCTTTCGCGGGCAAGGCATTCACATTAATGGTCACCGTTTTTAGTTGCTGCAGCATGGCGTTGGCAGATTCGTCTTTAGTCACAATTGCAATCGAGGGAATCTCCACATTCCTCACCCACGGCTCAGTGCTGATTGTGCCCAATTTTGGTATCGCTGCTTCCTCTGGTGCCTTGCCGGAAACCATATCATACAGAGATTCTAACCGAGCGGTGATCGCATGGAACCCTTCATCCTTTTTCCTTGACATCTTGTCTGCTTCCATAGAGGATGCATTATTGAGCGCTGTTAGCAGGCGGCCCAACTATGCCTCAACTGGCAAGGAAAACCCACTGATCGTTGGATGCTGCTAGTGCCTTTTCAATCGGGTTTCTTCAAGGGCCTGGTCACTATCATCCAATATTGTTTTGGTTGATTCTTTCCTTCAGTCATGGTGACTCTGCTGGTCCGGTGTCGATACCTGATCATTTGGGCCCAACGCCAGGCCACTGGATTCTATCTCCGCTAAACTCATGGGTTATTTCCATGCCTCCGGCCACTCATTCACAATAGCCTCCAAATCTTCAGAAGTCACCTTATACGAGGTCTGCAACCATTGCCGATCAGGATCACGACGGGCTTGTATATGTATGGTATGTGGCTGAATTGCAAACGCCATGATTGGTCTGAACTGCGCTGCAGTTTCTTCAGATATTCACGGGACCTATGTTGTCGTAGCACAAAGCATGTCCCAAAATAGCTAAAACTGCAATTGGCAATCCTGGAGTCTCTCTGGCTCCCGTACATACCACAGATTCTGATATCGCACACCCCGCCATTCTGCTGCAACCGAAATGTCCATGCCATGGTACGTGCCAGGATCCTTCCATGCGACGAAGGTGATCAATAGAAACAACCAACTATATGTGAAGGCACCCTTTCCCGATTGGACTGCCACAACATCCTCTGTTAATTGATTCAAGAGAAACAAAGACCAGTTCATTTGGACCCTTTTCGCGCATTGCTCTGCGCATGCAACAATCCCCAAGTTGCACTGGTTAGGTCGACCACCCCTAACCACCTTACAGGATAGGATATTAATGCCCATGAGTACCGCCTGATCATTGCAATTGCTAGTGTGATACCCACGACCATCCATTTCTAAGCCATATTTCTGTGCCAACTGCGACTCCCGCTTTTTGTCATTTTCCTTTCCTTGGATGAACTGCGACGGGGTTATGTGCGAAATTAAATCGATGGTGACCGGGATTTCTCTGTCCAGCAACAACGAACCACCATGGAAGCACGAAAGGAGCTGCTTCACGCATGCATTTACTTTTGCCAACCGCCCAAAATGCGACATGTTAGTAAGCCTTGGCAAGCCGACCTGCTGCAATCCCCGTGCCCAGTCTTGCGAAACTGGCGTTCCAGTGAGTCATGACGTAGGTACATAGGGGGCCGAGGTAATTTCAGGGTAGGCCACCATATCATGGTGGTCATAATGCAGGCGCATCAATACTGGCCCAATATCCACAGAGCACTCCATTCCAGCCGGGAGTGTCGACACCTTCACACCATACTTCTGTTTTGGGTTTATTTTACATGGGGTGGTGTCTGGTCGACTGGGAGGGATATACCCAAGGATGTCACCGGCTGACAGTCCTGCGCATGGGGCAGAATCATGAGCACGATGACTGGACTGCCCCACCTGGACCTGAGCTTCGCCTATCATCGCGGAAAATGACCAAAGCATCCTCTTACTTTGCAGGGACTCAGAATGTGACCCCCCAATCGCTTCTTAGCGATGAATGATGCTCCCACCATAATATTTGCAACTTCTTCTCCCAGATCAACGGCTCCAGATGACACAAATTCTTGCCCAACAACCACCGGGATGAAGGGAGACTCCACTTCGCTGCTAATCTCAACTGTCTCCAGTTCGCCTAGCATACCTCATAGCACTTCATTATATGCTTACCAGAACCTTGTTCAACTCATGACTACACTCTACAACAACACAGCACAACTGAGTTCTCAGTGTCTTCCAACCAACTCCTACCCAGTTTTATAGCTTCCAGCCAAATCCTCCGTAATCATCAAGAAATCATGCATTAATTCAACCAAAATCCTGTATTAATGACGCAAATCCGCCTTCGAGTTGTCAGCCGATCGACCGAATCCGCTATTAATGCCCATCATTCGAACATGCGCCATTAATTAACTGTTTTAAATTTTGGCATTTATTGCTGATTTGACCCGGTCGCAACACTGCCATTTGTCGCCGATCGCTCCAAACTTGTGGCAGAAGCCTCCCTGCTTCCGCATTCCGTCTTTGTTGGTGCACCATCTTGCCACCAATCACTCTACCTCTTTTTTTTTTTCATGCGACTCAGGCATCGCGCTGTTCCAAGCCCGAGCGATAGGGATTCAACCTGCTACCATTAATCAACTTGGGGAGCATCGCCCCATCTAATTACTGCAACTGTACCGCTCCTCCTAAAGTAAGGCTACTAATGCGATACGGACCAAGCCAATGCATCTACAACTTACCTGGATGTTTCATAAAATTGTTGTCATATAACAACACCAAATCACCCGGTTGAAATTGTTTGTTTTTGATGTGTCAATCATGCCATGGCTTCTGGCGATCCTTCCCTACCCCCTGGTGGAACCCAACGATGAAACGATCTTCTTCCAGCTGTACTAACTGCATAAGACGTTCCTTTAATGCTACGTGATCATCCATGCCAGTTGCTGGCGCTATGCACAGACTCGGAATGATATATTCCATAGGCATAACCGCTTATTTCCCATACACTAGCTTGAACGGTGTCTGCCCTGTTATCCATTTACATGTGGTGCGATAGGCCCACAATACTGCTAGTATTTTTAGATCCCAGTCATCGTGGTTCACGTTACACACCTTTTTCAGTGCATGCTCCAATATCTTATTGAAATCCTCCATCGTGCCATTCACCTGCAGATGATAGGGTGTACTCTTCTTATGTTGGATTTGCAGTTCCTCCGCTAACACGCTAATGGTGTGATTGAGAAAGTGGCTGCCTTGATCACTCAACAATATCTTAGGGCAACCAAAGTGAGTGACGATGTGGTCAAAGAGAAACTGTGTTGCTGTGGCCGCAGAACAATCAATGATTGGTGCATCTTCTGCCCATCGTGTCGAGTAATCAGTTGCCGTGATGATATATCTAGCACCAGTGCACTTACACGGGGGATTAATGGGTCCCACAAAATTTACTTCCCATTTGTCAAATGGCTGTAATGTCAATTGAGGCATCAACGACATCTCGTCTCTTCGGGATGGCTTCCCAGTTCTCTGACAAACATCACAGGATCATGCATAATCGGTTGCATCACTATGCAACGTAGGCCACCAGAGCCCCGCTTGAGGCACCTTTCGTGCCATCACATGGCCACCATAGTACCCTCCAGCCACTCCTGCATGTGCTTCAGAAAGGATCTGCACTTGGTCATGTGGAAAAATGCACATTCGCAATATCTCATCAGTGCCCATCTTGTATAGCGCTCCTACAATTAGCTGGAAGTCCGTAGCCTTGACTACCAGCTGCTTCTTTTGATGAGTGGTGAATTCTTCTGGTGCGGTACCTGTCGCCAGGTACTAGACAATTTCTTCAAAATATCCATCAGCGACTTCTACTTTAAATAATTGTGTATCAGGCAACCCATCTTCAATGTTAGTTGGTTCCTCCCCTGTTTCAATTCAGGAGAGATGATCTGGGCCAGCATGTAACCACCTTGGCTTCACAATTACTTCAAAATCGAACTCCTGAAACAGAAGTAGCCATCGACAGATCTCCCCCCCCAACACAGGCTTATTGACTAGGTATTTTAAGGCAGAATGATCTGTGAACATCTTGAAATGGCCTCCCAGTAAGTAATGGTGAAACTTCTGCAAAGCGTAAACCATTGCCAGACCTTCCCTCTCCATAGTAGTGTAGTTTCTTTCTGCAGATGACAACTTCTGACTAGAAAAAGCAATGGGGTGATCAAGATCCCCTTCTCCGGGCTGGGCCAATACTACTCCCAGCGTGATCGATGAGGCATCAACATGAACATGGAATTCCTTACTCCAGTCAGGAAATACTAATATCAGTGTCGATGCCATCTTTGCCTTAAGTGTTTCAAAGCTGTCGTGACATTCCAGGGTCCATTGAAATAGCGCATCCTTCTTCAGCAATTTCTCCATAGGGGTAGTAATCGCTGCATATCCCTTGATGAATTTACGATAATACCTAGTATGCCCCCGAGTCACCCGCAACGGCTTAACAGTGGTCGGCGGTTGCAAGCTCAAAATGAGCGCAATCTTAGCCGGATCGACCAACAACCCTTGCTTACACACAATATGGCCTAGCAATATTCCAAACGGTGCACAAAAGATGAATTTCTTCAAATTCAATGATATCTGGTGCTGTCGGCATCGCTTGAGCATCAACCGCAGATTTGCCAGATGATTGCGGACCAATCCATAGACCGTCCAATCATCCATGTATACCTGTAAAAACTTCTAAATGAAATCTTTGAATGCAGCAACGACAACCCACGAAAATATCGCAGGTGTAGTCTTTAAGCCAAACGACATCATGATGTACTGAAAGCAGCCCCATTCAGTAACAAAAGTTGTTTTATGGTGGTCTTCTTTGGCAATGCGGATCTGATGGTATCCGGAGAACCCATCTATGAAAGAGTACATCTCCTAGCCACCCACACCTTCGAGCACTTCGTCGGTAAATGGGGTTGGGAACGGATCGTGCAAACATGCATCGTTTAGCTTCCTGAGGTTGACGCAAATGCGCACCTTGCCAGTCTTCTTATCTTGTACCACCATAGGACTAATCCAATCTGACTCTTCGACCGGTTCAATGATACCAAAGTCTAGCATGTGATCCAATTCTACCTTGACCCTCTCCTTATGTCACAAATTTAGCCAATAGGGATGCTGCCGGACTGGCTTAGCATCTAGTTTTAATGGAATCTTTATTTCCCCTAAGTCGCCCAGGATCCCCTTCATGTCAATTTTTTTTTTCGAAAATACATCCTAAAACTCGTGGAGCATATCAGTGACCTTGCTTATCAGCTCATCATCCCAGTAATCCCTGACATTTGCGAACTTCAGAGTGTCCTCTGTCACAATGTTAATCTTGTGGGTCTTCAGTGGCTGACTGATAGGATCGCTTGGCACATCAGGTGGTACCACAACACGACTTCCTTCGGATTTCGGGATATTCACATTCCGTGGATCATCACCATCTTCTGGCCGACCACTAATATTGAAGCATTCCATGAGAGAATTCATCTGGCAATGCATATGCAGATCTGCAGGATAGGCCACCGGGACAACCTGCAGAATTACATCACAGATGAGCTGTAATGCATTATTGACCTTGGGATCGGCATCCGCAAAACTAAATGTATGGTTAAAACACACGGTGAGCTCCAACCAAGTAGAAATTTACCCTCACAACTCAGCTATAGTATACCATGAGCGTGGCATCTCATCCAAAGTATGGATAAAAGCATGGACCCACTAATCTTTTGGTCGCGATACCCATAACCGCTGACACTCCATCAAATGACCACCAGGGTCATCCCGACCATCATACCTTCCAGTGTGGTAGACCTCGGTGTCGCCAAAGCGTACCATCATCAATCTTCTGCATTTTGACCATCCATCAATTGATGCCTTGTGTGTTTCCCACCAACGTGCTGGAGCAGCTTGTTCGGGTACACAGGGTACTACCAAAGGACCGAACACCAAGAGAAACCACTTCACACAAACAGATCACAGATCAACACACCGATGTTTTGACATGGTTTAAACCCTCTTGAGGGAAACACTCCACGGCCTCGGCCAAATAGCTTCTACAGAGCAATTTATTATGCAAAGAAAGAAAGTTACAAATGAGCTTCTCATAATCGATCAACTAAACAATGACCCTCCATGCTCTTTAAATAGAGATCATGGACCAATCAGGTGTTAAGCCACGGATCAAGGTTAGGTATGATCTAAGAGAAGTTGAGCCATCGGATCACTCTATGTCAGGAACATATCGTGACCGTCGGATTAAGTATTTACAAATTCATACTAATGCATACTAAAGAAACACACTATCCCTAACGGATATATTACACAAATTGATCTTAACTAACTGCTAAGTGTCTAAATATCCTAACATCCCCCCTTAAGAACAACTTGGGATAGGATTGAAGGATTTACAAAAGTGACACTATTAGGAGAAGGAAGGAGACATTAGAGCCTATCCCCCCTTAATGTCAAGTTCCTGAACTCCTAACATAGATCGAAGTTTAGAAAACTTCGCTTCTGTAAGAGACTTGGTGAAGATGTCTACAACTTGATTATCTGTAGGGCAAAAGAGCACTTCAAGAACACGATCATGAACAAGATTTCTGATGAAGTGCATATGTAGCTCAATGTGTTTGCTGTGTTGATGTAGAACTGGATCTTTGGCAAGCTTGATGGCACTTTGATTGTTGCACCAAAGTGGAGTAGGCTGCTGCTGCTCAAATCCAAACTCTGAAAGGATCTATCGAAGCCATAAAGCTTCCTGACTGGCATTAACTGCGGCTCGATATTCTGCTTCTGCTGAAGAAAGAGCAAGAGCTTGTTGTTTCTTACAAGCCCAAGTGATAGGTACAGATCCCAGACTGAAAACATAACCTGCAGTAGACTTTCGATCATCAGGATCGCCGACCCAATCTGAATCAGTGAAACCAACCAACAAAGGTTTCCACCCTGTACTGTAATGAATCCCAAACTGAACTGTACCTCGAATATATCGAAGTATTCTTTTAGCTGCTTTCCAGTGACTTTCATGAGGTGTCTGCATATAACAGGCAACACGACCAATGGCAAAGGAAAGGTTAGGATGGGAATGAGTCAAGTATAAGAGATTACCAACAAGCTGACGATACAAGCTGGCATCGACTTCACGTGAAGTACAAGTGGCAGAAAGTTTGACTCCAGACTAGAAGGGAGAAGGGGCTGGTGTACAATCTTCCATGTGAAAGCGACGAAGAAGGTCACAAGCATACTTAGACTGAGAAAGAGAGATTCCTTCTTTGGTTTGCAGGACTTGGAGACCAAGAAAATAATGCAAATGTCCTAAGTCTGACATTTCAAAATTTTGTTTAAGACTGGATTTCACATGGGTTATAAGCTTAGGGTCACTACCAGTAAGAATAAGGTCATCAACATATAGAACAAGTATGATGAGATGGTTTCCTACATTCTTGGTATAGACATTGGGGTCAAAATGGCATCTAGAAAAACCAGTGTCAAGGAGAAAGTTATCCATTTTGGCATACCAAGCTCTAGGAGCTTGCTTAAGGCCATATAAGGATTTCTTAAGGTGGCAGACAAGGCTAGAGTTATTTTGAACATATCCAGGAGGTTGTTCCATGTAAATTTTCTCCTGTAAATCACCATGTAAGAAGGCATACTTGACATCCATTTGATGGACTTCCTAGTTATGTAAGGCTGCAAGGGAAAGAACAAGGCGGATGGAGTTCATTTTTGTGACGGGAGCAAAGGTTTCATTGTAGTCAATCCCTTCAACTTGGGAAAAACCTTTGGAAACTAACCTTGCCTTAAGTCTTTCAACACTTCCATCTGATGCATACTTAGTTCTGTAGAGCCATTTATATCTGACAAGTTTTCTTCCTTTTGGAAGAGGTACAAGATCCCAAGTATTGTTTTCCATTAAGGAACGATATTCTTCATCCATGGATGCATCCAAATCTGGATTCCCTGAAGCTTCTACAAAAGTTTCTGGATCATGATTCTCGGAAACTTGAGCCAAAAGAGAAGAGACTCGCTGAAACTGAGAACGTGTTCGACGTTGATCTCTAGGATCACCGACAAGATCACCACCTGCTTCACATGTTGAACGGACCCATCAAGGAAGCAGTTGTGCTGGTGCAACTGGAGGAACATGAGCAGGCGGGGGTGGATTTTCATCCTCATTGTCATCATAAAACACTGGAGTTGGAAACCTGTCAAGGAAGTTGGAAGAAGAAGAAGAAGGCACAAACGCCGAATCAGGTTCGCAGGCCAAAGATGGCATAATCACCGAGTTAGGCTCGCAGGCCAAGAGATTTTCATCAAATTTAACATCTCTTCTAATGATTATATCATGAGAATGTGGTTGAAGAATTCTATAACCTTTTACATCTTCAGAATATCCAACAAATATGCACTTTTCACTTTTAGGCTGCAATGCTTTTTGTTTTTCATTCGAAATGTGAGCCCATGCTTCACTACCAAACACACGGAAGTGACTTACATCAGGTCTAGTTTTACTCCGTGCTTCTTCCAGTGTTATACCTTGTAATGATTTAGTGGGGGTGCGATTAACTATGCAATTTGCACAATTAATGGCTTTAGCCCAAAATTGAAGACTTAGTCCCTTAGATTGGATCATACAATTAGCCATTTCTTTTAAAGTGCGGTTCTTCCGCTCAGCTACACCATTTTGTTGTGGTGTATATGGAACAGTGTGTTGTTATTGGATGCCTTGTTCAGTGCAGAAAGTAGTGAACTTTTTGTTAACATATTCTCCTCCATTGTCAGATTTTAACTTAATAATTTGATGACCAGATTGTTTTTCAACAAGGGCCTTGTAGGCCAAGAACATGTTAAATACTTCACTCTTAAGTTTTAGGAAATAAACCCAAGTGCGTCTGGTGTAATCATCAATGAATGTTAAGAAATATTTGAAACCAGAAAAGGAAGCAGATGGAAGAGGACCACACAAGTCACTATGCACAAGCTCCAAGGGAACCGAGGCGTGCCAAGAGGCACGTTTGTCAAAACTGTCCCGATGATGTTTTTCGAGTACACAACCGGAACAAACACCATCCCTACAAGATACCATCGGAAGACCTGCCACCATATTGTCTTTACATAGTTGTTGCAATGAGCGATAATTTAAGTGACCAAATTTCTCATGCCAAAGTTTGCTCAAGTTATCACTATGATCAACAAAAACTTGAGGGAAAGGTGATGACCCAAAGTTGTTAAACTTGTACAACCTGGTAATATCATCAACAATTTCGGTAGCTAGGACCTGTTGAGGATCTTTAAAATCCTTGATTACAACTTGGTGAGGTGTAAAGGTCACAATTTTACCTTCACCAGAATGAGTGATCTGATAGACTGATAACAAATTGCAGGAAATTCTTGGAACACATAGTACATCACTAAAATGACCATTATCTACTGGAACTGTTCCAGCTCCTACAACACTTAGAGATCTATCATCACCAACAAATATTTGTTTGGTGTTACATTCATGCATAGTAGAAAAGATGGCTTGATCCTTAGCCATATGATAAGATGCTCCATAATCAATGAGCCATTCATTTGAAGTAGAAGAAGAAGATGCATTATAAGAATAACCAGAAGTGCAAATTGCATGTCCATGAGAGGTAGATTCTGAAGGTGAATCTAGGTTGATGTGGTGCTTCTTCATTGCTGCTTCCAAGGATGCCATCTTCTTGAAACACTTAGTTTCATCATGATTATCTTTCCCGCAATAGTTGCAATGATGCTCAGTTTTCTTGCCTCTTGGCTTAGATCGTCTGTCATTTTTTAAAGAAGGAGCTGACTGAGAGGGTTTTGGACCCTTGTTTGACTTATTATTGCAAAAATTTTGTTTCTTGGGAGGCTTGAACTTTTCTTTCTGTTGGGACAATAAGGCTTTCCCAGATGTATCTGCATTGTTGATTATTCCAAGATGAATGAGTTTATCTTGCTCTCTAATCAAGGAATCACAAAAGGATTCAAGACTAGGCTCTTGATAGCTAGCTGAATTCAAGGATTCTTTCATGGAGTAAAATGTAGATACAAAAACAGAATATGCAGGTCCAAGTTTGGAAATAATATGATAAATGCATTGTTTGTCTTCCCTCTTAATCTTACATTCTGCACATAAGAGTTTAAGAGTTTTGTACTTAGATAAATAATCTTGAATGCATGAAAAGTCACTTGGATTTAAAGAAATCAACTCATTTTCGAGTTGGTGACCTCGAATTTCATTGTGTTTACCAAACACAGATTCCAACTTATCCCAAGTAGCATCAGGTTCATCAATTCCAGATATGTGGAATCGCAAATCAGTAGAGATTGACATCCCAATCAATCCACGAGCTTCGTCACATCTATTTGCCCATTTTCTTTTCTTATCATCATCAGTGGGTTCTATTTCTTTCCCTGAGGTAATTCTGAAAATTCCTCTACTTCATACAACATCCTCCATACGAGATTTCCATGAGAAATAGTTGGAACTGTTAAGTAGAATATCACAAGCGGTGGCCATATTTGTAAATTAATGGCTGTAAAAGCAGAAACCAATAGTCTGGATGTGAAGAGCTTGAAAAAATAGGCGGTTTAAAAAAAAGACACTGAAAACTGATTCTGTATGATGAAGTTATGCTTGAATAGAAAAAACTGTTGAAGATGTCCCCAATAGTGACGTGGCAGTTAGAGAATGTCCAGCAAAAAAAAGAACCTCCCTCTTCCCAAGATGAACCTTTTGACAATCACTTTACAAAAAATTTGCTTTAAGTGAACCACTTTTGTAAAATAAGTGATTTCACTTTTACAATGATATTATTTTTAAATAGTGCAACAATAAAAAAGAACTTAAGTGACTCATTTGTATTTTTATTTTTTATTATTTAAGTGAGATGCACTTTTACAATAAAGTAACTTGAAAATAGAAATTGCATGCACTTTTTATTTTAAAAGTAACTTCCTAAGACTTGAACTCAAGACTTAATAAGGAATAAAGCAACTTTGAACCAAGTGAGCTAGATTAAAATGTATGTAAAATATGGGAATGAGGAAGGGTTTTTTTTTTTTTTTTTACTCTCCTTGCTCGGTTTGCGTGCTTTCCATTTTTCCTGCAAAACACACCACAAATTGAAACAATTTTTTTTTTTCCACACTTCTGGAGTTAGATCTCATTAGCTTGCCCGGAAAGTCTATGTTTTCTCTCTGTTTCTGATTTGCTGAGATCGCGCAAAGTGCATGGCAAAGAGCATACGCAGCTGAGAAAAACCCTTTCCCTTTCTGTTTCTGATTTGCCGAGATTGCTCAAGGTGCACGACAAAGAGCATACACAGACGGAAAAACAACAATCCGAACCCAAAAAAATGATAAAATATGATATTTTTTTTCTTTTAAAAACAAAAAATAAAAAAATGCGTCACTGTAACATTATACCTTCAGATCTGATGAAATACGCGTTTCTGGAGCAACCGGGAACCGTTTTCGATCAAATGAAAACTATTTCCCAATGGAAATGATGCTCTGGACGCAATGGAATACCTCCCACAACCTAGAAATTCACATAAATACTAGAACAAGAAACCCTTTCGAGTTTCGGCAATAACAGTTCAAGATCTAGATCATAACCGGAAGCGGCTCTTCATAAAAGCTTTGATACCATGTTCGGGTACACAGGGTAATACCGGAGGACCGAAAACCAAGAGCAAAGACTTCACTCAAACAGATCACAGATCAACACACCGATGTTTTGACGTGGTTTAAACCCTCTTGAGGGAAACACTCCACGGCCCCGGCCAAATAGCTTCTACGGGATAATTTATTATGCAAAGAAAGAAAGTTACAAATGAGCTTCTCATAATCGATCAACTAAACACTGACCCTCCATGCTCTTTAAATAGAGATCATGGACCAATCGGGTGTTAAGCCACGGATCAAGGTTAGGTATGATCTAAGAGAAGTTGAGCCGTCGGATCATTCTATGTCGGGAACATATCGTGACTGTCAGATTAAGTATGTACAAATGCATACTAATGCATGCTAAAGAAACACACTATCCCTAACAGATATATTACACAAGTTGATATTAACTAACTCCTAAGTGTCTAAATATCCTAACACAGCCTTCAATGCTTCGGTCAATGCCAGCAATCGCTGAGGTTTGGAAACTCTTTCTTCGAACTCCATTAGAAAGTCAGATAAGCTAGGCAGCCCTTCATATGTTGGTAGTGTAACCATTTCAGTTGCAATACAACATAATGACTATGTGACCAACCCGCACTTATGGAGTGATACCTCATGCAAGCAGTTCTGCTAATATTCCAGCGCATCGTCAGAGTCAGAAGACACAGAGCTGTCACTGTGCCATCCCAGCTTTTTGTTGGCAGTCAGATGGATATAATCTTCAGAAATATTGAATGCATGGTCCTATCTACTGGGGTTGTCATCCTTCACTGGATTTATATAGCGGCGTCCTTCTTCCAGATCCAACGGGGCGATAACTCTGAGGTCGCGATTTTCAAAAGTCATCATGCGTCGCTTGAAGTTGATTACATCTCCACTATCATTAGCCCATCCAATCCCCAATAATGCAGGATAAGAGCTTCCTCCCTTGACTATTTCTATTACATCAAAGTCGGCATATGTTTTCATTCCCTCAATGTCCACCACCATTCGTGGAACTCTCCCAATTGGTGTTACTTTGGCGTGATTAGCTAATCGAAGCTATACAGGAGACCAGCTCAACAGGGGACTCCCCATCTTCTGCCAATCCTGCTTGGTCAAGATGTTGACATCCCAACCAAGGTCCAGAATAACCGAATCAACATCGTAGTTGCCAATTTGAATATTCATCCGCATCTCCTTACCCGTCTTCTGTTGTTGCAGGGAATTAACCCCGAGCTCTTGTAGATCCTAGGCCGGTCGTCGCAACAAGGCTTCAATCGTAGAAAGAGCATCAGGATCTCTTGCCAGGGACAAACAATGTTCCAAAAATGCTCGAAGTGTGCTGGACCGTTGCGACGGGACAACCTCCTAAGTAGCATCAAAAGTAGAGGGCATGTCATACACAACAACTTTACCTCAGTCTTTTTCTAGTGCACGTCATGTTTGAAGAAACGTCTCTCGCTCCTCATTAATGTTAAATGATACCTTCTTTTGTCTGGCTAACCTAATCATTGAGCTGTCCACTCCAGTTGTCTTTCCTCCATGAGTGACCACAACAACAGAAGCATCTTGCAGTCTTGGCTCTGCAGAAATTGTCACGATGTTTGCACCTTGGGTTTGGTTCAGTGGCGGATTCCCGGGTGGGTTCACATTCTGATTCTGATTCTGCCGCATATTTTGGTTCTACACTGGTTGCTGTACTTGGTTCTGGGTAGGCTGCTGTTCCTGGGGCTGGGTCTATAACTGGGGATTCTTTCCTGCTTGCCATCGCACAATCAACTGTGGACAATTCTCAACCGTGTGATCGTTAACAAAGCAGGACGTACACTGGTTCTGCAGTATTGGACAGTCTCACTGGTAGTGTCCCCATACCGCACAGTGATAGCATTGAACAGGTCCGCGACCACCTTATCCTCCTCTATGACCAAATCCACTACCACGGCCTCCCCGGTATCCTCCTCGTTATCCTCCCTACTGTTGGTACTGTGGTTGGTTGAACTATTGCTGTAGTGGTGCTGGCTACATTCCTTGCCCTTATTGTGCATACTGCAGTTGCTGTACATACTGTGGATACTACGAAGCCATCTGCATTGGAGCATATTGCGGCATGAACTGTGGCAGTTGCTGCTGCTGCAGCACAAACTGCATCTGCGGTTGAGTTAGTAGCTGGGCTACTTGCGGTTGCGGATGTTGTATGGAATGCTGGTCATCCTTTACATAGAACGCATCACACATTCTTTTATGTAGCAACCCATATGCACGACAATCCTTGTTGTTGTGACCCACCGATTTGCAGAATGTACAATAAATATTCCTCGGGGTGGTGACCATTTTCTACATATATGGGCAATTGTCATGGCTGTACCCATACACCTAGCAGACGCGACACCATGGCATGCTACCACCATTCAATGGATTTGGCGCTCCTGAAACCAAATAATTGCGGAAGTCCAGGCAATTGTCCTTCGTATGCCCTTCTCCTCGACATCATGTACACTAGACATATTCACACTGCTCCTTGCCCTTCTTCAAATCTTGCAACTGTATAGTTAAGTTAGCAAGCTGTGTTTGTATCTGCGACATCTCGGCTGCATTTTCTCTAATCGGCGACGTCTCCAATCACATTGCAATTTCCAGAGCTTCACTGGGCATCGAGATGTTTTGTTGCATCAGTGGTAGTAGTTTCGCGATGAACCATTCTTTATGTTGGATGACGCTCATATCAAAACTAACCTTTTCCATCAGTGTCTTGAATCGCTGGTCGAAATCCCATACCGTCTCATTGGGATACTGCTTAATTTATTTCAATTCTGTAATATATTGAGCCTCAGACTTGGGCTTTCTAAATTCGACATTTAGCCCATCCTGAATCTCATCCAACAAATTCTTTGGGGCTCCTGTAGGGACTAGAAAAAAATTCATAAACCAATCTAATGCACGACCTCGCAGAGTCGTCACTAACTGTCCTTTTTTAGCAGCATCATCGGTGATCTGTTTTATGGTCCAGACTGCTTCACACAAAAACCAATACTGCTCTGGGTTGTCTGTCCAAATCCCGTGGAACAACGGTAGCTTAGCATCATCGCTCACCATTCTGGGCTTCCTTCCTCCTTTCGCTGTACTACTACCAATTAACTTCCGTGGGATTGACGAACTTGGCGGTGTCAAAGTGGTATTTCTTGCTATCTGAGAGATAGTGAGTGGAGGTGTGGGTACGTTGGTGCTGGGGTTTGGTCCTGCCTCTATCTTGGGCATAGCCTAGTTGTCTTTGTCAGGTCTGTGATGTCACTTCATTGCATGTTGTCTTCCTTCACGGTCTTGCGGTTCGACCGCAGCAGGACCTTCTCCTGTCCTCTGCCTCTTTTCCTGTCGGAACCTCGCTCCTCCCCTCGTAAGGCCACTTTCTTCCTCGGTTTCACTCACAGTCTCATCATGAACTATACCCATCTACCCCTCAACATTCCATGTACCGCCCCCCAACTGTCGCGGTACCCATGGCCTCCTCCCACCAGGCTGTCTATTGATCAAGATGCATCTTCAATATACCATTTTCGCAAATAAGCATCTTGATCGACAATTGAAGTGACAGTAAAAACCTGCCTCGAGGTTCATGGAAAAAATATCTTTCAGCTTCATTATAGTACTTCTGAGTATCAACCACGAACTCTGTGATATAGCCCTCTAGGATGCTATCAAACCACACTTCGACAGCCCGCGATGCTTTATTATCAACTTCCTGCAGTTCCTGAATCAATTCGGGGGTCCAGATCGTCGGTTCACCACCTTGGAAGTTCCTCTTCTGGAATGTCAACTTCGCCAACCATTCGAACAACAGGACCGAAAACTCACAGAAGAACCATTCATGCGGACCGTCGTGAATATATCTATCTACCCACTGACCTACTATCAGTCGAGTGTTCTGGATTTCTTCTTCAGCGAATTCCTGCAACTTCTGATCAAACCATTCTTGGATCTCCGGTTTAGTCGGGTGCCACAACATATCCTCCTTTCACTTCGTACACGGTCCCAGCAACAGAACCATTTGTTGGCACGATGCCAGTCGATAGGGGTTCCACTCACTATCGACACATACTGCATTCTCCCTGGCCACCGACCCGGAAAGGTTTTATCCTGCCCAGCAACACCTGCAGAGCAGATGAAGTCTCATTTGAGGTGTCCAGGAAGAGCAGACGGAACCATGTTTCCGCCGAATGAGGGAGGATGGTTGTGGCTATAATACTTAGACTTATTGCGTAACCGAGATAGAGATTTCTAAGCATTGGACATGGTATTAAATCAATATTCCACCAAGACATTCATCATTGCAACAACAGTAATTGTAAAACAAGTATCGCACTAAAGAAGCATGACATTATTTGTATAGTGCAACATCGCATTACCATAACTGAACATATTGAACACAAAGATTGTACCAAAAGAGCTTCATGATATTATCATTGTCGACCCAGATACAATGTCTCTGCAAAAACTAGATCTCTGCGATGACTCTTGACGTCAAAACATACCCGGAAGACATACAACCAACAATAGAGCTTCGCCTAATATCTCCAGCATTCGATGATTCCCTACAACACTTACAATTCTTATCTATATATTGGCTTCTTCCTTACAACTCTTGTCCACTTTCTAACAACTTGTTAACAGACACTATGGGAAAATGACTCAATATCTAACTGACCTAGTCCAAAAACGACCAAAAACCCACATTCTGCGGTATAACTGACTCAACAATACATAATATGTGGTCCAAATGACCCAAAACCCGCAATCCGCGGTACAATTGACCCACAAATACATAAAATAATCTTCCTCTTGTCCCCTTTCGCGCCATCTTCTACCTTATCACAGCATCGGAGATGCTGCGATAGCACTTTACCAAACCACCTGCCAACAATATTTAAAACCCCCTCCTCATTTTATTGGATTGCCTTCCATTCTTGAGCTATCGCAAGCTACCGAGCTACTTGAATTTGTACGAAATGAAATCAATGAATTTAGATGTTCATTTAATACGGAGTCGACATCTTTATTATTTGATCATTGTTGACCATGTCAACTAGGTCCACATCATCACTAAAACCTATTAGATTTATTCTTTTGTATCATGAAAAATGAAATGTATGTAAATATTATATGCATTTTTATATTCGTGTGAAACTATGATTTTGTTTATAGTGTGCAAGTTAAGTGGTGTTGATAAATTATTTAGGGAACCACTAAAAACATGATTGCGATTGAATTTATGCCATAATTTTCATCACAATAACTTATGATAAATATATTCTCAATTTTGAACATCATTAGAATGCAAGATGTCTTATTGTATATGGTTTGTGTTTGGTTTGGAAGTATAAGAGTCAAGTGAAGTTAGTAAGTTTCCATTCATCATTGAAGTGCATTGCATGATTAGAGGAATTCACTCAAATTCATTATAGTGATATAATAACAAGTTCTTATTCACAAGAGTTAATATTTTATTTTATTTAACTAGAAAAGGTTGTGACATAATTGATCATCAATCATGAATTACAAAACGTATATGCAATTGCAGAATAAAATAAAAAATTCCAATTCTATACAAAAAACTCTTATAAACATTCTACATTCTCTATAATTACAGATTCTAATGAACCAATTACACAAAATATAACCTTGCCAAACATATAAGAAACCTAGCCTAATTAGATGTGGCCATGACCATTGTGTGCATCCTTCACTTCTTCATCAATTTTCAAAATCCCATGTATGCATGTTTGTCAAATAAATACATGTTCAACACTTAAAGTAATTATTTCTAGTTTGTTCGATCCCAGACTTCAAATACCATCCCCATGAAGCATCCATTTTTTCCAAGTTACTTTTATACTCAATTGTTGTTCTACCACACAAGGTTGTTGTGCTTGAGTGATTTCCTTTACCATATTGTTTTTGTCCATATGATTTGAAGACACATTTCTTCTTTGATGGAAACTCAATATATCCATATCTCTTCAACAAACGAGGTTATTTAAAAAAAATGGATATGAATAGTGTCATTCAAAGGTAGGTTACTAACCATGAGTTGTCTATAATAATTTGGCATCCTCCATTCAAAAACAAGATGCTAATTGTTTTCAATTAGGGAAAAGTTGTGCTCACCCTAGATAGAGGTATGATATTAGGAGATAGAAATATTTATCACTATGTTTTGGAAGAGTCTTTCATTAGGAAAAAAATATTTGAAATTAATCCTTGCATAATACTAAGCTTGAAATATATTAGTGCACTAGAAGATTCAAAGAACTGTATCGTGTATTTTTTGTTTGTGAGTGGGAAAACATGTGATTTCATAGATTTTCAAATCTCTCTACTTGTAGATAGAAAATTATAGGAAAAAAGGACTTATCCTATGGTTATATGGAAATTTCACCTATGAAAATAAAGTTGGAATCAATTTAGAACAAGCTATTTTTTGACAAAAGAGATGTTTCTAGTGGTGGTGTTAGTCCAAATAATTGTTTATACAATGGATTTACAATAGGGAAGCAATTATAATGGGAGTTCAGTTATAAAAGGCCATGTGTGTAATAGATGAAAATTTCTTATTTAAATCCTAGCATGAAGCTTAAATCCAAGTCATGACTAGTGAATGTATAAGCATGAATTTTGACAGTTAAAACAGTGGTCCAAGGTTAATTGGATGAAAAAGCAAATCCAAGGGGATATGATTCCACTAGAGGGGAAGAGATAAGAACATCCATGGAAACAAATATAATCTTATCTAACCATGTCTCATAATCTCACCCTTTTCTTGTTTATCGTGTGCCATATTCCAACTCCCTTTCTTTTAATGCTCCTTGTAATTAGTTAAAAGGCTAAATTTCAATTTAATAAAGGCACATGAGTGGATTTGAAGGGAGGAGTGGCATGAATCCATTGGTTTGTGAATTATATCCATATCCTACTTTCATGCTTTGATAAAAATTCCAAATAGGATTCTCTCCTCCCTATCGAGGAGGTAGGGAAGCTATTCAATTTAGGGAAACCTCTCTTTAGGAGGAAGACTATTTTCCATGAAAGAGATTGGTAAAACCTTGATATGTAATAATGGGGGAAACATGGAGATAAATAAGAGACTATAGTGTAGAAATAAAGAGCAATTTGAGTAGATAAAAATCATCTCCATACCCTATAGAATCTTGATGTTCATGATGTTCAAAGAACCAAAACTATAGTGGAGTCTAATCTAAAAGTAGACAATGGAATGGATTGGACTCATGATGCACATACTAAAGAGAACAAAGAGGAAGATGACTCATGATGTACTAAGCACCAAAGAATGGAGTATTTTCTTGTGTTTTATGGGTTAACAAAATGAGTGCCATGACTAGGTTGAATCGAAATATTAGAAGTAGATTAGAGTTTCTAGATTGGGTTTGGAAGCATTTTAGTTTGGAATGAGTGGCCTTCAAGTTTTGAATTTTTTTCCTTCACCTTGGTGGTATCATAACCTAAATAGTGAGTGGCAAGAAAAATGTCTATGGTTAGGTGGAAAACTACTCACACTCACTCAACTGCCTTGGATTGGTTTGTGGACAAGATAAGTATTATATCTCTGCTTTGAGAAATCTCTTTATATTTTGAATATAAAAGTCTTCTTTATGAGTAACTAAATTTGATTCTTCATGTATAACTATAAACATGTTGTTTGCAATTTTTTGAACTTGTTTTTTGCAACTACTTGTGAGAATATATTAGAAGAAATAAGATTGCTTGTCAAAATATTTTGAGAGGAGCTGGACTTGTTCTTATGTGGATTAATAATCACTAAAGTATTTTGTTGTGCATGTTCTTAAATAAATAGTTCCATTCTTTTGAGTGTATCCATGTTCCAAGAAGCATATGAAGCTTTGGATATTAATAAAGTTTGGAAGTTAAACTTTCTACATGTTTCAGATCTGGTGTGCTATGATTTTGAAGCTATATTATATTCTTGGTAACTAGCTAACATTCTAGAGATGATATTCATAAACGTAAGCTACATATGCTTTATGAGATTCACTTCGAGGAAAGAACACATCCCCAAGTGCTATTCTTGAGATTCATTTTTTCCTTGTAGCAACAATTACATTCATTCTTTTTCTTGACAGTTGTTTTATGCATGGGACAGTTAACAGAGGGAACTCCACATGCAACCTATCTTTTCCAAAACACCCTTACAATTATAGTATTAAAGGATATTAATGCCTAAATTTCACACACATGCAACATTTTGGATAATCTTGTAGTAAGTCATCATCAACATATAGCATGCATACCATTGAAGATTTCCTCATCAACCATTGAAGATTTCCTCATCAAATCCAGGAAGCAACATGAGTCCAAAAATGCCAAAAATAGTCAAAAACAAAGGTAGCATGGTTACTCTTATGATAGGTCATGCTACAATGCGTATTATTAGTTTAGTCGACATGCTACACTAGCGTGGATTTTCCTTCGAAAATCACACGATTGTCAAAACGATGGGAAAAAAAAACCCGCATCGCTTTGAAGGCTCATGAAAGCTCCATCACCTCCAAGAATTCGAATTTGGATCCTCATGTACTTGGGTTCATTGAATGGACCCCCTTTCTGTACTTTGGATCTATATCATGGAGTTAATGACTCCACATTTGGATCTAGTTATTTCTTGGCCACCTCTTGTCTTATAAAAGGAAGCCATGGGCATGCATCTAGTAAGGAGAAATTAGAGCAAGGTTTTGTTGTTGGAACTTCTTCCACCTCTTCCCATACCTACTAGAATTATTCAAGCTCCCTTTCCACCTTTTTCCAAGGGGAAAGTGTTTCTTGCATTGTTCTTTCAATTGATTTATCATTTAGTGTGGACAAAAATTACCTCCCTAAGGGAGATTGTTGGCTTCCCTTGAATCCCACACCTCCTAGGTGACAGTACATGTAACAACTTGAACATTGGCTAATCTAAATTGGTTCTAGCATTTGATTCTAATTTTTGTGGTTTGCATATCCTCACCCCCTTTCAAGTTATTTTTAAGTTTTCATTTCATTTTTTTTTTTACTAACGAGGGCTTGCAGGATCAATTTGGGGTCACTCACATTTTCTTTCTGTACTACATTACTGGGCCTTGTTGAAAACCTCAAAGGATTAAACTACAAAGTGGGAAGGGCTGCACACCTTTGTGCAAATTTTCCCACAACAACATTTATGGAAAATCCACTATATCTTTGTTCATTTCTCTTTAACCAGGTTGTTATTTGCTAAATAGCTAATTATGGGTGGTTTTCTTGTGAAGGTAAATAGGTCCATACCCTTCACTCCAGGAATTCGGCCTCATCTTGGTTGGTATTGTTGTTTACAAAGTCACACGAATCCTAGCGCTCCAAGTACCCTACCCACACAAATTTTTCTTTGTTAGTCATGCTAGCCATGCATTTTAACACACCCTCTCCCACACGGTAATATGCTCTCTGTTAATGCATCCTTGATATGTTGTGATCGCGCTACTGCACGCCAATGACTGTATTTTTTGTGATACTACACGTCTGATTTTTTTTCCATGATACTGTCATTTATTTTCTTTTTATCAATTCTGCATACAATCTTGCAGTCCCAATGATTTCTCCCTAATGAACCAATAGTAAATTAACTTCTAATAGTTAGTTTTCGTTTAGTAACTAGCCCATTTAGACCAAGATTAGGGAGTAAAGAGTCCTTCTATCTTGAAATATACTTAGGTAACCAACTTTGAGGCTTTCAATGGGCCTCATAGTTGTCACTAGTATTCAATACATCTTTTGTTTTTGTTTACTTACTATGTTTTTAGGCAAAGTAGTGTAAATCCACTTTTGCACACAACCAAGGACCTAAAGACTCTAATATCCAAAGTATGCTCTTCACCTTGCACTTAATGTGAGCTTGGTGAATAAAAAATGGGTGAGAAGTGTGAAATACCTCCATTGCATAAGTTTCTTTTATTTCATTATCATTTTGTTAGCAAGCACCATCAACATCTTTTAGAGTTGAAGTTAAATATCCATTTGCATTTATTTTCAAGATCTTTTAGTTAATTGCTACAATCAATTTTCTTGTCTCACATGTGTTTGCATCACTAGCACACACTAAGGGACTTAAAATCTCTTCCAAACTGAGTATGCTCTTCACCTTGCATTACTTGTGATCTTGGTGAATTAGAAAGGAAGGGAATTGCGAATACTAGTGGAAAAATTCAAAATTCCAATGAAAAGTTTTGATGGTTTGCTTAATTTCATCATTTCACATACCACCGGAATTGCGACAAAAAGCCCTATTATTTTTGCAACTCCAAGGAATGTTTGGAAAGTCGAAATACCAATGTAGAAATTCCGACGAAAAATGGGGCTTTTCGTCGCAGTTCTGATGGTTTGTGAAACAACGAAATTCAACAAACCGTCAAAACTTTTCGTTGGAATTTTGACCTTTTCCACTAGTGGAAATACCTCCCTTACACTCCTCAAGTGAATTTGGAACCTTAAAATCAACACTTTTAATTGAAAAGCAACTAAAATCCTCCACATGAGGTCATCGAATAAAATTTTAGTTAGGTAGGATTGATTGGGATAGGCATCCATTAATGTCCACCAATCTAGTTTCATTACATTTTTGAAACATAGCATTGTTGACTTATAGGGTACTATTAAATCCTACTATCAACAAGTGTCAAAATAAAACCTGGTTAAGAAGTGCGCCATGCCCAAGGAGGTCAAATCCAAGGTATAGTTTCCTTGCCCTCTCTAAAGAGCCACTCAACTTTTTGTGGAGGTGACACTATACCACCCAGGTAGAACCACTTATCCACACTTGAATCAAGTATCTTAGTGGCCAAACTTAGGATATCAACAAGGAGCAATTGTGAGTGCAATTAACTCCTGAATTCAGATATTTCCATTGGAAAATGTTTCCAATCTCTTTTGGGACATAGCCCTATTGCTAGTGGACCAAATCCATGAGTGACATATATGTCATACATTGTGAAAAATCAAAATACAACCCCATTTCTTGTTGGATTGGTTCATCAAATCACTCCAACTAACAAATGCAAAGGACATAGCAACCTAAATTCACCAAACTGAGGAAGAATCCATCCAAAAGGCCCAATATCTAGACCTCATCTATGCACAATCCAGTTACCTATATTCCATCCTACCTGATGCCCCTAGACTTCAATCATTGGATCGCTTACTTGTGGGTTCATCACATTTGATGGATGGGATTATCAGGTCCATTTCCAAACAAGGAAAGGTTCCTCCTCCTCCTACTCCCATTCCATTCAACATGAAACCACAGTTACCACCCATCCCTCCTATGTTAGCACCCCTTGCTCCTATACCAAATCATTAGTTTGGTTAGCTACAATATGGACCTTACAGTCCTACATATCCCAATGCAAGCCAAGAAAGAGTGAAACCTCCACTGCAAATGGTGCAAGCTTCTCCTACATCCACATTGTATGGTGTGCAAACTAGATATATCCCACTTTCAGGATATAACCCTTATTACTTGTTTCCATGTCCACCCGGTTCTTCCCCCATGCCCCACATGGTGGTCAATTTAGTTCAACCTTCTTTCCCACAACAAGATCAACAATTTGAGCAGTTGAATACCACAAATCCACAGAATCCTCAAAATTAGGGGAAGAAGAAAGGTAAGAACATACTAAACCAATAGAAAGGGAAAGGGTAAAACCCCCCTCCCTAGCAAAACCAGAACCAGGGTAACCAGATTGCAGGGGCTAACAACAGTACCAATCAAGGGAAGAACGCTAACCCCAGGACCAATTACTCTTGCTCGATTTGTGGAGAGTATGGTCACTACATTCACCATTTTCCTCTTATCTCCAACTACAAATAGTTGGTGGAAGACAAGAAAAATACAACCGTTAATCCCCCTTAGGTGTGAAATCCTCCACAACCGCAAACCGTTGTCTTTCAACAACCCTTTCCAAATGAAGGGGTCATTAATAACAGTAGGATCCCCACCCCTCCGGTGATGTCTCCTTCCAGAATATCTACATGAACATGCCATACATGAACCTTTAGACTCGAGCCAAAGGCTATGGCAGGATTGATCCCCCACAAGTGGAGGATGTACCTACCCCTTCTAGGGCCCTTTGCAAATACCATGCCTAAGTGGTGGACAAATCCCATGGATCCCAAAGGTACCACGTAGGCCCACCCACCATAACCCTCATATGAAATTCACCCACAATTGTGATATTTTGGATGACTTAGCTCAATCACCAGCTTCCATGTACACATTAGAGGTACTAAAGTATTTCCCTACCCAACAAAAGGTAGTACTGAATACACTTGGTGTAGTGTACTCTTCCGATTCACGCCTTGTGACCTTTGATCTTGACAAAGGTGAATTGTGACTACCCTTGTTAGTTTCATTCCAAGTACCCATTACGGTCAAAATAATTATGATTCATTGATGTATCATCGATGAAGGTGCATCCACACGTGTCATGTCATCTATTGTTTGGAAACGTTTGGGTTCACCTGAGTTAGTCCTAGACCTCAAAATAGATTCTTTTCGCTCTATGAACTTTTAGGTGTATGACGTGTCATATTTCACATTTTGAGCGATAAAGGAGATTCTATTTGAGTCAATCTATGCCCGAGAAAGGTAGACCTAAATCAAGGAAACCTTTTGAATAAATTTGGAATTGCTTCCGAAGGGTAAGAATTTGGAGCAGACAGAGCCATATTAGTATCTTCTTGGAAAGAGGATAATGGTAGACTTACCGATATTTCCATCAGTTAATGAAAGATCCCAATGTGAGAAAATGCATTCTATCGCCCTTCATTGATACGACCGGAGGCCATCACAACCTAGGGGATTGTACTAGAATGCCTCATCAAGCTAGGGGGAAAATGGCCATGATCGATATCAAAGAAGTTGATGCACAACTCAACTACAATATCCTACTGGGTTGCAGTTACATGGACACCATGAAGGTGGTTGCCTCTTTGGTTTTCCGCATCATGATGTTTCCCTTTAATGGGAAGATATCCACCCATGAACAACTGAATTACTATGATTCGTATACCAACACCAATCCTGACAACATGCTATCCACTATTGTCAAGACTAGTTAACCCGCTTACATTGATATTTGTCCAGGAGTCACATAAGGAATCCAACTTGCAAGGGGTATATTAAGGTCTATTGCATGAAATATTTGCATAAACTAATGGCCTTATGTGCACCATTTCCAGCTCTAAAAATTTACGCACCACCCCCTTGACATCATCATCAACACCTACGATGAGTCATGGTTTTGAATATAATTTGAGTCCATTAGTGACTCCCATCTTCCAAATACCATTTTGATACCCCCCCCCATGGGAGTACAAGGGACGTCGGTCATGGTTCAACTCACTCTACTTGGGATCACTTTGGGTATACCTATGTGGTACCTTACTCCACCTGTTGTTGCTACAACCTGATCCCCAAATTTTTGAAAATTATGGGGCCCCTAGTTTTCTCTTAAGAGAGTTTTTAGAGTTCAAGTCACCCTAGAAAATCCTACCTTCAAACTTAGCTTTTTTCCAAAGGATCGAGCAAAGAAGGAATTTTTTCTCACTAAGTAAAACTCAGCTTTTGGCGCCGAAACGATCGCCGGAACTCATCCAATTGAGCCGATACGGTTGGAGACATCTTTTAAGTTTTGGACTCCTTTCCTATTTTGGAGAAACTCACCGAACCTAGACGAAATGGTCGGAGAAATGCAGTTAACTCCGTTGAAATGGTCGGAGCACTTTCATTTTTGCTTCTTCAAGACTTACTCTTTTGATTCTCACTTTTTCGGCATAAAAACTCCAGATCGGAGGAGAAAGTTTAACCCCGCGACCCGTTTCGGAGCAACTAGGCTATTCGAGCCGAAACGGTCACCGATGAATGTTACGATGAGCCGATGAGTCCGTAGCGAAAGAGATCGACAAAGAATGTCGAAAGGCCATGACACGTTTCAGAGAAACTCGCGTGTGTGCGCCGAAATTGTCGACGGAAAAACTTAAGACTCTTCGCCGAACAGGCCACGGGAAAAGATATTGACATAGTAAAAGAAAAGCAGCGACATGTTTCTGCCAAACTCGGGAAAGCTCGCTGAAACAGTCCCAGGTAAAGAAATACAATCTTACAAAATAGCATCGAGGGAAGCTTGCCGAAAGCCATCGTTAGCATGGTTTGGAAAACACTGTCGACATGTTTCACTGAGATTGATTGAATCGTTCCAAAATGGTCGACGATGAAATTTTAAGGGCAAAGATGCATAGAATTGATTGTGATGCTGAAACGGGAAATGGCCATAAGTGACCCCACCAATCCCCACTAACTTTGCATTTAAGACCCCACCAACCTCACCCAGTCTGCATTAAATGCTCTTTTATAAAAAAATTATATATAGGGTGGAGGTCATTTTGTTGGTTATTGCAAAAAACACCATTTAAGTGATTTCGACCTCCTCCAGTCGCCGAACGCCGAGCATCCAAATACCGTTGGAGTCAACAACCACTCAGCAACAGACAGGTAGGTCTCATGCCTTTTCTTCATTTTTAATTAATCTTTCTTTTAAATGGGGTATTTTCGGGGTTTCTTGCGAATCGTCAACCCTTTCTCACCATCGACCGGTCAAGGGAAAACTGGTTTAGGGTTAGAGTTGTTGTTAAAAGGGGATTGCTTTGAAATTCACGTGCCTAACTTTTTTTCTCACCTCACTAATCGCCCTACCCCGTTCGAACTCACAATGAACCTTTTCGATGATCCTCTTAGAGTTAACTGCGTTTTGGATGATTTTGGCCACAGGCAGTGGGTATTATACACGCTACCGATTGAGCACAGTCGCTCCCTTGCAGCCATGAGGTTAACATAGAACCATTACAGCTGCTCTTTCAATGTTGAGTTTGTGGGCTCGAACCCTGGTTTTTAGTTCCCTCCATAGTCTAATTGAATCGCATCGTAAAACACCAAAACCCACACTATCCCGAGCTTAATGAAAAAATCCGTGCAATCCCTTAAGAACAATATTTGAAAAACTGGTTAACTATTAGCACGAATTTTCCAACCAAAAATTATGTATACCACCGATAGTTTGTTGTGGTTATTAATAAAATTGTTGGGAAGAACTTTTGACAATTTTGCATATACTGTTAAAACAAAACAACAACCTCACAACACGATAGTAATGGTTTTCTCAAATAATATGAAAGAAAATGCTTCTGGCTGAATTTTGCTTATAGACTGTTTTCTCGTTTCATCAGAATTCGAAAATGAATAAGAAGGGAGCCAAGAAGAAATCTAAGGTAGCCGAGTCAGGGTCAGACGTCGAGATCATATTGGAAACCAAGACAATAACCATGTTCGAGGATACTAAGGAAGCAACATGAATTATCCCTGAATTCAAATGGGGGGAATTGTATCAAATGATCCGAGATCAGGATATTCCTAATGCATCCCTAGAAGAAATGGTCTTATATCAAAATATCAGGAGGTCAGGCATCACCAAACAAGCTACACGCCCTGATATTTTTCCGTGCTCAAAGTTCATTGGATGGATCCTCCCACAAGATGATTCCACATCAAGGATAATTTCTGATAGTAAAGGAGTAGCTTTCGCCTCATTCCATTCGGCCCATATAGCAGCAACATGCAAGCTACCGCAAGCCCAGGTCATGATGAATGAAGACTGGCTCAAAGGAATTAACATGGACACTCTCGAATATGCGAAGAAAATGATAGTATCTGGAAAGCAGCTGAGGCAGAAAGTAAGAAGAGGATATGAGTTTCAAAGCTTAAGGACCCCTTTCAAGATCATAGCGCTGATGCTAATCAGGATTTTCGGCAAGGCAAATGGGACTATCTACAAAAATTGGATACCTCTAATTTAATACGTAGCCTTCCATGGCACATTATTTAACTGGGAAGACATCATCTCAGGCAGTTTGTCATCGTCAATAGCAGCTGCATAAGGAGGTTTGACCCAGGAGAAGGCAGAATTCTACATGTCTTCATACCTCGTATATTGCATATTATCGAGGAACCCATTCCCTAAGTTGGGGTGCATCTGGAACATAACTGAATCTGCTATCTATGTTGCTTATCAAATCTTGTGGGCCCATAAATATGCAGGTCATTATAAGCTCATATGTGAAGAATTTATCATGCCTCTCTACTAGTTGATTTTCAACAAGAACCAAACTGCTTGTTTGAAAATTCCATGGCAGTCATAGAGGAGTATGGGGATTCCTACTTTTCACAAAAGGGCACGTATATCAGGATGTATGGAGGTTGCCGAGCTCCATCCGTTTTCCCCAAATATGCAACTGATTATGTGGTACACAAGGAAGCAATAAGGCAAGTTTTCATAAATGGGATTGGCAAGTTCTTGCATGATCATGAAAAAGATTCATTCCCACCTTTTCCTTTCTGTATCGGGGAATACAAATTCTCCAAAGTTAAATCTGTCGAAGGTTTCATTCAAGATTTGGAAGCTTTTCATTTTGGCGAGAAGAGTTTCTCTAGAAATGACAGTGACAAAAAGGTTACTGAGCACTGTGGAGCAATCAAAATACATTATGAATATGCCAATTACTTCGACAAATATGAGGAATTATTCAGAAGATCTAGCAACATAACTGAGCTGAACAAATGATTTGTTCGCAAGAGTGGAGCTATTTCTAGTACTGTTGCCAAAGCTGCTAAGTAGGCAGAATTGCAAAGGCAAAGAGAGGAAGCCATAACGCTACAATTAGCAAAGGTAAAATAGAGGATAAAAGATGAGACTAAAAGAATTCAAAAAGAGGAGACTGAATGAATTCAGAGGGAAGAGACTAAAATAATTCAGAATGAAGAAGCTGAGAGGATCCAGAAGGAAGAAGCTGAGAGGTTGCAAGAAATGAGAGAAAGAGCATACAGAGAAGCAGCCAAACAACAAAATCAAAAGGAAGAGGAAGCAAAGTCCAAGGAAGATGTGGAAAAGGGAAGCCCAAATGGGAAAGATATGGACATAGACCCACCTGAGATGTCAAATGTAATATTCACAGTAGGACACCTCCCTTTGGCCAAGCTCGGACTCACACCTTTCGCCTCATCGAAGCATCACACCATGGCGAAATTGGACACTATCATATTTGATTAGAGAAGAAATACTATCACAAAGAGATCATAGAAGAGGCTGAAAATAGGCTCCCAACCCAATGTCATCACTATTTAGGAGAGCACCATCATGGAGGGCACACACAAAGACCCTAAGTTCATGGCATCGGTCAATGTAGCTGCTACACAAGCGAATGAAGATAATGTTGGAAGATTGATGAACGATATTGAGCGAAGTAAAGAGAAGTTGATCAAATTAAAAGATATTATGGTGAAGGAGCGAGGAGAAGGGATAGAATTTAAAAGGAAACATGACTCCCTCCTATCCAAGAAGGAAAGAATAATGAATGAATACCAGAATTTGGACTCAGAAAAGGAAGCATTAACAGTACAATTAATGATTATGGAAGGAGAGAAAAGTGACTTTGAAGCCCGTATCACTCAGTTAGAATCACGGGATTCAGCTGCCACCAACATGTTGAAGAATTAAAAGCTCAGGTGGAGGAGTTGGTTAAGGAGAAAGAATCTTTAGCAGAGCAACTGAAGTTAGCAGACACGAGAAAGCTAGATATAACTCCGTTTTGTGATCAAGCCTGCAAGATTCAAGAACATATACATCATTATCAAGTGATTCTCACAGAGAAAATATATAATATGAAGCTAATGATGTCAAGAATGGACCTGATATCTGCTGAGTCACAGGAATTCAAAAGATGACTATTGGAAATTGCAGTTAAGGTGGAGAAACAGATGGCCTGGAGGGAGACCAACTCAGAGTTCCTTGATCATCTTCCCCAGAAGACAGTAGAAGACTTGAAGTCAGAGATGGCCCTTATAGAATTACGCAGGAAAGCCTCTAGGAGGATGAATAATGAAATTCCTAAGAACATTGAAAAATGCCATGAATTTTACAAGAGAATCCAACAGGTCCATGAGAAGTGTCACATTCCTTTATCCCTGAAGATAAATGAGCTTCCAACAAAGGACCAACGCATAAAATAACTGCAAGATGGGATGCGGGGAGACCTAGAATATATCATGAAAGCAGATGCTCTCACATAAGAAGATATTCATCACCTCGCGGGACAGGCTTCTATAAATGCATATTTCCTGGAAGATAGTTGTAAGGCTGCAGCAGAAGGGGTGGCACACATTGAGTCACAATTGTCAATTCATGAAGTAACTCTACAAGTTTTGGATCCCATCAAATATAATACCATAGCTAAAGGAGATAACGCATGGGCAGACTATATTTCTAGTGTGGCTGGGCCCACCTAATATTTAATTTGTAAATATATTTTGTATTTTCCTATGTAAGCACAAGAGGACAAATTTTGAGGAATATTAGGGTTAGGGTAGATGAAGAGACACTAGAAGACAAACTTTTGTAAAGATAAATAGGGGAAGAGAATAGAGAGAAAGGATTTTTGCTAGCACAATAGAGCTGGACCATTTTTGTAAGAGAACTATTTTTCTGTTGAATAAGAAGGATCTGTTTCCTGGGAAACGCATGCGCAGAGATTTTGCATGGAATGTGTGAAATGTTAATGTGGAACTACTTCTTCTTTCATTCATAACTCATACTGTGAGATCGTTCTAACTTTCTTGAATTACTTCATGGTGATGAATGATTTTTCTTTCTGTGCAAATGTTTTATGTGCTAAATGAGTAATCAATTGATTTATCATATCAGAGCTATCTTTGGTATTCTTTCTGCTGTAAATGTGAATATTGTGTTTGAACAACTATCTGTAAGACTTGTATGAACATTTCCAATATCTTACTCTTAATTCAAACTTGCTCCCTGCTGGCATAGGATAGCTATGTTAGATTAATTTAGAATAGAAATAAATGAATTTATCAGGTAGGAGTGATAAGACGAGAGGTAAGAACCTACGCATCACTTGCTGAGGATTTTTCCTATCAGTTCCAGATTATATGCATTTAATTAGAGCACTTGCATCTCATATTTAAAGATAAAATCACATAAACAGTGAACCAGGCTGTAACCGGTAAAAGAACTTACACAACCACACCCACGGTAGCCGGATTGTTAACTGGACGGATTCTCTACACCAAACGGTGGGCAATCTAATTGGACTTGCTTACCGTGGATAATCCCTAACTATTGGTGCTGCGATTTCCGGGGCATAAACAATTTTTGGTGCTAGAAAGAGGGGTGCCAGTGCATGGATGGCAGAGCATACCCATTTGTACGGAAATATTCCTCTAGAAACCCACTTGAAACAACTATACCAGAAGACTTCATTCTGGAACCAAAAGATCAAGAAAACATAAATTATGGAGTTGAGCATCAAGAACCTCTATACGCTGTCCCCTTTGAAGAAGTAGACCATTTCCGTAGACATACATGTTATTATGTGAGAAAACTTGGGGGATTGAACATAATTCCTGCATTGCCCAGAAGGCGAGTTCCCAAGAAATAAATCCAACACACCGGAGATTCAATGCTTGTGGAAAATTTGGAAGAGTTGTGGGATTTATCTTTCCAAGAAATCACAGAGCCCCTTGATCAGTTGAGACCCAAATCTCCTCCAACTCAGAAAATTACTTACACCCCACCACATTATCCACCACATTCTCCACCGCGAATTATGGTTGGAAACCAACCTGCGTGGAGAGCCAGGGGACTGCTTAATTTGGTTTCCCCATTACATGATATGCCAAAACATCCATAGATGGTGCTACCTAAGTTTGATCTTGTTAAAGGCATCTCTGCTGAAGACCACATGAAGAGTTTCTACTTGGATCTGGATCTTTTAAATGTAGAACATGAAGATGTGGTCTGTAGAATTTTCCCTTACACATTTGAGCCAAGGGAATCTTCTTGGTACTTCAGTTTACAAGATAATTTTATAGTAGATTGGAACGGTTTTGAAAAATGTTTTTTAAACAAATTTGGAAATCAAAAGACTATTGCCACGCTCATGAAAGAATTGTTATATATGAGGATGGATATGAAAGAAAAGGTGCAGGAGTTCAATTAGAGATTCACTACCCCGTTAAATAATTTTAGTGCTGCAACGAAACGAGCCGAGGAATATTTGGTAGAATATTACACTATAACACTATATCCACCTATAGCCATGTTCATCAAAACAGAAGTTAAGGCTACTCTGATAGAAAAATATGAGGAAGCTAAAAAGGTAGAAGCTGACTTGGAGAGTATCACAAAACACGCATTAGAATTGGAAGCAAAACCAACGACCAACAAGAAGCTTCTCATATTATCCAGACCTAAATAAGAACCCTCGAATGAGTTAGAAAATGTGGTTAAAATGGTGCAGAAATTATCTAACAAAATAATGGATTTGGAGAAAGATAAGGGGGCCAGTACATCTAGAAAACCATTTAAACCCTTCTACAAGAAAAGAGAATAAAGTGGATAGTCTTTACCACCTATTACTAATTCTGCTGTCCTAAATATGAATGAGGTTGGCATGGAACATTTCTACACTTTTCATCAAGAATAACATTCTAAAAAAAGATTCCCACAATGGATAAGCTCAATGACTTTAGCAATGAACCAATTGTTGGATGCTCAACTGACAAATCAGGAAGAGGTGGAAGAAGATCAAACAAAAGAGAAAGAAGAGCCAACTAAGGAAACCACAATGGTGTTATGGGACTGGGCACCCACTTTGGTGTTGAATGAAGAAGAACCAGTTAAGGAAGTCCAAGTATATTCGGTGAATATTACCACTAGAAGTAAAGGGACGGTGGAAGATCAAAGCCTGGAAGATCAAAGGAATATTGGAATCACCCAGTCTCAACCCAAAGTGAATACTGAAGTTGTAAAAGAAACAATCCCAGTAACAAATAAATGGGCAAAAGTCGTATTGAACAAGCCAGGAACCGGCGGGAAAAGTACAAAAGAATACAATATGGGGTATGATATTGTTGAAGACATTAAGAAAATCAATGCAAATATATCTTTATTTGAATTATGTAATCTTCCCAAGCAGAGAAATAAATTGTTAGAATATTTTGACCCACAATCAAGCATTACCTTAGGAACCGTTGAGTCTGATACTGAGATTAACGAAGCAAGCATTGGTGGAAAATCTAAGTCCCAGACTCTGCCTTTCCTGTTAACTTTTGAAATATTTAATCATAACGCACATAATTGACTGGTAGATTCTGGAGCCTCATCCAACATTATGCCATTGTTCATCTGTAAGAAGATCAATGGGTAGCCTATACCATCTCCTTCCCAGATCATACAATTGGACAAATCTGTTGTTAGAGTCATAGGGGAGATGGAAGATGTGCTTATCAGATTATTTGTAGACCCGAGAGTATGTCAATTCATAGATATCATGGTAGTGGATATACCTAAAGATTATGGTCTAATATTGAACAGGGTCTGGTCTACGAAACTAAATGGATATTTTGCAACAGATTGGTCTCACCTGTAGTTTCCATATCGGAACAAGCAAAATCAGATCAAGGTACTGAGAGATCCTCATATGAAACAGAATGTAACTCAGTTGGAGGAAAATAGTGAGCTTTTTAATTTTTCATCTTCAGTGTTGGGGAATTATTTTTTAGAAATTGAACCAGGAAACTATCAAACGGAATATGTTAGCCATGATTCAGACAAACAATCCGATCTCCTTCAATTCTCACGGATTGATGACATTGATTGTAACATAGTAGAGCTAGTTACTGACTTAGGAAATAATACCGACGTAGTTAGAACATAAAATAAATGCTGTATTTTGTACTTTGATGGTTCCAAAACACAAGAGGGATCCAGAGCCGGTTTTGTTCTGGTTGATCCTGAAGGAAACAAACAATTTCTCTCTTGTAGGCTAGAGTTTGAATGTACAAACAACACGGCTGAATATGAAGCTCTAGTCCAAGGCTTAAAAAGAACTATTAATTTGAATATCAAGTATTTAAAAGTATTCGGTGTTTCAGAAATAGTTGTTAGATAGATAAGGAATACAATTCATTATCTGTCTCCGCACCAGGGATGATTTTAAGGACCCCCCCCAAATTTATATGTATAAAAAATGGGCGAATCTCCCTAATATATAGGAAAATTTGAAGGCGATTTTATCAATAATATAATATGTATATATAATTTTTTGGCGAATCTTCCATTTTATTACATGATGTTGTAAAATATTGGCGAATCTTTCACTAAATTATAAGATATTGTAAAATATTGGCGAATATTTCACTGAATTATAAAATATTGTAAAAACTTGGAAAATATTTCTTTGAATTATAAAATATTGTAAAAATTTGGCAAATCTTTCACGGATTTATAAAAAACATTGAATGGCACTCTGCTTGTTAATTCCGAGTTCAAGGATTCTTCAAATGTTGATTTCAATTTCTCTATTTCAAGTTTTGGTCTCAATACCAACTGGTAGTGGCCTTAATGATGCCTTCATATCCAAGCAAAGCTGAGTGGATCTTGTAGACATGTATTCTAAATGTGGGTGTTTGGAGGATTCACGTAAAGTGTTTGACCAAGTGCTAGAGCAAAATATAGTCTCATGGAATGCAATGCTTTCAAGATATGCTCAACATGGACATGGCAGGGAGGAACATTAGCAGAGGTGTTCTTGGGGTGGATATTTCCATTTATAGCTCCGATGACGATAGCAATTGCCTCTTATTCTTACTTACAGTTTTTTCCTCTACTACTTGAGTTTCTATTTGTAGTTTTCTCCCTACAATTAGTAGAGTTTTCCTCTTGTTCTTCTTTGATAGTATTTGGAGATGAATTTTATTGAATTGCTTAGATAAACAAAGGAATTGAACATAGATTTGTGATGGAAAATCTTGGATAAGCAGTCGTGACTAGGGGGATCTATTCCACCAAACTTGCCCAAGATTAGTACCTTTCCCCATCCACATGAAACAACATATTGTGGAGGTAAATTGACCCACAAGATGCAAGCATGTCACAAGTGAGGACCAAACTTGGGTCGAGTGGATCAAAACACCATGCTTTAACCACATAGGCTAGATCCCATTGACCCAGGGGGAGACGAATTTTACACTCCCCTCTGTCCCCTAGCAAAGGAAATATTGAACAAGAAACAAGTGAAAGATTAATGAATTGTTCAAGTAAAGCAAATCATAAATGAAAGAGGAGGAACTGCATGGAAGATATACTAGGATGACAAATGATTGACAGAAAATGATGCAAAGACAAGAGTGTTGAAGAAGACCATATATATTGAAGCATATGACAGGTGTTTTCCTTCAAAAGGTCATCTGGTACTAGAAAGCATGGTTGGATTCGCGATTTATCCATCTAGTACAACCATGGTCCATGATAGAGATCATGATGATCCAACTAAGCTTTCTAGTATCAAAATGGGTCCACAAAAGGCTTCTTATAAAATCCAATCTTTTGACTTTTTTTGAAAAGCAAAAACACGAGATTAAGAGAAAAGGACAAGCTCACAGTCTTCACTAACTTGAGGAGGGGAAATTGAGTGCTTTCAAATCCATTAGAAAATGTATTGTGGAGTGGGGATTGATTCACTCATACTATCAAGAATGAGTGAAAATTGTGCAAAATGGACTTAAAATCTTAAAAATAAAACAAGGGATCTACCCCCAACCTTCCCTATAGTGGCAGGACACAAGGGAGATGCCACCCCTTGCAATGTGAAGACATTTATTTTCCTAATGCTGACTAGGACCTCCAACTCCTCCTAAATCTGTCTCTTGACATAAGTACTTGGAATTTCATGGGATTCCACAACATCGATTCTATTTCACAACAATAGTCATCCCATTGAACATCGATTCTATTTCACAACAATAGTCATCCCATTATCAATATTGGTGTTTTAAGTGTAAACCCTTCCACTGGGTTTGACCCTGACAAGGTCTGCTTCATCCAGAAAATCCTCCTCCCCTAAATATTATAGTATCTTGGAACCATTCTTAGAATCAAATACAAAGGAATGCTTTATTAGAAGCACCTGGTTTATATGTATCACAACATCCTTCATAACACTTGCTATAGCCCCAACATTTGCAAAGACAGTTAAGATACCTAAGACAATACTTAGAACTAGTCTTCTAGACCTGCTTCTTATATTATTCACTTTTGGAATCCTTGAAGATGGGGATTGCTTATATTTATTTCCACAACATGTGGCACCCAAATTTCTCCCAACCACTCCATTATCATTATCATTCAAAAATGAAGTAAGAAAGTGGTTATTACATCCGTTTATCAACTCATTTTCTACAAACCCAAATGCATTGGTCAAATATAAAGAAAATGAAAAGTCCCATTCACCAACTAGTAGTATCAACCAAAATGTTAACAAACCTTTGTTTTCGTAAAAATTGTAACTGAAAACGATTTTTGTCTCTTGTGCAAGAGTGTGACCCGAAACAATAACAATAGTCTTTGGTCAACAAAATCCTAAACAAAAGATACTCAATTGACTACTAGAAATTAGGATTTACAAGCAAATACCTTCATCATCACTGGAATAAAACATGAAATCATTGCACATGAAGTGATATGAATATATTGTGAAATTTCAAGGCTTGAGCTCGAATATTTTCATTTACTGTTTCGAATGTTCAGAATAGAGAAACAAAATTTGATAATAATTAGAATGGGAATTCTTTTGGAAGTGAGGCCATTCAAACCAATATGGAAGGAAAAAAACAATCTCATTTTCCTTGCTCCTAGTACATGGGAAAAAATGGAGATATATTTAAGCCCTGGAAAAAAAATCTGTGATTAAATGTAATGGTGGCTTAACACAATAACTAGTTTATACTTTGACGTTTCATCATCTTTTCAAACTGGATGAGGACATAAAAATCGGGCATTTGTGAGAGAAAAGAGCTCAGAGTCAGTCATATTTTTTGTTAACATAAGACACACAACAAGAAGTCAAGCAATTAGTTCACTTGGTGGATGAAATGGTTGGGTTTATTAATGTATTAAATTGAACTTTCCTAAATTTCTTACACAACAACAAGGTATCAAATTGATTTTAAATCTACTAAACTCCATTTGTCAAACTAATATTTAAAAGAACATGTGAGAATCCTGTGAAAACAATGAACCGTTGAAGGATATCAAGTGAATAATTGAAAAGCATTTGACCAAACCAAACAAGTCTTCTGGAATAAAGATCGAAGATAGGGTAATAAATCTTATTCTTACTATAAGAATGCATCCAAACTGTTGGTTTTGATATTGCCTTGCTTGCTATCCATTAATGATTGTAAATGCACCCTACAGTTACGCCCTTTATACAAGCAATTATGACCAAATATGGAACAACCCACCCATTGCTACAGGTAGTGTTGCTGTTGGTTTTGATATCAAATTCTGCCTGAGAATGCTGTCAAGGGATGGAAAAAAACTCACCTTAGGGTTGCCTTGATTTTCTCTTTTTCAAGGCATCATCCAAGATGGCACTAAATTCCAACTTATAGATCTAAAAGTAATTTTATTTAATTGGTGCTAAGATAATTTTTCAACCACCTTTGATCACAAACTGCCTTACTAAGTCTTTGCCGGTATATTTTGTGTTCTCTGTAGGTTCTGAAAGAGGAACTGCTAGTTTTGATTATGCAAAACCCTGCTAGCATACTTTTGATTTATGGACTTAGATATGCCCAGGAAATGGATGGTAAGACTATTGGAAACGATGGTCTGATGTTAGTTATAAATTACCTCAAAAACACCCATACACAAGACCTAAACAAATTTTTGAAACAATGGCCAAGCATTTCTCAACAAATTGTCTGATCCTTAACTTTATACAAAGTTGTCTTACATATATTACTTTCTTGTAGATTCTATGATTCTATGTTAGGATAATCAAAGCTGATCACTAACTAGGGAATCCCCCAACTTGAAACTCCAAGTGATGAAAAATTCTTTCTTTGGATAGACTTGCAAATATTTCAAGTCTTATGGGGATCCAAATAATGATATGCACTGAAATAGAGTTCATTGATGAAATAACTTACTTTCTATGGGATCCAAATATTACTTTCTTGTAGATTTTATGAATCTATGTAAGGAGCATTCTATGTTAGGATAATCAAAGCTGATCATTTCCAATAGGCACATCCCAAATGGATAGATGTCAACTAATTCATTATATTCCTCATTGTAGACCTCATGTGCCTTGAATTATGAAGTCCCAGCATAAAATCCTTTGGAGATTAAAGTCCCAAGAGGATTTGAAATTTGTCTAGAATGAAAGGATGATATCATTGTATTTAGTTTTACCGGTAATGTTGTGAGATAAATGAGATTTACACAGAATTGCAGCCATCCCAAGGTCTTCGATCTTAATTTCACCTAGATTCCCACTAAGAAATATGTTGTCACACTTCAAATCTGTATGTATTATGGGAGGATCATGGTTGTGTAGGTATAGAATCCCTGTCAATATCTAACAATCCTAATTCTTCACATATCTTAATTCCACATGTCTATGCTTTTCTCTATATCTAGATCCCCAAAAGAAGAACAAGAAATTTTCCTTTGAATATCTAATATCTATATATCTAGCCAACAAATTCATCAAAATTCACATAACTACTAGTATACTAATTAAGGACTAGTGATACTTGATTCCTAAGAGTAACATATGTGAACATCTACGTAATAAAGTAGATGTTCCTTGTCTTGGTATCAATCGATGATGGATAGAATTAATTGATAACATTCTTGTTCTTCAGAATGTTTAGAAGATGGACCTCTGATTAAATTATATCTAGATCCCTAGGCATCTATTGAACATTATTCATGATACAATAAAATAAAGAAAAAGATATTTTCGAGTGATTGTGTTATACTGTCGTAGTCAAGAGGCTGTAAATCTGAATAGTAACCTACTAACCATGAAAACTGTCTCTAGTGGATTGGCATGGGAGCACATGGCGTTCATAAATTTATCTTGATAAAAATAGAATTTGTTGATTATCTCTATGCTTAGTTTGGCTGAGGTTGTGACGAGATACAGTAAATTGAGAACTTCGTAAGGGTAATTATTTTCTACAAGCTAGCATTCCCTTTAACATTAACAAGGAAAAATGCCACTAATAGCCAAATGCATTGGACTCTGTATGCATTGCTTGAAATGTTGCTTTCCATAGAAATGGAACAAACCAGAACCCATTAGAGTTAATTAAGAATTTTATCATTGACATTAACAATAATAAAACTTGTTGATTATCTTGGCATGGGAGCACATGGCATTCATAAATTTATCTTGATAAACATAGAACTTGTTGATTATCTCTATGCTTAGCTTAGCTGAGGTTGTGACGAGATCTGGTAAACTGAGAACTTTGCAAGGGTAATTATTTTCTACAAGCTAGCATTCCCTTTAACTTTAACAAGGAAAAATGCCACTAATAGCCAAATTGCATTGGACTCTGTATTCATTGCTTGAAATGTTGCTTTCCATAGAAATGGAACAAAACAAAACTCATTAGAGTTAATTAAGAATTTTATCATTGACATTAACAATAATAAATTCAAAGTGTGGCTCAATTTTCAAAATGACAGGAATAGATAAATTTTCAGTCTGGGTGGCTTTTTAAGTTTCTGCATAGATCTGCAATATGGAAGGTTGTGTGATAGACTTTGCACTTGTCCATATAGCATGAGACAGTCAAGGGAGAGCTGGGAAGATCGATGGAAGGCAAGCTGCTATGTTTGCATAGTGTTCAGCATATATCCTCCAAAGGTGCAGTTTAGAGCCAATCTTAGTATGAGACTTCAATATAGAAATAAAATGTTCTATAGAATAATAAGGAATGCTGAACGCTCAAATTTATTTGCTATTTCAGAGTTTTGTTCACTAAAAATATCAATTTTTTCCAACTGAACACTGGTTCACTCATGAGATCCACAGAGTTCCATTTCCACTATGTTTTTCTCCAGCAACATGGCATGAGTTTCAAATGGATGAGGCCAGGTACAAGTCCAGTTAAATAAAATCATTTTTGACTTAACATTATTTCATTGTAAATCATCATAGTTTACAATATGTTTCCTGTATTTGAAGTATTATCCAACTAGGATAATTCCACTTCACCCTAAAGCAAGAAACTTATTTTGTAGCATTCATTAAAATAAAAAAGAAGAGAACACATAACAGATATGAAATATGAAGATATAAGTGTTCATATTAACTAAATCAAGTACTGGATCAAACTAAAGCAATGTGTTCCCCTCCTTATGTTTACTGTGAAGAACATCATCAGTTACTCCACACATCCTTGAACTGCCAATAGGCATTGGAGGATAGTATGTCATCACATGATATTTGGAGGAATCTCCCCTCTCAACTTCCGTTAAACATTTTATGCATAATACACTGCAACTCCAACTTATTATATGTAGTATTTCTCAACAACTTAGTAGTTTTATACACAGTTACACACAAATTAGAAAACAAGTTTACAGTCAATGTACATAATATCTCAAAATGATACTTAAATTCCTAATGATTGCATAATGTGAGAGATAAATTGTGGGTGTGCAGCCCAAAATGTTGCTGTCACTAAGCCCTCATCTCTGAAGCATGTGGTTATAGGTTCTGGCTCTAAACATTGAGCACCAGAAAGTAATACAGTAAGCTTTACAGTTGGATATGTTGTACACCTTTTCCCCTGTAAAATATCATTTCAAGTTTCAGAAGACATTGCATCAGTACACAAGAAACAATACAAAACATGTGTGAGCATTCTCAGTAAGTGGTCCAATGGCATAACAATATTTGCATTCATGTGAGAAAAGAGGCATGTACCTTGAGTACATCTGCTGCTGCTAGTATCTATTTTCCATGACAAATTGAAGCAATCAGTTTTTTCTCCTCAAATTGATTTACAATGGATAAAACCTTTTCATTTAGTGCCATATATTCAAGAGCACGGCCTCCTGGAATTACTAAAGCATCATAGTTTTCCACTGTCACATCTTTAAAATTGGCATCAAGACTGAAGTTATGGCCTAGTTTTTCACTATATGTCTGATCACCTTCAAGGTCATGGATAGCAGTTGGATAGCTATGTTGTTTTTTCAGTTTGCGGACATGTACTCTGCAACTTGACTAGGGGGATATACCCATGTGCAACACTGATAAAATAAAATAAAACAAAGAGCTGTCATCTTATTTTTTTAATCACTAGAACATAAGGAGGGGTTGTTTCTTAATATTTTGGCCATATTTGGGTACTTCTGTGGACCAATCAGTTGTTCTGGGCCATGAATCAGCAGTAACCAGCCTTGTATTTGCGTTTTGAGAAACGTAAGCAGCCCTAAACCATGAGTTCTAGGTATGGAAACAATTGGTTGAGGCATGATAAAGACCACAGCAGCAACAAGTCCAAATTTGATGAGGTTTGTGGAACTAAATCTTAATTCTGGGCATGCATATGGATGGGATCAGACCCCCAACAACCATAAAAAAGCAATTATGTGGTAAAGACAACATTAAATGGCCTTGAATTCAATTTCAGACTAGATCTGACCTAATATGGGCAAAGTATGAGATGATTCACCATAGCAGTAGCCTGTTTGACCCTTCAAACAACATTGAAAATGATTCTTGGCACTCCTGGGCTTACTTCCACCATGAAGCAGCATTTAATCTCTAGTTCTGGCAAGTTTCTAGGCATGAAAGTGGCAAGGTTAGGCATGAAAGTGGAAACCCCTCCTCTGACTAACCATCAACTAGTCACTACCCTAGACTACAACCAAATCATTCAAGGGCATGCATCCTTTCTACATTTTGTATTTGAAAATGGCCAAAATATTAAGAAACAACAACTGGACATGTGATTTGTACCTATTGTATATATCCAACAACCTTCGATGATGTAATCTCAAAGTGTGAGTTCAACACTACCTTCTCCAAATAAGCACTAGAGCCATTTCAAGGGATTGCAAACAAGAGAATTGTAGCAACAAATCAATGTGGTTGTCAACTATATAATTTGAATGGGACATGATCATAAAATCTATGTTGTCATTTCCCACTTTAAAACAAGACAATATGCACAGCTACCTGTTTTGAAGACATGCATTAAAGCTGGCAATGATGATGTCCTATTGATGTCTGAGAAGATTCCCTTCCTTCTACTTAGATGATAATAGAAACTAGCAGTGATTGAAGGGATATTTACAAACATAAGACCTTGGGGAGCATGCTAATTTCATATGACCAATAAAGTGCATCTTATAAAAATGTTTATGACATATCATATATTGATACATTTTTTTAGAGATAAACAACGCAATCCCTAGTTGTGTTGGTCAAAATATCTCTAGTTACTTTTTCAAGATATGCTATATTTTGTGCATCCTGGTTGTACCACTGGTTTCTGAGAAGATTCCCTTCCCTCTATTCAGATGATAATAACAACTAGAAGTGATTGAAGGGATCTTTATGAACATAAGACCCTAGGGAGCATGCTAATTTCATATGACTAGTAAAGTGAAGCTTATAAAAATGGGCATGACATATCAGATACTGATACTGATAAAAATGGGCATGACATATTAGATACTGATACTGGTAAAAATGGGCATGACATATCAGATACTGATAAATAAAGTTTGTATGCTTTTAGAAATAATCTATGTCAAATAGAAAAAAATCTACATATATATGCCATGACAACTGTAACAAACAACATAGAACATTGTACACAGATATTCAGTAAATAGATATTGCTATAAATTCTACCATACTTAGAGTTAGAGTGTACTTCTACACATAATGATTAGAAAAGGTAAACAAGGGAAGAAAGAAGGACATAATAACATCCTAGGTTTTTCAAAATACAGATATGCAATTGTATTCATCATCTACTTATCACAACGTGATACATACATCAATACCTTCCAGTCATCTGAACTAGATTCTATGAAAAGAGAATTCTAGAAACAAATTAATGTGGTTGTTAACTATATAATGTAAATGGGCCATGTTCATGAAAATCCTATTGTCATTTCCCACTTTAAAATAAGAAAATATGCACTACCTGTTTTAAAACAACACAGTATAAGGAGTAGGGCTGACAGGGCCAATAATAATTTGGAAATATTATTATCAAGTTCATAAGATATGTACAAGGCCAATAATTGTTTTGAAATATTATTATCAATGTCACAAGCTATGGATCACCAAGAGCTTTCAGCTCAAGTTTTGATTTCAATATGGTGCAAGTGTTAAGTCCCTAGTTTCAATTAAAAGATGCCTAGAGACAACCTGATTTCAAGGGATTGCACACATGACAATAATAGAGGTAGGGATTCATAGGGATCTCTTCCTAAAATGAGGAAATGTGGAGACACATTTCATTAAGTTCAAAGCAAATACAAGTGTTAGTTCAAACATCAAAGCAGAACTTTTGGGTGAGTCAAGAAGGTGTACAAGCAAAAAATGACCCTGGTTCCTTCCTTTGATGATAATAACATCACACTTAAGCTATTTCAATAATTCTTGTTTGGATTTTCTTGTATGGAGTTCATGGAGTCATTATTTGTATTAGCCTTGAAGTGATAGTACCCATTTTTTTTGCCCAGTTTTGATTATGAAGTATCTCAGAAAATGGGGTATGTTTATGAAGAAGTTTTATAGACATAAACATATATATTGTAATAGTTATGTTGGTATGTGCTAGCTTGCTAGGATATGTTGGTACTGAAAAGTATAGGTTTATTTACATGAAATATGGTAGAATCATGTAGTTGGATTCAATATGAAATGAATCATGAAAGGAATGCCTACAGGAATCTATTGAATGTAATCTTATTTTTAATAATAATGAAATTACAAACCTCTCTTTCTAAGGAAAAAAAATATAACCTAATATGACATTTTTTTGACTGAACATTTCTTGTTTTTGTGTGTAATTATTGTCTTATGCTATGGGATGCTTGACTGTACAAATTCGGTGCTCGGTTTCATCCATTCTGACAAACAGTCCCTTCTTCACATTCAACATACAAAGCATAATAAAGAAAACCAGATGATCATGAGCTTCATGTCCTAAAAGTTGAAATTTCCCTCACTTCAGCATATTCCATGAGCTCGTCATTCTTCAGATACTTGGATGCATCACAGAAAACCGAGTTGGGAAGAACAGATATATCCTTGCTAACCTATTCCACACTTCAGGATTGGATATAGAGAATCCCCTACCCCATACATTCTTTGTTGATGTTCCAAATATGTCAAAGAGAGATACCAGTCAAATTGATATAATTGATACCGAAGTTTTTTCCTTCCCATACCTAGTCCTAGTGTTTATAGTACTAAATATTCCTCCTTGCATCATGGTTTGGATTCACTTCCACTTGTAGTTAGGTACTCATTTCCTTCTTCCATGGGTTCCATATCTTCAATCCGCTACTCTATCAGTGGAACTATTCCATTAACCTAATGCACTACTTCTTCTTCCAGAGCATTTCAATCTATTATGTCATATGCATTTTTTAATTATATGAATTTTTTTCGCTACTCTCGGTGAAAACATAAGTTATAACGTTACCTTACGTGACAACATCTCCCCCATTCTGGGATGTAGAGAAAGCACCTCGCTACTCTTGGTGCAACTAGGCAGGGTTCATCAATTTGGGAAATTGGCGAATTAGGGAAAATATTGGCAAAAAAATCAACAAAACTTTGGCAAGCATAAACTTCCCGGAAGACTTGGAAAACACCATGACATGAAAAAACTCAAAAACTTGCAAGAGATCAGAGAATTTTGCAACACTGATTTGAAGTGTTGGTAAAAATTCTAATTGTTAGTCCAGTTTCCCTTCTTTTACAACCAATTCCAATTTCAACTGAATTTCAACTAGACTTACTAAGCTTTGAAATTTCCTTCTTATCCTTCTTTAGAGAATTTAGGACAAGGGTGAGGTTGTTGTCATTGATGTCAGTTTGAAGGATTAAATGATAAAGAACATATGAAGTTGATTAAAGAGTAATCAAATTTGAAGTCAAATGACTCAGTTGATTGACAACCCAAGCAAACCATATGACAGGGCCGTGTTCTTAGGAAAGAGGAATTAGTTGAATGAATGAAATATGGGGATATGCTAAGTTTTGTCTATAATTATGCAATTTAGTTTCAGTGTAAATTTGGTATGATATATTGGAAGCTCTGAGTATTATTATAGTTGGGTTATTGGACTGGTAGGGAAATAAATTTTAGTTTCATGAAGTCGTTACCTAGATTCCAGTAAAGGAGCAACATGTGGAGTACACCACAAAATGAAACAAATTTTTTATGGGTGTCTTTTTGATAAATTATATGGAATGCACAACATTTATTAGTAGTTCCATGCAACTCTTTCTGACAATGTATTTAGGTTCCAAATGTAATTTTGATTCAGTGATATTTTTTCATGGTTGGAAGTTCACATAGTTCAAACCAATTCAAGGTAATGAAACCATTAGGCTCATTGATTAGACTTCTCAAGTGAGGGGATGTGTGTTATGGTATCATACAAGGAAAAACATTTTCATTTCAAGCCCTGCAAGCAAACCAAATTAACAAGTTTGTTTTCTTTCAACATGAGTACATCTACACAACTTGATCTATTTGCTAAAACCTAAAGTACAAAGGATTCATGAGTTTCCAAATCCCATAAAATCTTTAATAAAGAAAAGAACCTGGAAAGGCTTTCCCTCGGTAATCTTCTTTTTGGAAGTTTATGCAACTCTCAATTCATGCTGCCAAGTCCATGTTGTTGACTTTCTATTCAATTAAACCATAACTCGCTTTCCTGCTTGATTCGTTTTATTAAAGTGGTTCACGAAAAATCAAAAGCTTTTATGAGATTGCAGTCTCCCCTAGAAAACACACAAGCTATTTGAAAATTTAATGAGAGCCTCATAAAATACTTGAAAATGGGGTCTTTATTCATGAGAAAATATAACACGACAATAGATAACATGGCATGCAAAATGAGATATAAAGTGCGTCATGAAGGTTGCAAAAATGTGAGATCCAATGAGCCAATGACAAGCAGTCTAGCTAGTGGATTCACTAAGTCATATGTCCATCATCAATAATTAGATAATTAGAAATTCACCTATGGCCTGTTATATAATATAATAATGGATTCATCTTTGAATGGCTGGTAGAAAGTGAGGGGGTGACTGCATCCATAGTTGGACTGTTGTCCTATCCTCAGTTTGGATGAACATGGGGACTAACTTTAGTCAAGCTATGTCTTCATTTGTTCTTTTGGTTCTCTTCATGATGTCACATTCATCGTGCATACTTTCAGATCATCTTGTTTGAGCATCCATGCTATTTTTTTAGTCCTGTTTTTTTCATATCTTTGATGAATTCAGTTTGAGATTTTAGATCTTTCCCAGTTTGTACTTGCTTCTCTTTTTTCCCCAAGGAAAACCCTATGGCATCCACTTTTCTGCTGGAATATCCAGATGGAGGGTGGCTCAACTGCCAGCCACAATAGTGGCTTGAAACCCTGAGGAACTTGATATGATTTGAATCTATGACCTTATGGCCTCCCCATTGGAAAAATGCCTTGGGAAGATGGTTCCACCAAATTGAACTAAACCCTGGGGCTAGTTTGTAAGTTTGTAACTTTGTGCTTACATCTGTTCAGACATGTCATTATAATTTTTTCTAGCATTCCTCAAGGGAGATACTATACATACTACTGTTTCTTTTGAATGAGTTTACATGTTTCATTATTCTTGTTTACCAGTTCTATTTTTGTTTATAATTCTGATTCATATTTTAGTAGATTGGTTTAGTGCATGTACTTCCATCATCACATGCCGACAAGTTGTTTTTGTTGTATGTATGCTCTATGTTAAATTGAGCAAAGGCAAGCTCAAATCATTCCTTCTGTATGAATAGAGGAGTTTCCACTCTCTGTTGTCTAATAACTATCATTTGATAGTTGAGACCTTGTGAGAAGGCTTGTAGTTGTAATGAAGTCCAGCAGACCATAAGGAAAGAATTGAACTCATATTGGATGAATGCTGGAGTTAAGGATTGTGCAATACTCTGCTTTTGGGACAGACCTAGAACCATGAAGCCCTGAAATCATGAAGTCTTGAAGCCATGAAGTCAAGTATAGAATCCCTCTAAAGAAATGACGATGAGTCCATATGAAATGTCCTAAAGAGCTTTGTAATACCCTAAAGAAGCAATTCACCCTCCGCTTACTTATAATCCTTTAATATATATTTTCTTAGTGTTATGCTCAGCATTGATGATCTCCTTGCTCTTCAACCATTTTATCTTGGTCCTATCTATCAACAACTCATCACTTATTTAGTTTATTTTCATCCTCATGTAGCATATGGATATCAAGTTCCACCATCATTTTCGTGGGACTTGGGACTTGTAGTTGCTCATGCATTGCTCAATGCCACATAGCTTATATTGGCATGGGAATATTTAAATAACAATTAGGAACTTCAAATATATCAATTTTTTATCTAGGGCAATGGTTGTTCCTTCCACTACATTGCATATTCAGATTACATATTTTTATGGTTATTCTTAGCATTTTATTATTTTAGCCTTTGCTTCTATGATTTTAATTCACATGGTTCATGATTAGTAGGATCATGTTTTCTATGTTGTTAAAGAGGATGCAATTCCTTGCATCTTTGGCCCAATTTAGAAGTAGTGATGGGCATATGCATGTGCATATTAGCTAATTAAAAAAACAATCCAAGGTGAGAAATGTTCAAAATCCTCCTAAATTTGTCTATACTATGTAAGTCTGCAATAGGTTCATAATAGATGGAATGCTTGTTTAATTAGACTAAAACTTTTCTTGTTGCAATTGAGGGTGTTGAGATTCTGAGAATGGTTTGGATTCTGTGATTGTGAGGCCATTTAACTCAATTGGTTGAAAGATGGATTTAATTCTAGGGATTGATGGTCAACATGAAGGTGTATTAGGGGTTCTTACTTGCTTCAACAATGTAATCTATTTTCCCCTTATTGAAAGGTCTATGTTTGTCGTGGCTGTTTTCCACTATTTTAGAGGTCTAAGTGCACCCATAACTGCTTTTCTTGTCAAAATTCACACTAGAAATTACTAATTTTTCCTATATCGACCTATTTTCATGCCCATAATTGCTGATTAGGGATGTCTAAGGGATAAATAGTGCCCAGAATTGTTGATTAGGGTTGTTTGAGGGATAAGTAGTGCCCAGAATGTTGCACAATGTGGGAGAAAGGCCCATAATTCACTTTGGAGAGAGGCTGCACCTATCAAAATTGTTATTCTTTCACAGATCCCTAGTAACTAGAGGTTGGTGAGACAATTACTAATTTTTCCTATATCTGCCAATTTTCATGCCCATAATTTCTAATTAGGGATCTAAGGGATAAGCAATGCCCATAATTGTTGATTAGGGTTGTCTGAGGTCTAAGTAGTTCCCAGAATGTTGCACATTGTGGCAGAAACTTGCAACTTTACTTTTCTTTTCTTTTGATTGTTTCGTTTTGCAATTTTCTTGGTCACTCTTGATTTCTTTTGGATCTACTGCAGATTTTGTTTTATAGTGTAGATAAATCATGTTTCATGAAATTTAATTACATTTTAAATTATTGAAATCATGGAACTTGCAAGGTATCAAGATTCAAGACTTATTTTGCCTCTCACATCATAGCCTTGGCAAGGTTTGTGCAAGTGAAAGACCCCTTACAATCGATGGTGTGCAATCCCAGAGTGAATGAGCACAAAGAGTTTAAAGGCTTGTTATTGATGATGAATGGTGGGATAAGGTGGAGTACCTCCGAGTATTTTCTAAGCCAATCATGCATTTGCTAGAAATACTCAACATAGATAAACCTAGTTTGGGAGAGGTGTATGAGGGCATTGACTAAGAAAGGTCATCAATGCCAAGGAGCAAAAACCCAAATAAAGTTTTTCACAAAGAAGTAAAAGACATTGACCAAAAGGTGAAAAAAATGACCACCACATTGCACAATCTGGCCTACGCAATGAATCGCAAATATTATTCTATACAATTGCTTAGTGATCCAAAAAGAACTAGAGGGTTAATCTCCAACAAGATCCGATTGGGCTGGTTTTATTTCAGGTATACCCAAGGTAGTTCAAGGACCAGAGATTGTTTACAAACATTTCTATCAGATTCTGGAAAATTGCTATTTTAACAATTTCATTTTTGTTCAGAGCCATAGTTCCAGGAATCACATATCAAAAATGTTTTCATATTTTTGATCCTTGTGACATCACAATGCCGATGAGTTTTTTGGGGACAATATGAAAGCAGGTTTTTTTGGACACCACTATTTTTAGCAGTTAGGTTTTCAAGGATTACATGTTGATTTTGAACACATATTTGGACTCCTTGCAGAGAGATGAGTCTAGTGAGATTATTTTCATGTACATTACTACATGCAGGACCTTGCTATTTTTGGCAAGTCTATTTTTACCAGATCTATATTTGGCAAGTGTGATGGGGGAGTGGTCTAGGCTCCAGTTGATGGAAGACAATAACTTAATAAGTTAAATGTAGAAGTTAGCAAGTGGATGAGTTTTCAAAATGACATGTGGCAGCTATTTGGTGATGGTTTATTTTATAAAATATTGACAAAACCTTAAATCCAATGGGTTCAAAACCTAATTCAAAATTTCTATGATGATGTCTTGCAAAAACCTAAATTCATTTTTCTTGCATGAGAGATGGACTTTAAAACAACCCTAGTTCAATCCTTTAGTCATGAGTTTTGCATGGGAGATTTTTTGGAGTCAAGTCAAACTTGTTAGCATGCTAATATATTGATTTAGCTATTTATTCACCTTAACCAAGTTTTACCCATTTATTTGGTAGTCACGCCAAATATTGCCCAGCAAAACCCCTCATGCGACCTCTTTAAAGTTTAAACAAGGATTTTGTGATATCTTCAATCATTTGAAAGGAGGGAAATCGAAAAATACAGGAATACTGACATTGTGGGGGAGATATTGGTAGCTACTGTATGCACCAAATATACTCCAAACAGCACTAAAGATGCCCTGCTGTCATCATGCATCACCATACTGCATTTTGTTTTAGCAACATTTCTGTTTAACAACAGGCTTTACCTTTATTTAACATAAATCTACGACTGGAAATAACCATCAAATATGTGCATGGGTTTCAGCAGGGCCTCGAGCAATTTAGTCCACACAAGATTATCGTTGACAGGAGCTATTTATGCTCAGTTTGATGAAGAGGTAACAGCAACAGCAGTGGCTGTTTGGTTACTGGTAACTTGGTGGAATATTGATAGTTACTAGTAACAGCCCTGAATACTCAAAATCCACAACACAAAGACTTAAACTTTCCTAAGAAGGTCCATATATTTCCAACTCAAGGAAATAAAAAAAACATCCTCCCACACAATTTTTATCGCTTACAAAGCTATTATATTTTAAGGCTTCCATGTAGCCCATAAATCACCCTTAATCAATGCCTAGCCTATCCAACACAAAACAAAACTGTGTTCAATATTTAAATTCTTCACTTTAGTGCATGATAATAGCACTTCTTCTAATCTAAAAATACTGAATAGTGAACGATACATATTCTGAGGTACTGTAACATTGACCATTGCAATTCTTCGAGTCCCATAACCCAAAGTTGATACTTCGTATAACAAGAAAAGGAGATCCTCTAGGTAAGCCTTTAGGTCATATGTTTTTATCACAAATAGTTGAAAGACATATAAGGAAAAACAAAAGATAGGAAAACATGATAAAAAACATGGCAATCTAAGCTTTTACTGTAGTCAAATGATTACAGTTGAGAAACTTAACAAGAACATTCAATACAAGGAAAATCAAAAGCTGTGAAAATATAAGCTTTTATTGTAGTTAATTGTTGAATTTTGGACAACTAAATTGTGGCTCAATAAAATAGGAATAAAAACATCAGTAGATTGACATAAGATGTCTATTACAATGCTTCACAATAAAATGGATATAGCTCTAGTGCTAGAGAGAAACAGTAAATCGAAAAACATCAGCATCTAACAAGGAGCATTATGCCATCCCTCCTGTCTTGTGAAAATATGTCAACTAATTGTGTGGCTAAAGACCCGCGGAAAAGGAGTTGTCACAATAAAACTCGAGTACATAACAAGTCGATCGACCCTACTAGATACATTCAAAACAACTCCTCAAACTCATGCAATGGGATCAGTACCTACAGTAAGGTCTCTTTCTTGATTTGGATGGTTGTTTTATAGAGAAGAAGCTCACTTTCAAATCCAGAACTGAATTTCAATCCTCTTACTACTAGCTAGAACTGTGAGGTTTCTAGGGGATGAAACCATGCTCAGAAACTTGTCTTTCTTAACTGTTGTCTCAAAACAGACCCACCTATATGAAGATTTAGGGATACAACTGCTACATAACTCCCCATATTCAAGATAGTTGCTGCTATAAGAAAAAGAATGGCCTCAGAATTATAAATTAGGGTTTTCTTCATGCCCCTTTGACTGTCAAACAGGGTTGTTTGTACCCATATTTGTCAAAACCACAATCGGATCTATTGTTGTTGCTGCTATACTTGACCACAATCGGCTCAGAATAGCCCTATATTTCTTTTTACCCATCATATACCTAGCTAATCAAATACATTGTAAAATTAATACCCAAATTATAGTAAAATGAAAAATGTAATTCAAAGATTTAAAGATACCCAATTTCAGAGGCTCAAAGCTGTGTGAAAGAGAGAAGAGACTAACCTGTGATCCAGAGGTGATTCAGAGGCTCAAAGCCGCATGAAAGAGAGGCTAATAGACAGATGCAGTTGAAAATCCGTTTCTTGGTGCAACAATCCAGTAGAAATTATTTTTGAATTCAATGTGGTTCATATGTATTTTTTGTTCTTTGATAACTATGCTGAAGCCTAAAACTGAGAAAACCCATCATGCGAATGACAACAAAGGGCTCTAGAAACCACCACTGCTCGAAATCGAGGGCAAATGGGAGTCTGGGACGCCAAAAAATGCCAATACTTGAAATTGGGGGCGAACAAAAGTAGTAGAAGCCGCCATTGTTGCAAATCAAAGGCGAATGGTGCTAAGAAAACCGCCATCGCTAGAAATAGAGGGCGAACAAAGCGTTAAAGTAAAAATATCCAAAAATCGGGGGTGAACTCGGTGTTAGAGGAAAAATATCCAGAAATCGGGGGCGAATGGGGATCCAAGGAAAAATTTAAATGGGCTAAAATAATTTTTTCGATTATTTATTTTTGGCTAATCTTATTTTGAATATTTAAAAATAAATAAAAAGTGGACGAATGAATATCAATCTTAAAAACCTTTTCTATATAAAAAATTCACCCATAAAAAAATTGGAACCCCTATAATTTCGCCCATGGGCTAAATTTCGCCCCTAAAATCATCCCTGCTCTGTACTTAAAAGGATATCAATCTGTAGTCTAGAATTTAATTTCACAATTTGATGCTTTTAACATAAATTCTATTCCCAGATTACATAATTCTGTAGCTAATTTATTAGCTAGTTCTGCTTCTAGATTAGTGCCGACAAATAAAAAATGCCCTATTGAATTGATTTTCAGGCCATCTATACCTGATAATGTTACAAATCTGAGGGTGTTTGATGATGATGAACAAATCATTAGTTTCTTGATAAATGAGGACGCTTCAAAGAATCCATAATCGATGAAGATGAACACAATTTGGATTTGCAGAATAAGGACGCAAGTAAAAGGAAATTTTATGCCAAAAGGAGTAAGAACTCTTGGAGGTCTATTTGATTTATAGAACAAATTCAGAAGACCAGCCAATGTCAAGACCAATAGCTCCTCGATGCAGCATGAGTTGGTAAACTTGGGTACAGAAGTTGAGCCCAAATATATTAATCTGGGTAAATTTTGTTCGCCAGGCGAAAGAAGTAATTTCATCAAACTTTTCCAGCAATACAAAATGTTTTCGCGTGGAATTAAGAGGATTTGAAGACGTATGACACACGCATTATACATCACGTGATACCCATGAAGCCAAGTGTGAAACCATTTCAACAACAATTAAGAAGGATGCATTCAACACTCGAACCTTTAATACAAAAGGAGTTAAAAAAATTGCTAGATGCTAAGATTATCTTCAAAGTTCGACACTCTAAGTGGGTGGCTAATATGGTCCCCATACAGAAGAAATCCAGAGAAATAAGATTATGCGTCGATTTTCGAAACTCAAATAGAGCACCGGACAAAAACAACTATCATGTGCCACCGATGGAATATATCTTACAAATGGTATCAGGCTTAAAATTGTTCTCCCTATTAGATGGATTCTCTGTTTATAATCAAGTATTTGTGCATGAGAAAGATCGATTGAAAACTACTTTCCGTGCGAAGTGGGGATCATTCACGTATCGGAGAATGCCTTTTGGCCCAATAAATGTTGGAGCCACATTCCAGACGGCCATGGATATTGCATTCCAAGGATTAGTCGGTCACTGTGTGGTCATATATTTAGATGATGTAATAATTTTCTCCAAGAAAAGAGATGACCATGTTTTCCATTTAAAACAGATTTTTGACCGTTGCAGGAAATATGGTATATCTCTGAACCCAAAAAAGAGTGTTTTTGTTGTTTTGGAAGGAAAATTGTTGCGTCACATCATCTCGAAGAAGGGAATCCTGATATATCTAGAGAGAGTTGAAGCTATAAATCAGATTCCCATGCCCCATAATAAAAAGTCTATGCAATCATTTATGGGTACAATTAATTTTGTTCGAAGGTTTGTGCCTGATGGCCCTGCTGGAGGAAATTATTCTGGGGATACTACTGCTCATAAAATACTAAGATACGGATACTATTGGCCTACTCTTTTCAAAGACACTCATGCTCATGCCAGAAAATGCGATGTATTTCAAAGGAGTGCTGGCAGATTTCCAAAAGCAGTAGGTCCATTGCATCCAGTTATTATATCTGAACCATTCCAGCAGTGGCGCATAAACGTTATCGGAGAAATTAATCCAAATTATTCGCTGCAACACTGGTATATCCTCACGACCACTGACTATTTCACATGGTGGAAAGAAGTTTCTACTCTGCGTAAAGTGAACGAAGACGCAATCATTGGATTCCTGCAAGAAAATATCATAACCAGGTTTGGGGTTCCAATTTCTTTAGTTTTTGATAATGCAACCTACTTTTCATCTGTTAAATTAACGACATTTTCTTATGAAAGAGGACTTAAATTGCATTATTCAGCAAATTATTATCCCTAGGGAAATGGACTAGCGGAATCTACAAACAAGAATCTCATCTGAATCCTAAAGAAAATTGTTATTGAGAGTCAGAGGAAATGACATACAACTCTTCCAAACGCTTTATGGGAAGATAGGGTTACTCCGAAAAATTCCTCAGGAGTCTCTCCTTATACACTAGTTTATGGAAAAGAATCCATACTACCACCTAACATACTTCTCCCATCCCTACAACTAGCCCAGGCGTCTCGAGGTTCCAGTAGTGAAATCCTAGAGTCACGAATCAATACCCTGCTGAAACTCGAAGAATCACGACAAAAGGCCAAGTATAGATTCCATCAGCATCAAGATATTGTCAAGAGATGGTTTGATAAAATGAAGTCCAGTAAAATATGTTTTGAGGTAGGTGAATTAGTTCCGAAGTGGGATTTCCCACATGATGAAAAGGGGAAGCATACGAAATTTCAACAATTATGGCTTGGCCCTTACCATATTGCTAAAAAGCTTGGCTCGTCGACATACAAACTGCAAGATTTACAAGGGAAGGAAGAGAATCTCCTTGTCAACGGCCTTTCTCTGAAGCTATATTTTACTTAGGTTTAGGAGCACGTTTGTACATAAATAAACTTTTCCTTTCTTTATTTTCTAGTCTATTGTTTTCTGTTTTGCTTATTTTAGTTTGTCTTGTTTTCTTTTCATCAGCTTCATTTTGTTTGCTTATTGTTTGATTCCCTTTATTTTTTTTCAAATAAATCCCAACTCAACATCTTGGTATATGGAAAGATAGGGATCTGAACAATCTTAAGGGCATCTCCTGAGAGGTCAAAATATACTTATAAAGGAAGAATTCTCTATGTGACATTGCCATTTACTAATCAGTTTTTAGAAAGGGAAAACCTGTTTCAATTTCATTTTTTGAGTCTTGATAACCCCTCTAAAATAAATAAGACTTATGATTTCTGGATTTCTATCTTGGGGATCCATCCACTCTCACATTAATAACTGTCTCAGGTAGCTCACTATGATGGAACCACAGAGAGGAAGCAGGTCTCACAAATGTATGGCATTTAAAATGATCCCATGCTACAAATCAAAATCCAAAAGAGCTTTGTTGTTGCTGCAATGCCCTTCCCCAAAAATTTTGAAGTTATTTGGGGCCCCTCCTTCTAACACTTTTGTAGCAAGATATTTTAGTTCATCTTTCAGGTTTGCCTCCAACTAATCATAATTTCATCGCCTGCTTCCAAAAGAGTTTCTCATTTTCTCTAAGACAAAGTCATCCTTTTCCCTTTAGCGCAGAGTTTGGTCTCAGCTTCCTCGTTGTAGCGCAAGTTTTAGGCCTAAGTCTGCCGCAGCTTTGACATGCCTTTAACCACAAGTCCTCTGTCCAGTGCAGTCTTTAGCTCTAACTTAGCCGCCCCTTTGACAAATCCCAAGTCTGTTATTTGTTATTTGGCGCAATAAGCCGGCTGCCGTTAGCGCAAGAGATAATTTTTCTCCTACGCTCGAGGTGCAAGAATTATCACTATCACCCCGCCTTGGAGCTGCGCTTCACTTACTTGGAAGAATTAAAAGTTAGAGCGTCACTCCCCAGCACAACTATGATGATAGAGTCGAATCCCAAGCACTAGAGATGCGCTTATCCTTCCCGCTTGCAAATCCGCGCTCGTCTTTCAGGATAACTCATTTCTGGCGCCTTTTTTTTTTTTTTTGAGCGCAATCCTAATGTCAGGATTGCCGCTTGAGTGCAAAGCTTGTCTTAGATCATGCGCTTACCACATAGCGTGAAACATTATGCTACCCGCTTGGTGCAAAAGATGAAATCAATACTTGGCGCGAAAAAATATCCTCAATCCCTGTGCACCAACAGAGTTGGTAAGGCTTTTAATAAAGCCATGTGCCACTCTTAATGATTGATTCCTTGAGCCCCATGCTCATACCCTACCAACTTTAAATGTACGTGAGCATTTAACTCTCCCCTATTTAACGCATACAACGACATTTTGGGTTTTTATTCGGTCATTTGCTCTCGGAGTGCTCGCCATCTGCGTCGAATTTCGAAGCTACCGTTCACTGCATTTAGTTGAGGTCTCGGAACACTCGCCTTACTGTTAAATATTGTAACTTCAAAGAATATTATTATTGTACTTTATTATTCCGGAGATGGTTCATTCCTCCGAGGTAACCCTATCATGTATCTGGAGATGTTTATTCCTCCAAGGGATTGTATTAACTAGGGTTATTAGACCCACCATAAGTGGGTCGGCCCGGAAGTTATATTTTAGGGGTTATTAGACTTCTCCAGGTGAGGTCGGCCCCATTAGTCTTTTAGTCAGTTGGAAGTCAAGTATAAATAGAGGAGGTGAGCTCCTCATTAGTTCATTCACTCACTTGTGAAAGAGTGCGCACTAGTTGAGGAGATCTGCTAAGGAGTCAAGGAGAAGGAGCACATCTTGTATTTTGGTTGATCATCTTATTGAGGAAAGCTTTGCTGGGTTTTCTACCCCATGAGGGTTTCCCAGGGTATATTGTGTGTCTATCTTGTGATTGTGTTTCTTTCAGAGATCTTGTTTGTCTATTTGGTTTAAATCTAACATGGTATCAGAGCTAGACTGAATAGGACATCTTTCACAAGGTAAGAATACCTCTTTCTCTCTCTTTGGTGAAGTTAGGGTTTTCAGCCCAAAGTTGGTATTTTTGATTTTTGGTTGCATGGCTGGATAGCCCTCTTCAAGAGCTTTCTTTTGAGCTATAGATCGAACTTTTTGGTTGGGTAGAACTTCGGGAAAGTCAAACCCTAATTCTACCAAAAGTGCGATACGTCAGATTTTGGTTTCAGAAAAAAGTTGTAATTTTTGATTTCTGATTACATGACTGGATAGCCCTTCTCAAGAGCATTCTTTTGAGCTATAGATCGAACTTTTTGGTTGGGTAGAACTCCGGGAAAGTCAAACCCTAATTCTACCAAAAGTGCGATAAATTTCTGTTCCAGTTTCCGGAAAAGTGAAAAGTAACTTCCCAGGTAAGTCTAATCTGTCTCTTGGACTCCCCCAAGAGAAGATGGCTCCAAATACTAAGCTTGAAGACAAGCTAGAAGGCATAGAGAATTTCCGAGCATGGAAATACAGAATTGGTCTCATTCTTGAGGAGAATGATCTTGCTCATTATATCAAGGAGGAAGTTGCAGAACCAGAAGAAGAGGAAGCCAAAGAAAAACACAGGAAGGATCTGATTAGGGCAAAGAGAATCATAGCTGATTCCATTAAAGATCACTTGATTCCCCAAGTGTCTTCCAAGAAGACTCCAAAGGAAATGTATGATGCCCTAGGAAGAATGTATGAAGGAAAGAACATCAACAGAAAGATGAATCTAAGGACTCAATTGAAAAGTACCAAGATGCACAAAGGAGAATCCATTCAAGACTACTTCTCAAGAGTCTCTCTAATCAAAGAACAACTAGATGCCATTGGTGATACTCTTGATGAAGATGAACTTGTGATGACAGCTCTAAATGGTCTCACTAGACCATGGGAGTCATTCATTCAAACTATGTGTGCCAGAAAAGAAAGTATGAAGTTTGATGTAGTATGGGAAGATTGTGTTCAAGAGGAGGCTAGGGTTGCCAACAGAGAAGCACTTCTCAAAGAGGATGACCAAGCTTTGGCCACCCACACCAAAAGAGGAAAGAGAGGCTACTTCAAGAAGGTAAACCACAAAAGGCCTCAACCCTCTCATAGATTCAAAAAGAAAGGGGGAGACATCTCCACAGTCCAATGCTTCAATTGTCTCAAGCTAGGACACTATGCCAGAGACTGTACCCTACCAGAGAAGAAGAAGAAAAGATTTGTTCACAAAAGACATCATGCTCATATGGCAGAAGATGACAGTGAAGAAGAAGAAGAAGAAGAAGAAGAAGAAGTAGAGGAAAGGCCTCAAAAGAAAAGATCTAAAGTAAAGAGAGAAGAACCAGAAGAATATGTACTATTTTCTGCTCTCTCTGGATCTGTGTCTCCTGGTGAAGACACTTGGCTCATTGACAGTGGTGCTTCAAAGCACATGACAGGTCACAAGGAAACTCTCTCCAAGATTGAAGAGAAGTCTTCACCCCAGAAGGTTTCACTAGGAGATGATTATCAATATCCCATCAAGGGAATTGGTGAAGCAAGCTACAAGCTTGACTCAGGAACACCTTTAAAGATGAAAGAAATATTATATGTTCCAGGGTTAAAGAAGAATCTACTCTCTATCTCAGCCCTAGACAAGAAAGGCTTTAGAGTAGCCTTCATAGATGGTCAAGTACTCATGTGGACCAAAGGAAAATCAATCAAAGATGCAATTGTCATTGGTGAAGAAGAAGGAGGACTTTATAAACTCAAGGGTCACCCAGAATCTGCCTTTGCTCATGAAGTCTCTAGTCCCAGTGAGCTATGGCACAGAAGACTAGCCCACATTAACTATAAAGCTTTACCATATGTGAGTAAGATGGTTATAGGCTTGCCAAACTTGAAGGTTGATCATGATGGCTCATGTAAAGGATGTAAGAAAGGGAAGAATATCAAGAATCCCTTTCCGAAAAGTGAAACTAAGACTAAGAGTTCTCTAGAACTAATACACTCAGATGTATGTGGACCCATGCCTACCACATCTCTAAGTGGGTTTGAATACTATCTCTCCTTCATTGATGATTATTCAAGAAAAACTTGGATATACTTCCTAAAGGGTAAGAATGAAGTCTTTGGAAAATTCAAAGAGTTCAAGGCTCTAATAGAAAATCTTTCAGACAAGAAAATCAAGATTCTCAGAACAGATAATGGTGGAGAATACACTTCAAAGGAATTTGAAGAATTCTGTAAAGAAGCTGGAATCAAAAGGGAGCTAACCACTCCTTACAACCCCCAACAGAATGGGGTAGCTGAGAGGAAAAATAGAACCATAATGGAAGCTGTAAAGACTATGATACATGATCAAGACCTTCCCATGTATCTGTGGGCTGAAGCAGCCAAGACAGCAGTATATGTTCAAAATAGACTATCTCATAGTGCTCTTGACTTCAAAACTCCAGAGGAAGTCTTTACAGGAAAGAAGCCTGAGGTAAGTCATCTCAAAATATTTGGGTGTCCTGTGTACATCCATATTCCAAAAGAGAAGAGATCCAAATTGGATCCCTCAGGTAAGAAGGGAATATTTGTTGGTTATTGTGAAACTTCCAAAGCCTTTAGAATCTACATACCAGGTTTCCATCATATAGAAATAAGTAGAGATGTTACCTTCGATGAGGAAGCAGCCCTCAAGAAATCCAGAAAGTGTCAACTTGAAGAAGTTTATGAAGAAGATACATCTCCCAGAATCTCAGAGAATGCTCACATTCCTGAAGAAGACATACCAGAGGATCATGACATGCTGGAACCACAAGAACCTCCTGTTGCAGAATTATCCAGGAAAAGAAGACCAGCATGGGCTAGAGATATTATTCAAGGAGCAGAAAGATATGGTGCTCCTGAAGGCTCCACTAGAGAAAGGAAGAAACCAAAGCTAGTATCCAACTATATGGCCCTGATGTGTGATCTTGTGGATCAACTACCTACCAGCTATGAAGAGGCAGCTCAAAAGAAAGAATGGGTAGAAGCAATGACTGAAGAATATCAGTCAATAATGAAAAATGATGTTTGGGATATAGTTCCCAAACCAAAAGACAAAAGTGTGGTTTCTTCCAAATGGATCTTTAAAATAAAACATGTTGCGGATGGAAGTATTGAAAAATACAAAGCAAGATTTGTAGCCAGAGGGTTCTCTCAGAAGGAGGGAATTGACTATGAAGAAACATTTGCACCAGTTGCTAGGTATACTTCAATTAGAACTATCATGGCTCTTGCATCCATGATGAAGTGGAAACTACATCAAATGGATGTTAAGACAGCTTTTCTGAATGGTGTAATTGAAGAAGAAGTATACATAGAGCAACCACAAGGATTTGAGGTAAATGACGGAAGGACTCATGTATGCAAACTAAAGAAGGCATTATATGGGTTGAAACAAGCTCCCAGAGCTTGGTACGGAAGGATTGACAATTTCTTAACTAGCATGGGCTTTACCAAAAGTAAAGCTGACCCAAACCTTTATCTCAAGGTATTGGATGATGAACCAGTTATACTTTTATTATATGTAGATGATCTATTTCTAACTGGAAATGAGAAACAAATCATTGAAAGCAAGAAGAAGCTTTCTTCAGAATTCGAGATGAAAGATCTCGGATTGATGCACTACTTCTTAGGATTAGAAGTGTGGCAAGAACCAAGAGGAATCTTTCTGAATCAAGGTAAGTATACTGTGGAAATTCTGAAGAGATTTGATATGTTGGAGTGTAAACCCATGGCCACTCCCATGGACTCTAACTTAAAGATTTTGGTTAATGACTCATCAGAATTAGTGGACCTAACTTTATATAGACAGATCATTGGATCACTAATGTACTTGACAAATACTAGGCCAGATATATGCTTTGCTATAAATACCCTAAGTCAGTATCTAGTAGAACCCAGAAAGGTTCATCTAATAGCTGCAAAGCATGTAATGAGGTACTTAAAAGGTACATTAGATTTTGGTCTACTCTATGATGGAAGTCATGAACTCAAGTTGCATGGTTACTCAGACTCTGATTGGGCAGGCAGTGTCTCAGACAGAAAAAGTACTTCAGGTGGATGTTATAGCCTTGGATCTGCTATGATCTCTTGGTTCAGCAAGAAACAATCCAGTGTGGCCCTCAGCTCTGCTGAGGCAGAATACATAGCTGCTTGCTCTGCTAGCTGTGAAGCTGTATGGCTTAGGAAACTATTATCTGGAGTGTTTGACTTAGAAATGGATCCCACTATGATTATGTGTGATAATCAAAGCTGCATCAAGATGACTGAAAATCCTGTGTTCCATGATAAGTCAAAACACATAGAGATACGATACTTCTATATTCGAGATATGGTGCAGAAAGGAGCTATCAAGCTTGAATACGTGAGCACTGAAGATCAAATTGCTGATATCCTGACCAAACCACTGTCTCGTGTGAAATTCGAATACTTTCGAGACAAGCTTGGTGTAGTTCAGAAGGACTCTCCTAGAAAGGGGGAGTAGGATGATTCCTGATGGCAAGCAAGTCTCATCAAAATGAGACTTCACCTAATCACTTAGAAATAGTTAGACTTAGGACTATTTTATTTTCATTCACTTTTACTTATACATGATTTTGATGATAGATGTATTAGTGAGAATACATGCTAGACGTATACATGCTTCTGATGTTAGATGTATACATGATTTTGATGATAGATGTATTAGTGAGAATACATGCTAGATGTATACATGCTTTTGATATTAGATGTATACATGATTTAATGATAGATGTATTAGTGAGAATACATGCTAGACGTATACATGCTTCTGATATTAGATGTATACATGATTTTGATGATAGATGTATTAGTGAGAATACATGCTAGATGTATACATGCTTTTGATATTAGATGTATACATGATTTGATGATAGATGTATTAGTGAGAATACATGCTAGATGTATACATGCTTTTGATGTTAGATGTATACATGATTTGATGATAGATGTATTAGTGAGAATACATGCTTTTGATGACAGATGTATACATGCTTTTGATGTTAGATGTATACATGATTTGATGATAGATGTATTAGTGAGAATACATGCTTTTGATGACAGATGTATACATGCTTTTGATGTTAGATGTATACATGATTTTGATGATAGATGTATTAGTAAGAATACATGCTTATGATTGTATGATGTATACATGCTGTTGATGCTGATTATGTACTTGTATGGATGAAGATACTTGTACTTATATTGATTAGTGGACAGTTGAGGGGATTGAATCATCCCTGGACTTTCAGTCCTAAAGAGAGCCGTAGACGTAAGGTCTCCGAGAATAAAGTCCTTAGTGGACAGTTGAGGGGATTGAATCATCCCTGGACTTTCAGTCCTAAAGAGAGCCGTAGACGTAAGGTCTCCGAGAATAAAGTCCTTAGTGGACAGTTGAGGGGATTGAATCATCCCTGGACTTTCAGTCCTAAAGAGAGCCGTAGACGTAAGGTCTCCGAGAATGAAGTCCTTAGTGGACAGTTGAGGGGATTGAATCATCCCTGGACTTTCAGTCCTAAAGAGAGCCGTAGACGTAAGGTCTCCGAGAATGAAGTCCTGAATGAACAGGTAGGGGATTGCATCGTCCCCGGACTGAGGTCCCAGAATAGAACCGTAGACTGGGTCTCCGATAATGAAGTCCTGAATGAACAGGTAGGGGATTGCATCGTCCCCGGACTGAGGTCCCAGAATAGAACCGTAGACTGGGTCTCCGATAATAAAGTCCTGAATAAACAGGTAGGGGATTGTATCGTCCCCGGACTGAGGTCCCAGAATAGAACCGTAGACTGGGTCTCCGATAATGAAGTCCTGAATGAACAGGTAGGGGATTGTATCGTCCCCGGACTGAGGTCCCAGAATAGAACCGTAGACTGGGTCTCCGATAATGAAGTCCTGAATGAACAGGTAGGGGATTGTATCGTCCCCGGACTGAGGTCCCAGAATAGAACCGTAGACTGGGTCTCCGATAATGAAGTCCTGAATGAACAGGTAGGGGATTGTATCGTCCCCGGACTGAGGTCCCAGAATAGAACCGTAGACTGGGTCTTCGATAATGAAGTCCTGAATGAACAGGTAGGGGATTGTATCATCCCCGGACTGAGGTCCCAGAATAGAACCGTAGACTGGGTCTTCGAAAATTGAAGTCCTGAATGAACAGGCAGGGGATTGCATCGTCCCCGGACTGAGGTCCCAGAATTGATCCGTAGACCGAAGTCTCCGAGAACTAAAAATTGGATTGTATCATCCTTGGACCTATGTCCTAAAAGGAGCAGGATTGATCATCCTAGGAATATGATCGTGTGATGACGATGCTGATGACGATGCTGATGATCGTATGATGACGATGCTGATGATCGTGTGATGACGATGCTGATGACGATGCTGATGATCGTATGATGACGATGCTGATGATCGTGTGATGACGATGCTGATGACGATGCTGATGATCGTGTGATGACGATGCTGATGATCGTATGATGACGATGCTGATGATCGTGTGATGACGATGCTAATGACGATGCTGATGATCGTATGATGACGATGCTGATGATCGTGTGATGACGATGCTGATGATCGTATGATGACGATGCTGATGATCGTGTGATGACGATGATGATGACGATGCTGATGATCGTATGATGACGATGCTGATGATCGTATGATGACGATGCTGATGACGATGCCGATGATCGGATTGATATCGACACTATTGACATTGATGTTCCAGTAACTGGTTGAGTTACTGACGAAGATGAATTGAAGAAAGCTTCCGATGATTTGTAGATGTATCATATATGATGACTCCTTGCTCTTGCAGATATTGTTATAATATCCTTCTTGTTAAGGGGGAGTGTTAAATATTGTAACTTCAAAGAATATTATTATTGTACTTTATTATTCCGGAGATGGTTCATTCCTCCGAGGTAACCCTATCATGTATCTGGAGATGTTTATTCCTCCAAGGGATTGTATTAACTAGGGTTATTAGACCCACCATAAGTGGGTCGGCCCGGAAGTTATATTTTAGGGGTTATTAGACTTCTCCAGGTGAGGTCGGCCCCATTAGTCTTTTAGTCAGTTGGAAGTCAAGTATAAATAGAGGAGGTGAGCTCCTCATTAGTTCATTCACTCACTTGTGAAAGAGTGCGCACTAGTTGAGGAGATCTGCTAAGGAGTCAAGGAGAAGGAGCACATCTTGTATTTTGGTTGATCATCTTATTGAGGAAAGCTTTGCTGGGTTTTCTACCCCATGAGGGTTTCCCAGGGTATATTGTGTGTCTATCTTGTGATTGTGTTTCTTTCAGAGATCTTGTTTGTCTATTTGGTTTAAATCTAACACTTACTAACAGGTAGGCTCTTTCCCAATCTTGCTTTTGGATTAGTAGGTTAAAAGAATCATTCACGCACAGTTGAATAGCTCAAACGCCCTCCTTTTTACTTGGCATGAAAGCTAGAAAGGACGTAGAACATCCGCTGTTCTTTTCCCTATGAGGATATGAAGCCACCACCTTCAGGCCAGGGCAGAGACGACCCCATCTCACAGGCACACAAGTCTCTCCCCTCTATTGTGTTTTCGGCTTTCCTAGATTTTCCCACAGAGTTTTCGTTCACCAAGCAAAACCTGCGACTCCCCACGCCCGCATGTTGAAAGTCTTATATGTTTTCTTGGTTGCGTAATAGTTTGGGGGTCTTTTTTTTGAGTAGAGTCATTTTTCTGAAAATATGAAGTGCCCCGGTCATGAGGTCGAGTCATCCCAATAGTATTTTTAGCGGACTCCGAGTTTTCGCTCAAACCATCCTCTGTGCATAAGGCCCAACCCTTCTCGCTCCTTGCATTTAAAGTTTCATGCTGTAAATATCGAGATACCTTGCTCAACCAAGAGCGAGTTTTATTCATGCCGAGGTTGCCTAAAATTTCCATTGCTTGGCTGAAGCTGCCATGGGGATGCGTTAAATTAACCATTTAAGCCCATTTAGAAGCTCGAAGTCATGACTCGATCCTTAGCCGATAAAGCCTGCGGCTGCGGAACTTATCCCTTTTCAGCGTAGCTTCCACTCTAAGCTGCCGAAGCATGAATTGTTAAACATTGACGCATAGATAATTTCACATGCATTATGTTAAGCACTAGCGCAAAAGTAAGGATAGGAAGCAGCGCATGCAAAATGTGTAAGCTAGCGCGCGAGTGATTTTAGCTTTAGCTCACAAACAAAATTATGGCGCTGGCGCGCAAAATATTTTAGGTCTTAGCGCAGGAATATATTTTCACTCGGCGCCCAAATAAGTTTAGGCGCCGACGCGAGTGGAACGTTTATTCCAGCTAATTCCCTAGAGCGCGCTAGGTCACCAATTTCAATGCGCGTATTATCCCAAGCGTGACGCAAAACTTAATTTAGGCGCCAGTGCAAAAGTCTCCATTAGAACTCGCGCAAGAGTTTGTTTCACAATCCTAGAGATGCCTGCACACCAAAAATGAATCGCGCAGACCCAAAATGATCTTGCTCTTTGTCCCGATTTGCTCTCTTTGTTTTAGCATGAAGGGATATTGTCTAATTAAGCTTACATGTGAAATGAAGATAATCATGTTCATTTTAGACAGTCTCTAGTTTATGAAAGTGTCATGCTCTGGCTTTGTTTTAGAATGTTGTCAATGTTTGGAAATGGTCTAAACTAAAGTTTAGTGATATTTCCTTGATTGCCGTAGGATTACCATGCAAAGGAGGTCAGCCAAAAAGAAGGCAGTGTAGAAAGCGACCTTAGACTCAGAGGTTGAGATTCTGTCAGACACTTCTCTCGTCACAATGTTTGCTGACACACAAGCTACCACTGGTGTTTCCCCTGGGAGAGCCGCCCTTGAATTTCAATGGGGTGATCTATACAGATTCATCATGGCTCAAAATAATTCGACGGCCCCTATAGAAGATGCTTTGGTATATGACAACATTAGAAGGTCCTTTTTGCATAAGGCAACAACTCGGCCAGAGCTGTTCCCTTGTTCTGAAGTTGTTGGATGGCTGATTCCTAACATTCGGACCGACACAAGGCTTATGACTGATAAAAATGGATTGGTCCTGGCTTCCTTTGCCCCCAATCATGTCACTGCTGCCTATAGATTACCTTCACACAGGGATTCTTTGGATGATGAATGGATGGAAAAGAATCAAATGGACTTGTTAGAAACTGCCCGTAAGATGACTATAAATGGCAGGCAAACAGGAGGAGGCAAAATAATGAAAATGAGAGAAATCTCCTAAAAACCCCTTACAGGCTCATCGTCTTAATGTTGAGTAGGATCTTAGGCATGCCTAATGGAAATATATTTAATATTGGATGGGTGCCAGTGATGTTTCACATAGCCACAAAAGGCACCATATTCAATTGGGCTGAAATAATTTCAGATAGCTTGGCTTCACAGTTAGCAGCAGCCCAAGGAGGATTGACCAAGAAGAAGGTAGTTTTCTTCATGTCTTCATAACTAATTGACTGCCTGTTGAGCAAGCATTCATTCCTGGACTTGGGTTGTTCGTGGAAGCCGAATGAAACAGCTCTCTTCATAGCCTATCAGTGTACATGGGCGAGTAAGTATGCAAACCACTACAAGATGATTTGTGAAAGGTTTATCATGCCATTGTACCAGCTCATTTTTGTGCAAGAGCCAGATTGTATGTCAGAGAATGCAATGCCTTCCATTGAACAATTTGGAGACTATTATCATAACGCAGAAGGACATATATCAGGATGAGTGGAGGGACTCATGAACCATTTATTCTCCCTCGGTATGTTACAGACTTTGTTATTCATAAGGAGGCTGTGAGGCAACTCTTTGACACCAGTGCCATAAGCAGGTTCTTAACAGAAAGGATGAAGGGCATGTACCCTCCCATGCCATTTACCATAGGAGCCTACAGCCTCCCAAGAGCAAGAGATGGGGAAAATTACGCTCAAGGCTTAGAAATCTTCCACTTCGGCTCTGTCCCTTTCAGAAGGCATGACCCTAACGGTGCGGTAAGCAGGCATTGTCTCGACCTTAGGGTTTCCTTTGAGTACGCTCATGTAGCAGACCGAGAAGAAGAATTCTTTAGAAGCGCCCGCAACCTAACTGAGTTAGGAAAGTGCTACAATACAAAGGCTGTGAAAGACCCAAGCCCCAGGCCTATCGGTTTGATACAAAGAGAAAGGGAGGCCTCCACCTCACAATCAGGGGAACCATTGGAGTTGGAGCAGGACAAGGTATCCCAAGAGTAGCCATTGGAGTTGGAGCAGGACAGAATTCTCTAGGAGTAGGCTCTTAATCAGCAACAGGACCAAGAGCAAGCAAAGATTCAATGTGAGCTAGCTGCCAAGCTTCAACAAGAGGAGGATGCAAGGAAGCAATGAGACCAAACCTCCCAGTTGGAACATCTAGAAGAAACCACCAGGATCCAAAAGGAACAAGAAGATCAGGTGCCCCAAGAGAAATCTTCCAAGCAACAGACTGAGGAGGAGCAGGGGCCCCTAGGTGAGAAAGCTGATGGATTACAGACTCAACAAGGAGAGTCTGAAGAAGCAGACGGGTTGCAGAATTAGCAAGAAGAGTCAGCAGGAGAGAAAGATAAAGAGCAGACAGAGAAGCCTCTCGACCCGAAGCTATCTACTCCGACAGATATGGAGATTGATCCACCATTGATATGCACCCCAGGGGGAGCGTAGGAAAAGGGTGTCTATTCAGGAAGCTTAGCACAGACTCCTTATAACCCCAGGAAGCAGCGCAAATAGCAGACTTGGATACTGTATATTTTAGCCCAAGGAAAAAGGCCATCATTGATAGGAGGGTGCAGAAGATAGAAGGCACAACAATGAATATGGAAACCGAGGAGAAAGAATATGAGCTATGGGTAACAGATAAGACATTAGTCCAAGGAACTGATATCGACCCTACATTTCAAGCCCAATGTACCGTGGCATCGGCTAAGGAAACTAAAGCCAACATTGATTTCTTGAAAGAAAAGATAAAGCATTACAAAGAGCAATGCCTTAAGATCAGAGATGACAGAGTGAGGGAGGTATTGGAAGAAAACAAGCTGAAGGAGAAATACAATCAATTGTTAGGAGAGCATCAGGTGCTTAAGTCGGGAATTCTCTAGCTCGAAAATGATAAGAACTCCTTAGAAGTACATGTGGCTTTCTCTGAAAGTGAGCTGGAGAATCTGAAGGCTCAGATAGCAGAACTAGAAGAAATCGAAGAAGGCAGGGCTCAACAGATCCAGCTCCACCAGCGTGAATGTGAAGGGATGATCCAAGAAAAGGAACAACTGGCAAGACAGCTCAAAGAAGCAACAGAGCACCAGCAAAACTTGTCCACATTCCACAAACAAGCATGTGATATGCGGATCAAAATCCATCAGCTGCTAGTACTGATCTCAGAAGAGATTTGGAGCATGAAAGAGGTGATTAAGAAAATAACAACAATGGAATCCAAAGCCCTAAAGACCCGGGAAAGGTTTGCAAATCATTTAGAGGAGCTGAAACGACAATCTGAGTGGAAAAAGGGAAAATCTCAACTCCCTTCACACTTGCGCGCCCCTGCAGGAGATGAATTGGATATAGATATAGGGATTCTTGAGTTGGCCAGAGACTGTGGCACCAAACTAAGTGTGGAAATCAAAAGGATGGTCCACAAGTGTTGTTCCATATATTCCGCACTCAGGGAATCGCTTAGCAAGTGTCATCTGGTTATCCCTGCCTCCATTTATGATTTCCCTAAAGAAGAAGACCGAGTGTTCGAGTTGTAGAATGAGCTGGATGAAGACTTGGCTAATATCAAGAAGATAGAGGTTTTGACTCAGGATGAATTTCAACGGTTCATTTGCCAGCCTGCAATACATATTTATTTCCTGGAAGAAATGGCAAAAGAGGCTACGCAAGGGAAAGCGCTGATCAAGTCAGACCTTCGTAAGCATGAAATAGCATCCCAGGCAACAATATCTTCTTGTAGCAAGCTCATCGTAAGGGACATCACCCAAAGGACTTCATACATTCAAAGTGTAGATGGCCCAGCAATTTCAAGCGAGCCTGTTGGTGGAGGCGTTTCCTCGAGCCAACAAGCAGAAACCCCAGCAAATTAGATAGATCATTTTTATTCTGTTTTAAGCAAGCGAAAAATGGGATTTCCACCTTTGTGTATTCTCTTTAAAAGGACAGCTGGTCTCTAGTTTTGTCTTATTTGTAAAACCCTCCACATATTCAGAAGCCTTGTAATGATGCGATGAAAGCTAAGGAAGGAGGTTATAGAGTTAGGGTACACTTGTCAGCCCAAGAGGTGCTTTGTAAGATTATAAATAGAAGGTTAGAAGGAATAGAAGAGGACTTTTTTGGCAGGGAAAAGAAGCTTCTCAGCTTGTACGAACTATTTTGTAATTAGCTCTGTAGAATCGATTTTGCCTAATAAAGAGCCTGAGGGAGACATTCGTTTTGCATGGAAATGGATGTTGGATGTTGCTGGATTATTCTTGTGGCATTCATATCTTGCAGTGAGATCTTTCTTTGCTATTCAGAATTATTTCTGTGTGTTGAATGAACTTACTTAATTTTGTGCAGTGATGTTTCTCTCAACATGAGTAATAGAATGCTTTTACATAGATTAAAAGCTATCTTTTATATCTTTAATCTCTCGCTGTAGATGTATCTTTGTGATTTAATGGTTATTTGTTGATCTTTAGATATTTCCTTCAGCACATTGCTCATATTTACAGTTTTCTCCTTGCAGGGACAGATTAGATTTATTTCAGTCTTAGATACAGATTTGTTTCAAGCTCCGCATTTAGATTAAATTAGCTTAGGCACTTGCACATCATTTTAATAATAAAATAAAAAAGAACGGTGGATTAGGCCATAACCGGTGTAAAAGAAAGCAAATCTGACGGTAGCTGGAACCGCTAACCGGATGGATTCCCCATACCAAACGGTGGACAATCTAATTGGGATAGTTTACCGGGGAGAATCCCTTTCTGCTTGATGCTGCGATCTTCGAGGCATCAACAAGCTTATATCAAAGAGTCACATTTTCATAAAGTTTCATCTCCATCAAAGAAATGGTTGTAAGAAACGAATACATCCAATCAAGAAAGTGCCCTGGTGGTCAGCTCAACAAAGTTCTTCTCCATCCGTGAGCATGAAAAACAAATAAATCTCCTTCTCACACAAAAGGACATTATGGATGGAAGAACCCAAGTCAAATGATGAAGATTGAAGAAAAGCTATCATGGAAGACTTCGACGACAAATTTCGTCAATAAAGGAAGCATCTAAATAAATGCTGATAGAATGGGAATGAGGAACAAACAAATACATCTGTTTGATTTTGTTACAATCCCGTGGAGTCTTATTTAGTGGGCATCCGAAATATGAACCTAAAATGAACTCCACATTTTGGCCTCAAGAGAGTGCTGAAGAAGTCTGATTCAAAGTTACCCTTATTCCCCAATGACCAATGTGATAAAAGGGATCACTCCCTTATATAAAATCTGGCCTGTAAAAGCACCATGTTACATATGGGGTCAATAACGTGTAAGTTATTCTCACCTTGAAAAGAGATTATTCAGAGATCTGTGTTCACCAGCGAATCACCAATTGTTGTTGCTACAACTTGATCCCCAATTTTTGAAAATTATGGGGCCCCTCCTTTTCTCTTAAGAGAGTTTTTAGAGTTCAAGTCATCCTAGAAAATCCTACCTTCAAACTTAGCTTTTTCCAAAGGATCGAGCAAAGAAGGCTTTTTTTCTCACTAAGTAAAACTTAGATTTTGGCACCGAAACGATTAGCGAAACTCATCCAGTTGAGCCGATATGGTCAGAGACAACTTTTAATTTTTGGACGCCTTTCCTGTTTTGGAAAAACTCACTCAACCTAGCCACAACGGTCGGAGAAATGCACTTAACTCCATGAAACGGTTAGAGCGCTTTCATTTTTGCTTCTTCAACACTTACTCTTTTGATTCTCACTTTTTCGGCTTGAAAACTCCAGATTGACGAAGAAAGTTTAACGCTGCGACCCGTTTCGGAGAAACTAGGCTATTCGAGCTGAAATGGTCACCGATGAATGTTAAGATGAGTCGATGAGTCCGCAGCGAAAGAGATCGACAAAGAATGTCGAAATGCCGTGACACGTTTCATAGCAACTCACGTGTGTGCGCCGAAACTGTCAGCAGAAAAACTTAAGACTCTTCGCCGAAAATGCCAAGACAAAAGTTATCGCCAAAGTAAAAGAAAAGCAACGACGTGTTTCGGCCAAAATCGAGAAATATCGCTGAAACAGTTGCAGGTAAAGAAATAAAATCTCACAAAATAGTGTTGAGGGAATCTTGCCGAAAGCCATCGTCAGCATGGTTTGGAAAACACTGCCAACGCGTTTCGTGGAGACTGAGCGAATCGTTCTGAAATGATCATCGACGAACTTTTAAGGGAAGCGATGCATAGAACGAATTGTCATATGGAAATGGAAAATGACCATAAGTGACCCCACCAATCCCCACTAACTTCGCATTTAAGACCCCACCAACCTCACCCATTCTGCATTAAATTCTCTTTTGTAAAAACTTTATATATAGGGTGGAGGTCATTTTTTTGGTTATTGCAAAAGATGCTTTTTAAGTTATTTCTACCTCCGCTAGTCGCCGAACGCTGAGAATCTAAACACCATTGAGGTAAAAAACCGCTCAACAAATGACAGGTAGGTCTCGTTCCCTTTTGTTCATTTTTAATTAATCTTTCTTTTAAATGGGGTATTTTCGGGGTTTCTTGCGGAACATCAACCCTTTCTCACCACCGACTGGTTAAGGAAAAACCAGTTTAGGGTTAGAGTTGTTATTAAAAGGGGATTGTTTTGAACTTCACGTACCTACAGTTTTTTTCTTACCTATCTAGTCGCCCTACCCCATTCGAACTCACAGTGAACCTTTTCACCGATCCTCTTGGACTTAGCCACGATTTGGATGATTTTTTCCATAGGCAGTGGGTATTATACACACTATTGATTGAGCATAGTGGCTCCCTTGCATCCATGAGGTTAACATAGAACCATTGCAGTCGATCTTTCGATGTTGAGTTCGCGGGCTGGAACCCTGTTTTTTAGTTCCCTTCACAGTCTAATTGAATCGCATCCTAAAACACCAAAAGCCTCACTGTCCTGAGCCTAATGACAAACTCTGTGCAATCCCTTAAGAAAAATATTTAAAAAACTGGTTAACTATTAGCACGAATTTTCCAACAAAAAATTTATGTGTATCACCGATAGTTTGTTATGTTTATTAATAAATTTGTTGGGAAGAACTTTTGACAATTTTGTATATACTGTTAAAACAAAAAAACAACCTCACAACATGGTAGTAACAGTTTTCTCAAATAATATGAAAGAAAATGCTTTTGGTTGAATTTTGTTTACACACTGTTTTCTCATTTCATTAGAATTCGAAAATCACTAAGAAGGGAGCCGAGAAGAAATCTAAGGTACTTGAGTTAGGGTTGGATATCGAGATCATATTGGAAACCAAGACAGTGACCATGTTCGAGGATACTAAGGAATTAATAGGAATTATCCCTGAATTCAAATGGCGGGAATTGTATCAAATGATCTAAGATTAGGATATTCCTGATGCAGCCCTAGAAGAAATGGTCTTATATCAAAATATCAAGAGGTCAGGCATCACCAAAGCAGCTACATGCCCTGAAATTTTTCTATGCTCGGAGGTCATTGGATGGATCCTCCCATAAGGTGATTCCATATCAAGGATCATTTCTCATAGTAAAGTAAAAGCTTTCGCCTCATTCCATCTGACCCAAATAGCAATGACATACAAGCTACCGCAAGCCCAAGTCATGATGACTAAAGACTGGTTCAAAGGTATTAACATGGACACTCTCAAATATGCTAAGAAAATGATAATATCTGGAAAGCAGCTGAGGAAGAAAGAAAGCGGGTAATATGTGTGTCAAAGCTTGAGGACCCCTTTCAGGATCATATCCCTGATGCTAAGCAGGATTTTCGGCAATGCAGATGGGACTATCTACAAATTATACTAGATACCTCTAATTTACTACATAGCCTTCCATGGCACAATACTTAACTAGGAATACATCATCTCAGACAGTCTGTCATCATCAATAGCAACTGCACAAGGAGGTTTGACCCAGAAGAAGGCATAATTCTACATGTCTTCATACCTCGTAGATTGCATATTATCGAGGCACCCATTCCCTAGGTTGGGGTGCATCTGAAACATAGCTGAATATACGATCTATGTTGCTTATTAGATCTTGTGGGCCCATAAATATGCAGGTCATTAAAAGCTCATATGTGAAGAATTTATCATGCCTCTCTACTGGTTGATTTTTGACAAAGAACCAAACTACTTATCTGAAAATGCCATGGAAGTCATAGAGGAGTATGGGGATTACTACTTTTCATAGGAGGGCACATATATCAGGATGTATGGAGGTTCCTGAGCTCCATACCTTTTCCCCAAATATGTGATTGATTATGTGGTCCACAAGGAAGCAATGAGGCAAGTTTTCATAAATGGTATTGGAAAGTTCTTGCATGATCAGGAAAATGCTTCATTCCCACCTTTGCCTTTCTGTATTGGGGCATACAAATTCTCCAAAGTTAAAACCATGGAAGGTTTCATTCAAGATTTGGAAGCTTTTCATTTTGGCAAGAAGAGTTTCGTGATAAATGGTAGCAACAACAAGGTTGATGAGCATTGTGGAGAAATCAAAATACATTATCAATATGCCAATTACTTCAACAAAGATGAAGAAGTATTCATGAGAGCTAGAAACATAACTGAACTGAACAAACGATTTGTTAGCAAGAGCAGAGCTGGTTCCAATACTGCTAAGCAGGAAGAATTGCAAAGGCAAAGAGAGGAAGCCATAACGCTATAATTAGAAAAGGCTGAACATAGGGAAAAAGAGGGAGATTGAAAGAATTTAGAAAGAGGAGACTAAAAGAATTCAGAGGGAAGAGACTGAAAGAATTCAAAAGGAAGAAGCTGAGAGGATCCAGAAGGAAGAAGCTGAGAGGTTTCAAGAAATGAGAGAAAGAGCGGACATAGAAGCATCCGAACAACAAAAGAAAAAGGAAGAGGAAGAAAAGTCCAAGGAAGCTATGGAAAAGGGAATCCTGAATGGGAAAGATATGGACATAGACCCACCTGAGATGTCAAATGTAATACTGACCGGAGGACACTTCCCTTTGGTCGAGCTTGGACTGATGCCTTTCACCCCGTCGAAGCATCACACCGTGGCCAAATTGGACACCATAATCTTTGTTCAGATAAGAAATACTATAAAAAAGAGACCAGAGTAGAGGTTGAAAATAGGCTCCCAACTCGATGTCATTACTATTCAGGAGAGCACCATCATGGAGGGCATGCACAAAGATCCTGAGTTCATGGAATTAGTAAACGTAGCTGCTGCACAAGCGAATGAAGACAATGTTTCCAGATTGATGAACGATATTGAGCAAAGTAAAGAGAAGTTGCTCAAATGAAAAGATAATCTGGTGAAGGAGCGAGGAGAAGGGATAGAATTGAAAAGGAAACATGATGCTCTCCTATCCGAGAAGGAAAGAATAATGAATGAATACAATAATTTGGTCTCAGAAAAGGAAGCATTAACTATAGAGTTAATGATTATGGAAGGAGAGAGGAGTGACATTGAAGCCTAGATCACTCAGTTAGAATCAAGTGAGTCAGCCGCCAACTAACAGGTTGAAGAATTAAAAGCTCAGGTGGAGGATCTGGTTAAGGATAAAGAATCTTTAGCAGAGCAGCTGGAGTTAGCAGACAAGAGAAAGCTAGATATAAATCCGTTTTGTAATCAAGCCTGCAAGATTCAAGAACAGATACATCATTCTCAGGTGATTCTCACAAAGGAAATATATAAGATGAAGCTAATGATGTCAAGAATGGATGTGATATCTACTGATTCATAGGAATTCAGAAGAGGACTATTGGAAATTGCATGAAAGGTAGAGAAATAGATGGGCTAGAGGGAGACCAACTCAGAGTGCCCTAATAATCTTCCCCAGAAGACAATAGAAGAATTGAAGTGAGAGATGGCCCTTCTAGAATTATGCAGGAAATCCTCTAGGAGGCTAAATAATGAAATTCTTAACACCATTGAAAAAGGCCATGAATTTTACAAGAGAATGCAATAGTTCCATGAGAAGTGTCACATTCCTTTAGCCCTGAAGATAAATGAGCTTCCAACAAAGGACCAACGCATAAAAAAATTGCAAGATGGGCCGCGAGGAGACCTAGAATATATCAGGAAAGTAGATTCTCTCATAGAAGAAGATATTCATCACCTCGTGGGACAGGCTTCTATAAATGCATATTTCCTGGAAGACAGTTGCAAGGCTGGAGCAAAAGGGGTGGCGCACAATGAGTTGCAATTGTCAATTCACGAAGTAACTCTACAATTTTTGGAGCCCATCAAATATAAGATCATAGTTGAAGGAGCTAACGCATGGGCATAATATATTTCTAATGTGGCTGGGCCCACCTAATATTTAATTTGTAAATATATTTGGTATTTTCCTATGTAAGCACTAGAGGACAAATTTTGAGGAATCTTAGGGTTAGGGTAGATGAAGAGACATTAGAAGACAAAATTACGTAAAGATAAATAAGGGAAGAGAATAGAGAGAAAGGACTTTTGCTAGCACAATAGAGTTGGACCATTTTTGTAAGAGAACTATTTTTCTGATGAATAAGAAGGATATGTTGCCTGGGAAAAGCATGCGCAGAGATTTTGCATGGACTGTTAATGTGGAACTACTTCTTATTGCATTCATAACTCCAACTATGAGATCGTTCTAACTTTCTTGAATTACTTCATGGTGATGAATGATTTTGCTTTTTGTGCAAATTTTCTATGTGCTAAATGAGTAATAAATTGCTTTATCATATCAGAGCTATCTTTGGTATTCTTTCTGCTGTAAATGTGAATATTGTGTTTGAACAACTATCTCTTAGACTTGTATGAACATTTCCAGTATATTACTCTTAATTCAAACTTGCTCCCTGCAGGGATAGGATAGCTAGGTTATATTAATTTAGAATAGAAATAAATGAATTGATCAGGTAGGAGTGATAAGATGGGAGGTAAGAACATACGCATCACTTGCTGAGGCTTCTTCCTATCAGTTCCAGACTATATGCATTTAATTAGAGCACTTGCATCTCATATTTAAAGATAAAATCGCATAAACGATGAACTGGGCATTAATTGGTAAAAGAAATTAAACAACCACACCCACGGTAGCCGGACCGTTAACCAGATGGATTCCATACACCAAACGGTGAGCGATCTAATTGGGCTTGCTTACCGGGGAGAATCCCTAACTGTTGGTGCTGCGATTTTCGGGGCGTCAACACCACCTTACCCATAAGTGGATTGAAAACTTGTATTGCATTATGAGTTTGTCCCTGTCTTGACTGTTATGCCATCTAGGCTAGTTATGCCATCTTCCCCCAATGCCGAGTGTACGATACCTGTGACTAAACCACTGATGGAAGTTGCTAAACCTGCCAATGGGGGAATGAGACAACCTATGTTGAAAGTCCCTGTCATAACCCACCCTCTCCTCGAATCATTATCAGTGGTCTCCAAGCCTAAACCAGGGGGCATAACCCAGCAACTGTTAAAATCCCCGATAATGAAAACCACTACTCCTGCAACAAGGGTCACTCCACCATGTTCCCTATGAGGGAAACAAGGCCATTCGACCAACTGTAATATCCCGATTTTTACCATATTGCATTAAAAATGTAAATGATGTAAATATCGTTATAAAATCATGGTGAGCAGCTCAAGGCCAAAGCCCCACCATCGATTTAGCATTTTATGTATCGACAATTAACAATTGATGCCTATGGTTCTTGTGCTAGCCAGGCACAATATAAATTATGACAGCATGTAAATATGCATTTTTAATGAAATACCCAAAACTAGCTATTGAATTCAACAAGAGATGGGGGCATGAATTTTACAAGGAATAGGGGGGGGGTTATTCAAACCCTTGATCCAATAGTGTTAATCCAAGTGTCAATGAAATAACCCATAAACCCTCAACTACCCATTTTGACTTATGCACCCAATCATTTAATTCTTCCAAGAGTTGGTTGAGGTAGTTAATGCATTGGGAATGGAGAGGTATGGCAGTCCAATTTCATGTATGGGAAAGCCATCAATTTGGGAAATTGTATTTTGGCTTCATGGGCAATAAAACACCCACGAAATTGTTCCCAAGCCATTATTCACCCATGTTATTTGATCCCTCACGCAGTCTGAGCTAGCTGGGGCGTTTTCCTTCATTTTCCACAGTTGAGAATTCGTTTTTGTGTTGCACAGTGGCTGGGAGGAATATAATCATGATTTGGGGGTTTTTAGAGGCCGTTTCTGCCCCTTGAATGCCCATAAATGTTTTTTGAAATCAATTTTTCTTTCCTAGGGTTGATTTCCCCATCTAACATTTTGTTTTTGGTTACCCACGATTTCAGAAACTCATGGTTTCCCAACACTTGTGTTTTGTTGTTATGTGCACCCCTATTTTGATTTGAACTTGTGAGCCAAAAACTTGGAGTGGAAGAGGACTATAATTGGCTTGATAAACCTCGTGAAGAGATTAAACTCACAGAAAGATCAAAGGATCTTGGTGTTGGAATATCCAACAATATTGAGAGGGGGGGTGAATCAGTATTGCCTTCTTTTTCCTTTTATTAAAAAAATTAGTACAAGACACAAACAATCAAACAAGTTAGGACACAAGATTTTATCGTGGAAACCTCAAAGAGCAAACCACAAACTCATACTCATTAATAAGATGAATTTTACAAAATTGTTTATCTGCTTCTACAAAAAGGATGCAACTACACCCCATATTTTTCCTGCTGCTACAGACAAGGATGCTACTACACCCTGGATGTTTTGCTTGTTGCTACAGACAAGGATGCAACAACACCCTGTTTTCTAGCTTCTACTGGAAGGAGGCTACGACCTCCTGCCTTCCCTAGCACCACCCTACCTCCCTAAAATGTTTCTGTAATCTTCTAGATCTCCCTCTTTCGATTATATTATTAATTCTTCTTCATTCTGCTGGTCTCTGTTTTTTAAACACTTAGCCATTTTTTCTTTCTAACCTTAATATGAAAAACTAATATTTTTCTAGCTTTTGGCAGATTGATTTCTTCCTTATGTCGTCACCATAAGAAAAACTAAGAACATGGCTAGATAGCCAGTTCATCAAAGAACAACCCCATGCCCTCCGATAAATTTATCATCATCAGGACAATCTCTGGCGGGCATTTCCAAATGACTTATCAACCTATATTTGAACATCAAAACACATTTCTTCTCATTTTGGCAGACTTCTATCTTCTTCCTCAAACCTCTTTTGGGTAAGATAATCATATGGTCAGATGCATAACTAAACAATCTAAGTCCTTGTACATTTAGAATAATATTATCCATCATATACAAGAGGTGGCGGGCATTTTACAAAGGCTACTTGGGTAGATTTGCAAGGAGTATTTATACTTAGACAATTTGTCCCAAACCTAAGGTGGATTTTTTATTTCACCAAAACCATGAAACAATGATACTAGGGGATGTAGGACACCTCAATGAGCACAACACAACTTGTTTCAACCTCATACTCTTCTTCATTTTCCCTAAGCAGGCATTTTACTGGAGTAGTACAAATATGTCTGGTAGACAGTTTTGGCAGATCCATACCTTTCTCCTCAAATACCTTTTGGACCATCTGGGACCATGGTTGGATGCACCAACAAACACTCTAGATATCCATACTCTCAAAATATTTTTTTCATCATCCTATGAGATGTGGAGGGCATTTCCCTGAGGCCACTTAGACAGATTTAACATTAATTCCATACATAGGCAAATTTCTTAAGTTGGTCCAATCTGCCTAAAACATTGTTTTGACAGGTCCATAACTTCTTCCTCAGCCACTTCCAAGACAATCTAAATACATGTTCAGGTAGGCCAAATACAAAGCTACAAGATACCCATATGGTGTGGGAATTCTCTTCAACACACAATTTGTGGAGGGCATTTCTCTAGAGCAATTTTGACTAATTTGACCCAAAAAAAACTTTCTTTTGGGAGACCTGTATCTTCTTCTTGAAGGTTTTGTTTTTTTTTTTTGTTTTGTTTTTTTTTTTTGTTTTTTTTTTTTTTTTTGTTTTTGTTTTTGTTTTTGTTTTTGTTTGTTTGTTTGTGTTTTTTTTTTTTTTTTTTTTTTTTTTTTTTTTTTTGTTTTTTTTTTTTTTTTTTTTTTTTTTTTTTTTTTTTCTTTCTGAGAACTGGGTCCATGGCCAGATAGATATTTCAACAAACTATGGGATGGCAGGTCATGGCTGGCATTTTCTTCTTCTTATGAATTATGGTGGACATTTTCATAAGACAGCTACTTTAGGGTAGTTTTTCATCACTTAGTTTTACAAACTACTACTAGAATGTAATAATGACATCATGAGACATTAGGACACTGACATGTGTCTTTCCTACCTTATCACACATGCCCATCAACAATTCTTTTGTCATTAATGATCTCCTTTGACATCAATGACAATCATACTTAACATTCTCCCCCTTTGGCATTGATAGCAACCACTCCTTGATTTACTCCCCCTTTGACATTAATGACAAAGGATTCCTTTGGAAAGCTCCCCCTATCAACATATCTCCCCCTGACATGATGCCTTTTTCTCCTTTTTATTCATTGCAAAGAAATTACTCCCATCTCTTGTCTAAGATGCTCAAATGCTTCTTGGGTAGTGGCTTAGTGAAAATGTCAGCTATCTGTTCTTTTGTGTCTACATTTTCCAATTTGACAACCTTTTGTGACACTTGATCTCTTAGAAAATGATTTTTTATTGGAATGTGCTTTGTTTTAGAGTACATAATAGGATTTTTTGACATGTTTATAGCACTAGTGTTGTCACAATTGATTATTATTGGATTCTCATACTTCACAAGCAAGTCTTCCAAAGTCTGCTTCATCCAAATGACTTGGGTACAACATGATGCAACAGCAATGTGTTCGGCCTCTATTGTAGATAGTGATATAGATGATTGTTTCTTTCTAAACCATGATACCAAACAATTTCCTGAAAAGAATGCTGCCCCACTGGTACTTTTTCGATCATCAACACTTCCCAATCTGCATCAGTAAATGCTTTTAAGGTGAAATCTTGGAATTTTGGGTACCATAAACCATACTCTATAGTGCCTTTTAAATATCTGAAAATTCTTTTTACTGCTGCCACACGTGTTTCCTTGGGAGATGATTAAGATCTAGCAACCAATCCCATAGCTTGCATCACATTTGGTCTTGTAGCTGTCACATATAGTAGGCTGCCAATCATGGATCTATACATGGTATGATCCACTTCCAAGGACTCATCATTATTGCTTAGCTTACAACTAGTGATCATGGGAGTGCTAACAGGCTTGGAGCCTTCCATATTGAACTTCCTAAGCATATCCTTGATGTACTTGTTTTGAGAAATAAAGATTCCTTTGTCTGATTGATAAACTTGTAGTCCCAAGAAAAATGTTAATTCACCCAAACTCCTTTTTCATTTCAGAAGCAAAATTTACACTTAGTATTTGTAGATTGCTTCCAAAAATGATATCATCTACATAAACAACAACAATGATCATATTCTTATCCTCGATCTTTATGTAGAGATTATTATCGGTGGCTCCTCTTTTATATCCTTTTTGTTTCAAGTAGTTATCTAGCTTTGAAAACCATGCTCTTGGGGCTTTCTTGAGACCATAGAGTGCTTTTCTTAGTTTGAAAACATAGTCCCTATTCTTTGACAGGAGTAAACCTTCAGATTGTTCAATATAAAATTCCTCTTCTAGCTTCCCATTTAGAAATGCAAACTTGACATCCATTTGATATACTTTGAAGTTTTTATAGCATGAGAATGCCAAAAACATTTTGATTGCTTCAAGTCTTGTTACAGGTGCAAAGGTTTCTTCAAAGTCAAATCCTTCCACTTGAGCATATCCCTTACACACTAGCCTTTATTTATTTCTGATCACTTTACCATCTTCATTGAACTTATTCTTGAAAACCCATTTGGTCCCTATAACATTCTTGTTTGTAGGTCTTGGAACAAGTTCCCAAGTTTTGTTCTTCTCAATCTGATCTAGTTCTTCATCCATGGATTTGATCCAATCATCATTTTTGCTTGCTTCTGTAAAGTTCTTAGGTTCCACTACTGAATGTAGGGCTTGTTCAGTAAATAATCTCCTTCTTGTACTGACTCCTACATCTTTGTCACCTATAATATGTGTTTCAGGATGGTTCTTTTGTATTCTTCTTGATGGTGCCTTTGTATCATCTCTTGGAGAATATTCATATTCATTTTCTTGTGATTCTTCTCTTTCTTCTTCCTCTTCTTCTTCTTCTTTCCCAACCACATCTTCATTCTTTTGCAAGCCTTCTTTCTCATTGTTTGTTCTTGCATCTTAATCTTTGCTTCTTATCCTTCTTGGCGTCATGTCATCCACTCTTACATCTGCACTCTCTAAGATCTTTTGTAATCTTTGATTGTAACATCGGTAAGCTTTCTTGGTGGAGGAATATCCCAAGAATATTCCTTCATCAGTTCTAGAATCAAACTTGCCAATATCATCTTCATTCCTCTTTATGTAGCACTTGCTTCCAAACACTCTGAAATACTTGACTGATGTAGGTATTCCATACCATAGTTCATAGGGAGTCTTGTCATTATTCACTCTGAGTTGTCCTCAGTTAAGTATGTAGGAAGATGTGTATATTGCTTCTCTCCAATATATATCAAGAAGTTTTGCTTCATTTATCATGGTTCTGGCAGCTTCTTGAATTGTCCTGTTTTTTCTTTCCACCATGACATTTTGTTGAGGTGTCTTTGGAGCTGAAAATTGTCCTTTAATCCCATGGGTTTCACAAAACTCATTGAATTCATTTGAAGTGAATTCACCTCCATTATCTGACCTAAGACATTTGACTTTTTGGTTTGTCTCATTTTCCACCATTGCTTTGAAAGTTTTGAACTTTTGAAAGGTTTCTAATTTTTCCTTGAGAAATGTTACCCAAGTCATCCTTGTGTAATCATCAATGAGTAACATAAAATAATACTCTCCTTGCAATAGTTTAGTCCTTGTTGGTCCACAAAGGTCAGTGTGAACTATTTCCAAAAGATGTGAGGTCATATGTTCTTTTGACTTGAAGCTAGATTTGGTTTGCTTCCCATGCTGACAATGTTTACAAAATGCATTCATAGGTTTCACAATTTTTGGTAAATCTCTCACAACCTCCTTATTACTTACCTTGACAAGATTATCAAAGTTTAAATGTCCCATCCTTCTGTGCCATAACCAGCTTTCATCAATCATACTCATGTAGCATTGATCTTCATTTTCTAGGATGTACACATTACTTGAATTTATTACAGCAGTCCCAACAAGTCTCCCTGAGTCCTTTTTTCTGATTTCACATTTCTTAGAGTCAAAGGTGCAGATGTACCCTTGGTCACAAGTTTTACTTTTATTGATGAGATAAGGATTTAGGTCTTCTACTAGCAACGCATTTTTAGCTTTGATCTTGTTATTGATAGTGGTTGTACCTTTGCCAATTATTTTGGAAGACATATTATCTCCAAAAGTGACTCTACCTTTATTATCTCTTTTTAGGCTTATGAATTTACTTGGGTCTCCTGTCATATGTTTTGAACTCCCACTATCAATATGCCATAGATTCTACTTTTCTGTCACACATAGAGCAATCATGGATTTCTCCTCTTTATTCTTTTTCTTCCAATCCTTTCTCTGTTTTTTGTCTTGGAATTATTTTGCAGCAATCCCTTTTGTAGGAGTCATTAGTTTATAGTTTCTTGCTATATGTCCATGGTTATTGCATTTGTAAGACTCTATGTCATATTTTTGAAGAGGTGCAAAGAAATTATGATTCCTTGCTTTTGGTTTGTTACTAGATGTTCTTTCCTTGTAGTCACAAAGCTTTCTATATGCTTTGCAATTTAGGGCCTTATATCCAAAATTATCAGTTCCTTGATTCAGGGTCTCATTGATCAGTTAACTGACTGAAGCACTTAGAGAGGCACCTAATGAGACTAGTTTGAGCTCTATTGACTACTGATAGCTCCTCATGCACCCACATTGGAGTATCCTTCCCTACATCAATGCCCATGCACTCAGTTAGAATCATTTAGACTCATTTGACTGACTATCTGACATTTATGACTACTGCCACTGGTTTGGATGATGTCTCCAATGCTATCCAAGCCACACTTTGAGGAGAATTCGAATGAAATTAGACGCATTCAAATCCATTTGATTATATTCAATTATTATTCATTTTACAGAGTGCCAACTTACAGCTGATGTACGATACAACATTTTTTCTCCATTTTTTGTGTAATGAGTGATTATTGATTCAACATTTCTTCTTCTTCTTTCTACACTTCATGAGTGAATTCTAGTGAGGTCTGCTACTATTGAGTGATTGTATTCCTAAAATATCACATGGTATCAGAGCTGATAGAAGCTATTCGAATTGCAGCAGCAACAGTTGCATCTATTGCCGTAGTTGCAACAATTCCTTGAGCAACTGTCTTTCATTGAGCGCCAGAAGCTTTTGAGTTTCCACAACAAATCCTAGTGCTATTACATTGAATTCACTGGAGCAATGCAGTGAGGTCTAGCCAGGCATGAAGAACTTAGTCACATGTTCTCAGTGTCCTAAGGCAGTGTTGAATTCGAATTACAGAAGATCTTCTTTTCATAATTCTCATTTGTTTTGCAGGAATCTCCCTCTTTCAGCTTCAAATTCTTCAGTATCATGGATCTCAAGTTGAATTCATTCAACTAATTCGAATGGAAGGAAAAAATGGACATCTTCTTGAAGTCGAAGAGTCTTTCCATAGTAGTGAATGGCTCTTCAATTGAGCCCACTGGTGTAATAGAGAAATCCAAGTACTTAGACAAGCTTGATGAAGCAGTAGGACCGCTGCTACTTAGCATTTCTGAAGATTTGCACTTTCATGTTATCGATTTGAAGACTCCAAAGGAGGTTTGGGACAAGCTCGAATCCCTCCTTGGCCATAAAGATGATTTGAAGGGGCATAAACTAGAAAATGAGCTCATATCCTTGAGCCCAAGTAGTTTCGAAACTACCATTGAGTTTCTCAACAAATTCAAGAACTTGATTTCACAGTTGAAGAGGTATGGGATTGAGAAGGAAGAAAACAACTCATCCTTGCCATCCTGTCGAAGCTTGGCCCTGATTATTTAGTGTTTGTTTCAACCTTCCATTCAACAAAGTTGTCCATTCCAAAATGGAAATTCCCTTCGCTTGAAGACTTAATCCAATCACTAACTCTTGAGGATGAGAAGCTAGTGCACATGGGAGTGATAAAATCCAAGTTGGATTCAGCTCTTACAGCTACTAATTCAAGGAGAGCGAATGGCAAAGGAAAACAAAAAATTCTTATAGAAAGTTGAATGACCAAAAGCAGAAGGAGGCTCCCATATAGTTAGATGGAGCCTCGAATCCTAAGAAGGACAAGAAAACTCACAAGGGAAAATCCAAGTGCACATACTGTATTCGAGAATATCAACCTGAAAGTTCATGCATGAAGAAGACCATATGTTGTTCAGGATTTCTACCTTATAAGGAGGAGAGGGACGCTACCAATGTCTGGGGTGACAGGTAAATACATTGATATATCACATAGGCTTCTACAAAAGGAAAGAGATCAATATTCTTGAAGTCATACCGTATTAACGACGTTCGATCCTAGCTTTTGCTCGATCCTTCGATCGATCCTTCACTTGATCTTCCGTTTGGTGAACCTGCAATACAAAAGACACCTTCCTCAACGTATCTTGACTGATATAACAATGATGAAATTGAAATGCAATTTAGACATCAAATACAATCAAGCATTTAATCCAAACAAATATACAATCCATTAGACATTCGATTGGGACAGGAAGGGTATTTAAACCTTTATTGTCAAAAGCGAATAACCAGTACAATTATACCTAATCATTCAGAATGCTTGTGCAACCAGATTTTGGGCTCCTGCTCTTCACACTAACTTTGGAATTCCTCCAGTATAACAACCCTTAATGCATAGTTTCTCTCCCCCTCTCTCATTTATCCCCCTTGTATTTATGGGACAAGGTAGGCAGTTTGGATTGAGAGGTAGTTTGATTGGGAAGTTGGGGAAGTTGCAAATCAACTTCAACTAATCCCAATTCGTCAAACTAATATATTTTTTGATTTCATCTTAATATGTGAGCAAGTTTCATCAAGGTATAGTAGCGCACAGTATGCAACTTCAGTGCTTTACAACCAGCGTTTGCAAGATTTTTTGAGGTGTGCGCTACTATGCAAGAGGTAAAGTAGGGCATAATAGCTGGTGTACGCACCTTTCATGCTTGTAGAGTGGTGCACATGTCCTGATGTGAGCTAGTTTACTATACAAAGAGTAGGGCATATGTCAAAATGTCAGATAAAATAGGATTTTTTCAGTTGTAGAGGGGTAAGTCTGGTCCATACATCACCTAGGACAATCTTGCTCTTTAATCCAAGTTGTCATTTTGTGTGATCAACAGCTAAATGTGATCACGGATGGAGAAGTGCAGATTTGACCTATAACAGATGCCCCCTAATGTGTGAGGTCAGAGGGAAATGATGGCCAAAATACATTATAATTCCAAGTCAGAGGAGGAGCAAGAAACCATAGAGCCAAGTCACAAAACCATTAACAAACCTGAGGGCTTCCACCGATAATGATAATGGGGCCCAAGGTACCTAGTATGATCCAACAAGTGTGAATAAGTGGAATTGACGTCGAACACTTGACGAACCTGTCAAATAAGAGACATTGATTTATTCTCATAATTCAACAATGAGGGAAATTGCCACTGGTGACTACAACCCTAAGGTACTAACCAAAAGTCTAAACTTCATCCCAGAGAAAAATGAGTTGATGTCGATGGGAAGAAGTCCGCTGGAAGGGAGGCCTTAAAGCATCCTCCATCATCCAACATGATGAAAGCTCAAATGGTATGAGCTGAAGTGGAGTAGGACATGTAACAAGATGAAACAAAATGACACCAGGATGTCCGACACATGAGGTCAAGGTGAACTGTAGAATGGATGACACAGGTTGTATCCTTGAATAGTAAGCATGGCACAAAGTGACTTAGGCAGTTTTCAACATGATGGGAAAATGATATAAGCCTGTAATGTAAGAGACATTAGTAGATCCTCCATATGGTAGGAAGAATAACCAACCGGGGGAGTAAACAACTCGGAGATCAAGTTCACCCTAAGGTCAAAAACTAAACCCAAATGAAATGAAAGACTCAAGTAGGTGCTGTGTTCAAGGATATGACTGACTGAAACTGCCTTTGAAACTGAAAGACGTGATATACCCTTCTTATCCCTTATTCTTTTTATATAAAAGAATACCTTTCTTGTTGTTTTAATGAGTCCAAGAAAGAATGAAAACTCAATGGATCCAACCATGTAAAAAGTTTAACGAGCCCATGGGAGGAAGACTCAGGACCTTCTTCATTGTTTACAGAGTTCGAAGAAGAGATAGAAGAATACTCTATAATACTAATCTCTGTAACACCCCGTTTTGACATTACTACCTGAACTACTATTATATGTTGTATTTATTTGACTGTGAGACCTCGTCGGTTGACGACACTGTGGACATATGGTCCTATTATTTTGCCGATATATATATATGTGTGTGCGTGACGATAGTATAATGATCAGTAGTCATGTTTAGATATGTATCATGTGTTAATTATGTCAATATATGGAAATTTACTAAATGATGGGTACGTGGATACCGTTACAGTTATATGTTGAGATAATGAATGTTATGCCAGGTGCATGGCGAATGAATGAGTTTATTGTCGTTATGATATGATGAAATATATGTGTGTACATATCGAGGATTTATGCAGGATATTCTATATTGTATGTCGAGTACTGACTTACAGGTTGAAACGGCTAAGTGATAGCTGGATCCTACGAGGTGGGAGGGCCTCGGGGACACGGACTTCGAAAGATAAAATGGTATGCGAGTGATGCATTATTTACTTTCGTATGGTTATTATGTTGTTATTATGATGTATGTTATGACATGGGTAGGGTAGGGTTTCAGGAAACTCAACCGCCCAGATCGGTTATACGATGACAAACCGAGTACAAGTGCAACGCTGTTGTTATGTCGAGTAGACATAATCCCTTGTTCCATTAGGGGGGGGTGGAGGCTTTACCCACCGTTTATCCCCGAAACCCAGAGTCATGGGAGGGCTGTGCTACGGCGCGCTCCCCAAGGTGTGTGATGATGACTGGTGGTTGCCTGCTGGGGAAGCTTGGTCGATGTAGTCGACACTTCCGCTTACGGGTTCTAGCTGGAACCGGTCATGACTTGACATTCCAGGGTAGTCCAGCAGAGGACAGGATAGGATGTGGAAGTTAGTAATGATGTAGGTAGATAGGTGTAGTGTGAAGTAGGGGTGAAAACAAGATCTAACTGTAGGTATGTAAAACCCTTGTTTGAGTATGTGTCGTAACTCAGAAATGTATGAATTGTCGTAACTAATAAGACTTCAGTTAGTTAAAGGATTGTACCTTGCAAACTATGTTAAAACATGTGTCAGTAAATAATAAAGTTACGTGATTATGATCGGTGTGCGTGAATTATTATTGTTAGTGTACTTACGCGAGGTATGTAAGCAGTAGCTACGCTTACATAACTCGCCTACATATTTATAAATTGTGTAAAATATTGTTGAATAATGATGTTAATTATTGTCGTTTCATAATTAACTATTGTTGATCAATGTTAATAATGTCGATTAAAGTTAGTAATGATGATTAAGGCTAACAATGTAGATTAATGTTAATTACTGTCAATTAAGGTTATTAATGTTGATTAATGTTAATTATTGTACATTAATGATTAATTATTGCTGAGTAATAAACAGGTTACGGTTAAATTATGTAGTAAAATAATGCAACCTAGTTAGTAATGATTAATCGAATGCTAATGAGATGTTTAGTAAAACTAAGGGTTAAAATGGTTAAATGATTATTGTAATGTAAAATTTAGTAGTATTAATTTGATAAGTAAATATTAATTACAAGGTTAGATAATTAATTAAGAAGTATGGATAAGAATTAAGTTATAAACCATTAGTTTTATAAGGATCATGCTTAAGATTAATTAGAAAACGGGATTATTATTGGTAATTAATAAATTGAATTAGTGAATTTATAATTAAAGAGAATTTACATATTAAAAATATTAGAAACCATTAATTAAATGATTAGGTAATTATAATTAATGGTTTGATAATTACTGTTAATTAAATTAAATGGGGAAGCATGCAAGTTAAACTATATAATATGTATATAACATTTATTATTTATTAATTAAATGGTCAAATGTTGAATATGAATAAGGATATGTTAAAATTGTTATATTAAATAAATGATTAAATTTAATTGAATTAAAGGTTACGGTTGAGAAGTGACCCAACCAACACTTTTAATATTAAATTAATATCTAAAAAGTCCAAGTCCAAGTTGAGGGCTGAATGGGTTGGAGGAAATTTAATTTAGGGATAAGGGTAGTAATGGGAAGAGTCGGCAAATTTGGTATAAGATGTGGAAGGGGGGAAGGAGAAGGGGATCCTTTTTCTACCTTAGTTATTTTGGGAGGAAGTTTTGGGAGAGCAGAGATAGAAATTTGAGAGCAGAGCTCAAAGGAGCTGAAAGGGGGTTTTGCTGGAGGTTTTTCTAAGGGATATAACGGGTTGGCTTGTACTCGGTTTGGGCTCGGGGGTCCAAAGGGGTACCTTTGGAGCTGGGTGGTCGGCGAGACCTCGCCAGTTGGCAGGGTGGCAAAACTGGTTCGGTTGGTTGAGTTTCAGAACTGTGGGAAGGCTTTTGACTGCAGGGAAAAAGGCAGGGAGAAACGGCAAACAGGGACAGCAACAAAGGGAATCTGCAAGCTACCTACAGGTATTTTCCAGCAGGTAAATTATTCATTTCTACTCTATCAAATTATTATTTTCGGTTATATGTTACACGTTATTTCACCTGCACATGAGAAATAGATGTTAGATTTTACATGTAAACTCAGATATAATTTACATGCATAAAAATAGACGTATGCAGAAAATCAAAACAGAAATTTAGAACAGTGTGAAAACAAAGAAAACACAGATTTTATTGAAGAAAATTAGAAAACCTAGGAAACCCAGAGTCCAAACTGGCCATATTTCAACTAAAGGGGGCCGCTTTGAACTGGTGGGGAAACCAAGAAAGGCAGCTACACCTTACACCAGACACGGTTCCATGGGAACTGTTTGTGGAAAAATTCAAGGGGAAGTACCTACCCGCATCCTACCAGGAAGAACAGGCAGGGGCTCTTCATGCCTTGGTACAAAGGCACCTATCAGTGGAGGAGTATGAAGAGAGGTTCATGGAGTTAGTGAAGTACGTCCCTTACTTGGACAATGATGAACGCCAGGTTGAGCGCTTCGTGTATGGGCTCAATGCCAAGATCAGGGCTCAGGTACGGATGTGGAAACCGACTTCGGTCGCCGAAGCAGTCGATTGTGCTCGTTACACTGAGGAAATGTTGGGTGCAAAGCCCATCAGGTCATTCAACTCTTAGCAGTCAGGGTTTGTGGGGAAGGCCCCTCGAAGCTACCCTCGGGGAGGATATGCGAGGCCACCTCCCTACGGGAACAGGAGCACACCAAGAGTCGCAGCGGTTGACAGATCAGTGGCAACTAGGGCGGTGCCCCAGTCGGCCACAGGGACTCACCAGGGTACGAGGAATTTCAGAGGAACAGCCGGTAGAGGAAGGGGTCCTAGGGGGAGGAACCCCTCTCAGAGGTCTGAGCAGGTTATCTCGCCCGCTCCATTACAGGTTGCTTGTTGGGGATGTGGAGGTCCACATTACCAGCGTAACTGTCCCGAATTACGATCCGGTACAGTGCAGCGAGAAGGAAAAGCTCCAATGGGGAGTGGGGGTAGTAGGCATCAGATCTCGGCTGCAGTAAACAACCATCAAGCAGAGCACCAATCCACTGTGGTCGAATCATCAGGTACGGTCAATAATGTCAAGCTTAGAATATTGTTTGATCCTGGTGCTACTGATAGTTTCATTTCTCCATATGCATTAGACAAATGTGGGTTGGCAGCCTACGAGCATGATGATTTCAGCTTAGTCGAAATGGCTTCAGGGGTAAAGCAAGCAGTAGGACCTAGTGTCGATAAGTGTGTAGTGGATCTCGGGGTGTGTGTTACACAAGTCAAAGTGTACGTCACCACCCTCGGAACTTATGATCTCATCATAGGTATGAATTGGCTTGAGGAACATCGAGCTTTCTTGGACTGTTATGGGAAGAAAGTTCTTTGCATTAATGACAACGGAGAGGCCATCAAGATCCAGGGTATCAAACGGAAGGTGTCCCTACGTTTCATATCAACGATGAACGTAAAGCGATGTATGCGACAAGGATGCCAGTTGTACATTGTTGAAGCGGTAAACAGTGAGAAGGGACCCTCCTTTGATGACTATCCAGTGTTAGCTGAGTTCAGTGATGTATTCCCAAAGGAATTACCTGGGTTACCTCCTAAAAGGGAACTTGATTTTACCATTGAGGTAAAACCCGGTTCAGAGCCAACATCAAAGACACCTTACAGGATGACGGCCCCAGAACTTTGTGAGTTGCAAATGCAGCTGAAGGAACTGTTAGATCTAGGGTTCATCAGACCAAGTATTTCACCGTGGGGTGCGCCAGTAATCTTTGTGAAGAAGAAGGATGGTTCCTTGCGTCTTTGCATTGATTACCGAGATTTGAATAGGGCCACCGTGAAGAATAGGTACCCGATACCTCGAATTGATGATCTCTTTGATCAAATGAAAGGGGCGACAGTCTTCTCAAAGATCGATTTACGATCAGGTTACCACCAGCTACGGATTAAGGAAGGTGATATACCTAAGACTGCTTTTCGAACCAGGTTTGGGCACTATGAGTTTGTGGTGGTACCCTTCGGTTTGACCAACGCCCCAGCCGTATTCATGAGTCTCATGAATAGTGTGTTCCGAAAATACTTAGATCAATTTGTGCAAGTCTTCTTGGACGACATACTCATCTACTCCAAGAATGAGCAGGAGCACGAGGAACACTTGCGAATAGTGTTGTCATGCTTAAGGGAGCATCAGTTGTATGGTAAGTTGTCCAAATGTTCGTTCTATCAGAAGGAGATCCATTACCTAGGGCATATAATTTCCGGTGAGGGAATTTCTGTGGACCCTGAAAAGGTGAAGGCCATAATGGATTGGCCCGTACCAAAGAATGCGCATGAAGTAAGGAGCTTCATGGGGTTAGCCGGGTATTATAGAAGGTTTGTTGAGGGTTTCTCAAAAATAGCGAAACCCATAACTACCCTACAGCGTAAGGGCACTAGGTACGAATGGACAGATGAATGTGATGCCGCATTCGCCGAGCTGAAAAGACTACTGACGAGTGCACCAATTCTACGGGTTCCGGATATGGAGAAGGAATTCACAGTTTGCACCGATGCTTCAAGGCAAGGTTTGGGTGCAGTATTGATGCAGGAAGGTGGGGTAATAGCTTATGCGTCGAGAAAGCTAAAAACACATGAAGAGAATTACCCTACTCATGACCTAGAGTTAGCTGCAGTGATGTTAGCTTTGAAGCTTTGGAGACATTACCTTGTTGGACGAAGCTTTGAACTCAAGTCTGATCACCAAAGCTTAAGGTATATCTTCACTCAGAGAGACCTAAATGCTAGGCAAAGGCGATGGAGTGAGTTCATGAGCGAGTATGATTTTGGGATTTCCTACATCAAGGGGAAGGAGAATGTGGTAGCAGATGCCTTAAGCAGAAAACCAAGACTTTTCTCTCTTATACCTTTGAAGGTGGATTTGAGGGAAAGAATTTTAGGGCAGCTACTCGGGGATAGTTGGTACCTAAAGGTCACAGCAGCACTCCAGAATGGGAAACCGGTGGGACCAAAGTTTGAAGGCTATGAGTTGGAAGCCGATGGTTTGTTACGGTATCAAGGGAGGATGTATATTCCTAAGGAGGGAGATATTAGAGAGACTATCCTTAAAGAAGCCCACAGAGCAGTGTATTGTGCACACCCGGGTGTAAAGAAGATGTATGCAGACATGAAGCAACTCTTCTTTTGGGCAGGGATGAAAAGCGACGTGGTCAAATTTGTCGCTAGATGCCTTGAGTGTCAGCAGGTAAAAGCTGATCATCACCACCCGGCAGGCCTGTTGCAGCCACATGACATTCCTATGTCGAAGTGGGAGGTTATCTCCATGGACTTCGTGGTGGGATTACCTCTTACCTCTCATAGGCATGATGCCATTATGGTCATCGTTGACAAACTAACCAAAACTGCTCACTTCATTCCAGTTAAGGAGACCTATGATGTCACGGACGTAACACGTGTATTCATAAATGAAGTTGTTCGTCTCCATGGGTTTCCCAAAAAGATTATATCGGATAGAGATTCCAGGTTTACATCCAGGTTTTGGACGAGTTTGCAGTCAGCATTGGGTACTCAGTTGAACCTAAGCACTGCTTACCATCCAGAGACAGATGGACAAACAGAAAGAGTGAATCAGGTGATGGAGGACATGCTTAGAATGTATGTCATGGATCAACAAACTCATTGGGAAAAGCACTTACCTTTGGTAGAGTTTGCTTACAACAACAGTTACCATAGTTCAATTGGGATGCCTCCATATGAAGATTTATATGGAAGGCCATGCAGGACACCATTGAGTTGGGAAAGGTTAGAGGATCGAGTAATTATAGGACCTGAGTTGATTCAGGAGATGGAAGAACAGGTTGTTCAGATCAGGCAGCGGTTAAAGGAAGCACAGGATAGACAGAAGAGTTATGCCGATGCGCATAGGGTTGACCGAAGCTATAAGGTGGGTGATGCAGTGTTCGTCCGCATCAGGCCTAGCAAAAGTACCATCAGGTTTGGGAAAGGGACAAAGTTGTCGCCACGATTTATAGGACCCTTTGAAATTTTAGAAAAGGTTGGACCCGTCGCGTATCGTCTTGCGCTGCCACCCCATTTGCACAAAACTCATAATGTTTTTCATGTATCTGTTTTACGACATTATGTAGCTGATGAGTCACATAAAATAAATTGGAAGGAACTGCAGGTTTCGGACGAGGGAACCATCAGGGTCGAACCATTACTTATATTGGACCGCAGGGTTAAACAGTTGAGGCACCGTTTGGTGGACCAAGTTAAGGTCCAGTGGGACCGATATAGCCCAGGTTCTGCTACCTGGGAGGACGCAGAGACTATGCGTCGTGATTATCCCACACTATTTTGATCATAACTTCGGGACGAAGTTTCCTGAAGGGTGGGTGTATGTAACACCCCGTTTTGACATTACTACCTGAACTACTATTATATGTTGTATTTATTTGACTGTGAGACCTCGTCGGTTGACGACACTGTGGACATATGGTCCTATTATTTTGCCGATATATATATATGTGTGTGCGTGACGATAGTATAATGATCAGTAGTCATGTTTAGATATGTATCATGTGTTAATTATGTCAATATATGGAAATTTACTAAATGATGGGTACGTGGATACCGTTACAGTTATATGTTGAGATAATGAATGTTATGCCAGGTGCATGGCGAATGAATGAGTTTATTGTCGTTATGATATGATGAAATATATGTGTGTACATATCGAGGATTTATGCAGGATATTCTATATTGTATGTCGAGTACTGACTTACAGGTTGAAACGGCTAAGTGATAGCTGGATCCTACGAGGTGGGAGGGCCTCGGGGACACGGACTTCGAAAGATAAAATGGTATGCGAGTGATGAATTATTTACTTTCGTATGGTTATTATGTTGTTATTATGATGTATGTTATGACATGGGTAGGGTAGGGTTTCAGGAAACTCAACCGCCCAGATCGGTTATACGATGACAAACCGAGTACAAGTGCAACGCTGTTGTTATGTCGAGTAGACATAATCCCTTGTTCCATTAGGGGGGGGTGGAGGCTTTACCCACCGTTTATCCCCGAAACCCAGAGTCATGGGAGGGCTGTTCTACGGCGCGCTCCCCAAGGTGTGTGATGATGACTGGTGGTTGCCTGCTGGGGAAGCTTGGTCGATGTAGTCGACACTTCCGCTTACGGGTTCTAGCTGGAACCGGTCATGACTTGACATTCCAGGGTAGTCCAGCAGAGGACAGGATAGGATGTGGAAGTTAGTAATGATGTAGGTAGATAGGTGTAGTGTGAAGTAGGGGTGAAAACAAGATCTAACTGTAGGTATGTAAAACCCTTGTTTGAGTATGTGTCGTAACTCAGAAATGTATGAATTGTCGTAACTAATAAGACTTCAGTTAGTTAAAGGATTGTACCTTGCAAACTATGTTAAAACATGTGTCAGTAAATAATAAAGTTACGTGATTATGATCGGTGTGCGTGAATTATTATTGTTAGTGTACTTACGCGAGGTATGTAAGCAGTAGCTACGCTTACATAACTCACCTACATATTTATAAATTGTGTAAAATATTGTTGAATAATGATGTTAATTATTGTCGTTTCATAATTAACTATTGTTGATCAATGTTAATAATGTCGATTAAAGTTAGTAATGATGATTAAGGCTAACAATGTAGATTAATGTTAATTACTGTCAATTAAGGTTATTAATGTTGATTAATGTTAATTATTGTACATTAATGATTAATTATTGCTGAGTAATAAACAGGTTACGGTTAAATTATGTAGTAAAATAATGCAACCTAGTTAGTAATGATTAATCGAATGCTAATGAGATGTTTAGTAAAACTAAGGGTTAAAATGGTTAAATGATTATTGTAATGTAAAATTTAGTAGTATTAATTTGATAAGTAAATATTAATTACAAGGTTAGATAATTAATTAAGAAGTATGGATAAGAATTAAGTTATAAACCATTAGTTTTATAAGGATCATGCTTAAGATTAATTAGAAAACGGGATTATTATTGGTAATTAATAAATTGAATTAGTGAATTTATAATTAAAGAGAATTTACATATTAAAAATATTAGAAACCATTAATTAAATGATTAGGTAATTATAATTAATGGTTTGATAATTACTGTTAATTAAATTAAATGGGGAAGCATGCAAGTTAAACTATATAATATGTATATAACATTTATTATTTATTAATTAAATGGTCAAATGTTGAATATGAATAAGGATATGTTAAAATTGTTATATTAAATAAATGATTAAATTTAATTGAATTAAAGGTTACGGTTGAGAAGTGACCCAACCAACACTTTTAATATTAAATTAATATCTAAAAAGTCCAAGTCCAAGTTGAGGGCTGAATGGGTTGGAGGAAATTTAATTTAGGGATAAGGGTAGTAATGGGAAGAGTCGGCAAATTTGGTATAAGATGTGGAAGGGGGGAAGGAGAAGGGGATCCTTTTTCTACCTTAGTTATTTTGGGAGGAAGTTTTGGGAGAGCAGAGATAGAAATTTGAGAGCAGAGCTCAAAGGAGCTGAAAGGGGGTTTTGCTGGAGGTTTTTCTAAGGGATATAACGGGTTGGCTTGTACTCGGTTTGGGCTCGGGGGTCCAAAGGGGTACCTTTGGAGCTGGGTGGTCGGCGAGACCTCGCCAGTTGGCAAGGTGGCAAAACTGGTTCGGTTGGTTGAGTTTCAGAACTGTGGGAAGGCTTTTGACTGCAGGGAAAAAGGCAGGGAGAAACGGCAAACAAGGACAGCAACAAAGGGAATCTGCAAGCTACCTACAGGTATTTTCCAGCAGGTAAATTATTCATTTCTACTCTATCAAATTATTATTTTCGGTTATATGTTACACGTTATTTCACCTGCACATGAGAAATAGATGTTAGATTTTACATGTAAACTCAGATATAATTTACATGCATAAAAATAGACGTATGCAGAAAATCAAAACAGAAATTTAGAACAGTGTGAAAACAAAGAAAACACAGATTTTATTGAAGAAAATTAGAAAACCTAGGACGGGTTTTACAATCTCTGGATTTTAATATCGAGCCGAGATCTATTCTTACTCGCCGGTGTTTTCAATTTTAAGGAGTCTGAAAAACTTAAACAATAACTCCATACACCTACTCGTGGATTTTGATATCGAGCCCAAGTAGGTTAATGCTTGCTGGTGTTTTCCTGTTTGTAGAGTCTGAAAAAATTAAACAATCCTCTATACACCCTCTCGTGGATTTCACATCGAGCCCGAGTAGGTGAGTTCTCGTTTGTTTTCATGTTTCGAGATCCTGGAAACCCTAAAGAAGGCTCCAAAAGGTCCTTTTTTGTAAAGTTAGTCTCCTCCCCCGAAAAAGTGTAAAACAATGGAAGAAGAACTCTTCTAGCCATAGATGACTAGAGTATTCCTTTTTCATAAGTAATACGCAAAAGTTTGGAAAAGGGTTAAACTTATACTTAAGTAGATGGGCCTTCAATTCCTTTAACGAGCTTGAAGAGGACAAGTCTACTCGGCAATCTTGTCATATTTAAAGAGTCTAACAAGAGCTTAGAGAGAACCCCATAAAAATCTTTTTCGTAAAATTTTAACGAGTCCGAAAAAGTAAACTCGTGACCTCCTTACTGTTTTTAACGAGCTCAAAGGAAAGATGGAAGAATGCTCATAGATTCCTTACTTTTTTTAACCAGCTCGAAGAAAAGGTGAAAGAATGCTCGTAACTTCCTTACTATTTTTAATGAGCTCGAAGTGAAGGTGGAAGAAATGCTTGTAACTTCCTTACTGTTTTTAACGAGCTCAAAGTGAAGGTGGAAGAAATGCTCGTAACTTCCTTACTATTTTTAACGAGCTCGAAGGAAAGGTTGAAGAGATGCTTGTAGCCTCCTTACTGTTTTTAACGAGCTCTAAGTGAAGGTAGAAGAATGCTCGTAGGTGGATCAATGTCCAAATGAATGGCAGACTACATTATAGACTCTAGGAAAACTTCATCAGAGGGAAGTATATTATCCCAAATAGAATGCATGTCTAAACATTCAAATGGAGTCATCACCTGGTCAATTGCTGGGAACCAGTCCTGAGAAGGTAAGCATGGATTCAGAGGCTTATTCTTAGTAGCAATTGGACTCAAGGAACAATATGCCACATAATTTGATTGTGACGTAGTAGTGCCTACTGACGAGGGACATACCTGGTCTATAGTTGGGTAATAAGAGGGATCAACAAATGTAAGCTGATCGATGGTGACAATGCTTTCTTTGTGAGAAAAACATATCATACGAAAGAGCGTAGACACCACATCCTACATAGTATATACATAATCATGCCATAGGATCATATTAAAGTCCATAGGGTCCTTTAAAACCATAAAATCAACTAAGACTTTTTTTCCACCCAAAGTAACGGGTACTTGAGGGAGGAATCCCAATGGTTCACTAGGTCTTTTATCGAAAGTCAACGACCAATTAAGAACTGGAACATTGTTAGGAAAACCTAAATCTCTCCAAGCATAAGGGGATACGACACTAACAGAGGCTCCTTCATCTACAATACATCGATGAACCGCATGGTTGCCGATATCAACCTTTATCTGGAAATGTGTAGCAGAAGGAAGGCTAGGCCCAGTTAGACTATTCCAATCAAAGGAAATGATGCCAGATCTTGGTAGGGGTTCACTAGGCACAGATGAAGTGCCCTTATTTTGAGATATATCCAAACTGGTAATGCAGAAGACTTCAGGGACAGGCGCATCAGTCTCCAAAGGACTGATGGGATCGGTCGAAGATTGCATCGATTCGATTGCTTCACTCTCTGAAGAAAGAGTGGGGTTGACCAAAGATTGCATTGGTTCAACCACTTCATCAACCAAAGGTTGATCAGGATTTTGGGAATCTATAGACAGTTCAGGAGCAGAGGATCCTTCAGACATGGACCACACTCTCTGCACCTCTAGAATAGTAGGGCACCAGTGAGTAAGGTGATCTCCCTTACAAAGTTTACAAGGGAGCTTTGGCTTGCGTCCTATAAGCTTAGACTCCGCAACAACAACAATACTCTTAGCATGACTAGCATTGGCTGATATCTTTCCCCCAGTGTGACTTGCATTGGCTGGTTGCTCAGAAGTAGAAGAATTTTGAACTATGGACCACACTCTTTGCACCTCTGGAATAGCAGGGCATCGGTGAGTAAGATGGTCTCCCTCGCAAAACTTACAAGGGAACTTGAGCTTTTGTTAATTAGGTTTGTTGACAATGTCAACGTTCTCAGCATGACTTGCAGTGGTCGATTCAGAGTCTCCAGTATGACTCACAGGAACTGGTGACTTGCTATTAATATGACCAACAGTGATCAATGATGTGTCCTCAACATTAGAAATAGTGGTTGAAGACATATTGTCAGTATAATTTGCATTGAATGAAAGCTTGCTCCCAGCATGACCTCCAGAGGCTGGGTAGGTGCCCCCAGCATGAATTCCAGAGGCAGGGTGGTAAGGTTTAGTATGATTTCTAGTGACTGAGCGAGTTCTCCCAACATGACCACCAGAGGTTGGGTAGGTGCCCCCAACATGACTTCCAGAGGTAGGGTGGTAAGGCTTAGTATGATTCACAGTGACTGAGTTTTTTTTCCCAGCATGAACTCCAGAGGCTGGGTAGGTGCCCCCAGCATGACCTCTAGAGGCTGGGTGGTTGCCCCCTTGCTTTGGCATCTTCTTCCTATTCTTCCTTCGTCTATTCCTTTTAGACTACTGGTTACTAGTATTACTACTTTCACCACATGAGGTAGAAGGAGGAGGAGAAGATGTTACTGGCGAAGCAAGCATAGGGTTCTGATGCTCTTGATGTGAAGTGCTTACTTGAGAAGCATCAAGAGTATGCAAGGCGTTCAGAGTGGAAAAAAACCAAACCGGTAGCCCTATAGTGAATCCTCGAAGATTCAAAGTAGCCATTAAGGGAGTACCAATGTTCCCAATGAATGGAAAAGCACAAGGATCCCCTTGAACAGGGGTCCCTTTATTGGTGCTAACCGGGATGCTATCCATAGTTCCAACTCAATGGGCCAGAAAATATCTAAGGCCAACTAAGGGAGAGAGGCACAAAGAGCACAACACTACAAAATCCTAAGTATCCAAAACCAGGCAAACAAGGATGGTGAATACTCTCAATAGAAAGTCTGGGATGATCAGGGCCCAGAACAATATATTAGAGCATCGAAGAACAGTTATACAGCGTCCAGTTCATGTCCTCTGGGTGCAAGCATTTGAATCACCAAACCGCCCTCCCAGGATTACTGAAAAGGGTTACCTTCCGTATCTGTCCTAGGTACAATGAAAATAGCCTTTCACTGCCACCTATGTAAGAAGCCCTAAAGTCAAGATACTAAGGCTACCATTAACACGAAAGAAGCTTTGGGGGATAGTCATAGGTCTGACTAGAACACATGGGCAAGGTAGCTAAGCCCGAAATCCAAAAGGATCCCCATACACGAACCAGCCTTGGTGTATGCTCCGAATGAAAAGTGAAGGGGTATCCTCACTATTTCACCTTTGCAATACCTCGTGCTTAACTCTAGTTTCAGTGGAGCTTCTAGAACAACTTTGATGTCAATGGGTTTACCTAAAAACAATCTCACTATGATTATTGAGTAATGAAAATGGTTTCGGATAGTTAAAGTGTGTTCTAATCCGAAACCTTAGCCTAAGCTAGTTGGTGTAGTGACATCCCTAGAAAGAAAAGTTGCTAATAAATTTTATTAATTATTCTTTTTAAGGGTTGTTCTTTACTCAAAGGTTGCTGTTCATTGTGTGGCGTGGTTATGACAGAAAATAAAGTGTATAAAAAAAAAAAAACTTTCAAAGCAACAAAAGAGTCTTTTTTTTTTTTGTTTATGCTCTTTCCAAAATGAAAACTAAGCAAACCTAGAACAAGTTTTATTTTTCGATTTTCTTTTCAAATTCAAAACAAAGTAAACTACGCTACTTCGAAATGATTATAAGTCTCACTACTTTAAACTACCAAAATCATTTTTTTCCTTTTTTGATATATGTAAAAGAAAAAGAACTCAAAAATGGAAGCAAGTAAGACCTAAAAGAGAAATCTGAGTAAGGAAAAGCAACTCTAAGGCTCACAACAATCAAATCGATGACTTGACAAAGACTTGTCCTACAAAGTTTTTCAAAGGAAAAAGCTTTGGGCTTGGAAACAATGTGAAAAGAAAACATGGATAAGAGATTCTTGTAACGGAAAGGAAAACCTCAAAGGTTGCTCCAAAGCACCAAGAACCCTAAGAAATCACTAAGCCAAGCAAAAAGGTAGGCAAGTGAACAAAATATGGCCTTACAATCACAAAGACTCAAAAGAAATCAAACTAAAGGACTTCAACTTACTTGGACTGAAACTGAAAAACAATCAGAAAAGTGTCTAGACTCAAAAAGATTTTGAAAACACCCTAAGGACTCCAACTTGGGGTCAAACCCTAAATCAAAGGCCAAGACACCATCAAAGTGTGCTAGTGTTGCCACAAACAACAAATGTTATAAAACAAAGGTTTGTATACTTGCAACAAGCATCTAGGGTACAAAAGTGCAGCTATGTCCAACAAGGAACAATATGCGGTCTTCAAAAAGAGTCACAAACAAGCAAGACACCTCAAAAGTACTCAAGCAAGCAAATATGAGTTGAGGGACTTAGGAGAGGCTAACAAGACTCAACAAATCATTATAGACCTCAAGGATCAGTTAAGAAGGAAAAGTAAGAGGCTGAAATCAAACCAAACAAGTGGAAATCAAATCCCCACAACAAACAAAGAGTTACAGGAATATGCCCTACCCTGCAGTGCATAAGCTTGTGCACACTAGGAGATTTGATCTACTGTGCAGTAGTGAAAGTAGCGCTCATCATCAGGTATGCACTACTGTGTGTAGGGAAGACTAGCGTACATGTCAGAGAAGGTATGAAACAGGATTTGAAAAGGAAAAATGAGATGAGCCAAGCAAGGGAAAGCAGGTAATAATGACCTATAGGGCCTCTCAGAGGATAAAAAAGACCGAAAATTACTGGAAGGAAAACTAACTAGGTCTCCTAGAGCAGAAAACAACCGTATCCCCAACGGATTCTCCAGTCTGTCGTTCCAGATTTCTACCTTATAGCGAGGAGAGGGATGCTATCAACTTCTGGGGTGACAGGTAAATACATTGATCATATCACATAGGATTCTACAAAAGGAAAGAGATCAAGATTATTGAAGGCATACCTTATTAACGACCTTTGATCCTAGCTTTTGCTCAATCCTTCGATCGATCCTTCACTTGATCTTCCGTTTGGTGAACCTGCAATACAAAAGATACCTTCCTCAGCGTATCTTGACTGATATACCAATGATGAAATTGAAATGCAATTTAGACATCAAATACAATTAAGCATTTAATCCAAACAAATATATAATCTATTAGACATTTGATTGGGACAGGAAGGGTATTTCAACCTTTATTGTCAAAAGCGAATAACTAGTACAATTATACTTGATCATTCAGAATGCTTGTGCAACCGGATTCTGGGCTCCTGCTCTTCACACTAACTTTGGAATTCCTCTAGTATAACAACCCTTAATGCATAGTTTCTCCCCCCCCTCTCTCATCTATCCCCCTTGTATTTATGGGACAAGGTAGGCAGTTTGGATCGAGAGGTAGTTTGATTGGGAAGTTGCAAACCAACTTCAACTAATCCCAATTCGTCAAACTAATATATTTTTTGATTTCATCTTAAGATGTGTGCGAGTTTCCTCAAGGTATAGTAGCGCACAGTATGCAACTTCAGTGCTTTACAACCAACGTTTGCAAGATTTTTTGAGGTGTGCGCTACTATGCAAGAGGTAAAGTAGGGAATACTAGTTGGTGTGCGTGCCTTTCATGCTTGTAGAGTGGCACACATTTCCTAATGTGCACTAGTTTTCTATACAAAGAGTAGGGAACATGTCAAAATGTTAGATAAAATAGGATTTTTTTTCAGTTGTAGAGGGGTAAGTCTGGTACATACATCACCTAGGCCAATCTTGCTCTTCAATCCAAGTTGTCCTTTTGTGTGATCAACAACTAAATGTGATCATGGATGGGGCAGTGCAGATTTGACCTATAACACCATAGATCTCATGGCTTCACTTCTTGAGAAGAATAATCTTCCAGTACCTGCATGTGCTAGGAAGAAAGAGAGTGAACCATTTGGATCTGAGAACAAAGAGAGATTCCATGCCCTCATGGAAGGTGCATCAACTCAATCCTCCTTCATCATAGATTCTGGAGCATCAAGACACATGTCTTCCTACAAGGATCTCTTCACTGGATTCAAAGCTACTGTTGTACCATACATTATGTTGGGGAATGATTCTAAGGTCTCCTCTGAGGGGATTGGAAGAATCAAACTAGATCATGGATACTTCTAGGATGTACTCTATGTCCCCACTCTCACTGCTAATCTAATTTCAGTATATCAGATGACCCATACTGAAGAGCCCAAGAGGGTGATCTTCTCTCCTAATGAGGTCGAAATTCAAGACATGGTATCAGCATCTACCATTGCAAAAGGACTTCCAAATCATAAGTTGAAATTGTATGAGTTCTCACACTTCTTACCTCTCTCAAGGCAATCTGATCTTCACACTCATGAAAATGAAGAGAGTAGAATGTGGCATGAAATATTTGGGCATCTTAATTATCAATAATTGCAAGACATGCATTCAAAGGAGATGGTTGATGGGCTGGCCAAGATCAAGTTTTCCAAGGGAAACTGTCATGGTTGTTTGATGGGAAAGCATCATGAAAATAAATTTGAGAAGGGGAAGGTAAGGAGAGCCTCTCATCCTCTAGATATCATCCATAGTGATGTTGCTGGGCCATTTTCAGATCTATCTCTAAACAAAGCAAGGTATATAATCACCTTTATTGATGATTATTCCATATTTAGATGGGTATACTTTCTTAGATTGAAGTCAAAAGTATTTGGACTCTTCAAGTTTTTCAAGTCTTCTACAGAGAATTTTTTCGATAGAAGGATAAAAGCCATTCGCACTGACAATGAAGGTGAGTACATCAAGGGTGATTTTCAAACCTTTTTGCTGAAGAGGGCATTGAGATGCAACATACTATTCCCTATACAGCACAACAGAATGGTGTTGCTGAAAGGAAGAACAGAACATTGAAAGAAATGGCCATGTGCATGCTAAAGTCGAAAGGGTTGCCCCCTAGTCTTTGGGCATAAGCCATTAACTATGCCTCCTATATTCAGAACAGAGTTCCTCACAAAGGACTCAAAGACATGACTCCTTTCGAAGCATGGATGGGATACAAACCTGATGTGTCTCATATTCGAGTGTTTGGATCCATAACATGGGAAAGGATTCCAACTGAGAAAAGGACAGCCCTAGATCCACAAAGAAGATAGTGCATTATGGTGGGCTATGCATTGGATGCAAAGGCCTACAAGCTGCTTGATCCCTCTACTATGACTACATTTCTTGATAGGAGTGTACAGTTTTTGGAATGGCCTCTTCATTATGCTCATCTTGTTGAGCAAGAGAGATTTCCTACTACACCTCCACTACTTGATGAGCTCCAAGAGAGAGAATCTTCATCACATGACAGTTCATATTTAGAGTATGAGAGTGATGATGATGAAGAGCGAATACTAGATCCAAATCCATAAGAACCTAAAGATCTAGAAACTGGTTTAGAAGAGGAGCGAATGGGAGATCTAGTTCGACAAGAACCTGATGATCTCTCACCTGATGATCCTCCTCTTCCAATATGGAAAGCCACTACTCTCCGATCTACCAGAGATCTTGTTGGTGATCCAACTGATCAACTGAGAACCAGATCAGATTATCAGAATGGAAGGTTTCATCCTTCTCACATTACTGATCCATTTCAGATCGATCGATCCTTCTTTGGAAAAGAAGGACACTTGCCTCCTTCCGGGGTCAGTGATGACATGCAACATTAGCATCCTTCATTCTATTTTGAGGGAGGGATTTCTTCCCACTGGATTTTCCCTCTTTCCTCTTTTATTATTTAGATTGTTGTACGGGGTGACCTTTGGTCTCATTTACCAGGGTCCTACCATTTCATTTACTACCTCATAGTATAGCTTGCAGGAGGGTGTTGGAATATTCTCACCATCATTTTTTTAGTTTTCATGCCTGCATGCAATTCTGCATGCATCCAGTCATCTACATGCATTCGCATGCATCCAGTCATCAATATGGTAATATCCCAACACCTAGTCCTCATTGTGCAGCCCCCACGAGCCTGTTTCTGCTCAGCTTTATCCCTCCTAGACACTGATGCGCCCTTGTTTTCATCACTGGAGCACAAGTGTGCCTTATTCCACCTATTTAGGAGTTACTTTAGTTAGTTGGTTGGTTGATGACTCAATTCCTTGATTTAGGGGCTGATTGATCAATTAACTAACTGAAGCACTTAGATAGGCACCTACTTAGACTATTTTGAGCTCTATTGACTACTAACATATTGTCATGCGCCCAAATTGGGTTCTCCTTCCCTACATTAGTGCCCATGCACTCAATTAGACTCAGTTAGATTCATTTGATTGACTATCTGACATTTATGACTACTGTCATTGGTTTGGATGATGTCTCCAATGCTATCCAAGCCACACTTTGAGGAGAATTCGAATGACGTTTGAGGAATTCGAATCCATTTGATTGTATTTAGTTATTATTCATTTTACAAAGTGCCTGCTTATAGCTGATGTATGATACAACAGTTTTTCACCATTTTCTGTGTAATGAATGATTATTGATTCAACATTTCTTCTTCTTCTTTTTGCACTTCATGAGTGAATTATAGTGAGGTCTGCTACTATTGAGTGATCCTATTCCTAAAATATCACAAGTCATTGGTGGAAAATGGTTAAATATGTTAGGGGTTTGTGTGGACAGATATTTATTATATTTAGGGGTTTGTGTGGATAGATAAGCATTACAATAGTACACATTGTTGTTGATTATGGATTATAAAGGATAAGGGTTAGTGGTTATCGGGATCAAAGAGAGAGGTTTGATATTTGTTAAAACTTTATAGGGTCTAGGAGTGATAAGAGTTAGGTGTAATAGGTTATGGGTTTTAGGGGTTATAGGAGTTAAGATATGTAAGCAAAATTATTAAGTATTGTATAGTGGCCAACAAATAGGATTTCATGAGAGAAAATTTGGTGTCTAAAATGGGACTCATAAGAAAACGAGCCACCCTATAAGAAAATGAGAAACCTGATTAAAAAAGAGCCATTGGATTCAAGAAACAATAGAATTTAAAGAAAAGAGTCAACCATAATGGTCGACATGGCATATTTGACATTAAAAAAATAACTTTTTAATTCATATTTTCAACATATATCCTTGTCATTTTACTCAAATTTTGAGTGGGATTGGTCGTCTGATGTAGAATTAGATTCTACATCCAACGAGTACCCACATTGCATACTTTTGAGGTACACCACCCCACAAAAAATGAGAAATACATCAAAAAATGTAACACGATTTTTTGATGTATTTATCATTTTTCATGGGGTGGTGTACCTCAAAAGTATACAATGTGGGTACTCTTTGCATGCAGAATTTAATAATGCATTGGACGAGTGCTCGCACTCAAAATTTGAGTAAAATGACAGTGATATATGTTCAAAATACAAAGAAAAAGGGTAGTTTTTTTCTCTTTCCCTCCAAAACTCATAAATATTATTTTATTTTTTCCAAGGAAAAAAAGTAATTTAATTAAAGTATAATCAAATTAAATATTGCATAAAGGATGCTAATATCCTTTTCTAGATGTTAGCTTTTCAGCTTCAAAAATAAAAGGGGTTAATTCAGTACTGCACTGGGTCACAGTCCCATACACTATCAAATAATAGAGGTGTCTGAGTTCCCCAGAGGAACCCCAATAATAGATTTACCAATGTAAATAAAATATATACCAAAAAAACCAAAATAAAATTGAGTGGTTATGTTCCAATCCTTCTATAAATTTCTCGTGATAATATTCAAGAAAGGTGCCATTATTCTGTTCCAAAATATTCCAGTGTCCATGTGGAATAGTTAATCCCATCTTTGAGAGATGGTCTGCTTCAACATTTCGTTCCCTGAAAACATGTCGACAAAAGAAAGTGTCAATATCATCCAAGAGTCTCATTGTTTCTGTCATCACATAATTGAGTAAACTATTGTGGAAATGTTGAACTTTGTTTATCCAGTTAATGATGATCATGGAGTCTCCAAAAATATGAAGGTGTGTGCAATCATTTTCTCTAGCAAAAAAAATCACTACTTTTAGAGCCCAAAGCTCAACATAATTGTTTGACCCACATCCAAGGCACATTTGGATTTTAAATAGATGGTTTTCAGTCAAGTGAAGTATTGCACCCCTTCCACAAACCTCATTTTGGGAAGTCCCATCCAAAAAATCCCAAGGCTTTTGTTTGTTGATTTCTTCCTCAGCGATCACTCAGGGAAATGGAGGGTTATTTTCTTGAGGAAAATATGATAAGATGTTTGTGCAACTGTGTGCAACAAGTTCATGAATAGATGGATTATCCTGGAAAACCGCCCTGTTTCTAGCCCGCCAAATTCCCCGAACGGAAAGAAGAGGTAATGTATGAATTCTCGTAGTCTTTGGAGATGTGACCCATGATTTCCAGGCCTTCTCAATATCCACTATATTTCCTCTCCATTCTAGAGTTTGAAGCAACTAATTTTTCAGCTCAGCCTAGGTTTTTAAGGTAAAAGGACAGTTAATGAATAAGTGATGGATCGTTTCCTCGCATTTCTTGCATAGGGCTCACCAACCCGATCCCTTGATATTCCTCTTTTTCATTCTTTCCCAGATAGGGATATTGTTTTCCAAAATACACCACATAAAATTTTTCTCCTTTAATGGAAAATAAGATTTACAAATTCTTTTCCACCACCATTTGTATTCTCCAGCATGTGTTGCCTCAACCAACAATTTGTAATCCAAATTCATCATGTATTTTCCATGAGAAGCTGGGGACCAAATGAGTTCGTCCGGCATATCGAAAAGTATGACATGGGTGCTTCTAAGAGAAATTCCATATTAATTCCAAAGAAATACAAGATCAACTAGAATTCCCAATACCTACGAACTTTTCCACCCCCGATAGTAGAGGATGTTTGGTCCCCAGCTTTTGGAAAGAAGAGGTAATGCACAAATTCTCGCATTCTATGAAGATGTGACCCATGATTTCTAGGAATTTTCCATTGGAGTTCCTATCCATTCTAGAGTTTGAAGCAATTGAGTTTTCAACTCATCCCAGGTTTTTAAGGTAAAAGGAAAATCAATGAATAAGTGATGGATTGTTTCCTCACATTGCTTGTGGTGTAGGGATAAGCGCATACAAGGGATGGAGGGTATCGATGGTTAAATTTAACCTTTCAAAGCCTTCTATTATATTTCTAAGTTCAGGATTTAAATCAATCTCAGTTTCGTTTCACATTCATTCAGATTTAAGGAGTTTCAATATCTATATTGAAAGAAAATGAAAACTCGAGAGTACTTACCTGTCACAGAAAATCGTGATTCTGCCTCTAGCTACGTTTTGTGCAAATGATTTCTAGTTACCTGCCATACCCAGGTCAGGGTTTAGATCTATTCATCTCTATGATTTCCAATACTTGGCATACAACTTCACAGTCCACGGATCTTGTGATTTCATCCTCACAATCACCTGCGTAGCTATCACTGTAAATCGTGATACTACCCTGTCTCTATTGCGTTCGATGCTTCCATCTTCACTGAACCTTGGATAGTGTAATAACAAGTTTTGAACCTGACTATTAGATACTCATCAATGTAGATCACTCCGTTTGATCAACTCGATTGAATCAATGAAGGAGTAGTAGATTCACTTAATTAAATCAAAGAATTAGTGAGTTCTGTGAATACAATCCTAAATTGATTTACATAGAATTAACTCTCAGAAGATGACTGGAAAGCTAATCACAACATTCACACAGTCATGAAGTTCTTTAGAGCCATGAATAGATTGGAATTCTTTGCATTCGATCTCTGCACTGGAATTACAAAGGATTCTTCAATTCCTCCCTAAAATTAACTTTCTAATCTTCCTTCCATCTACTCTCTCGATCCCTCTCTACGGATTTAAACAAAATACTTATACACACAGATCCAAGAGATTACATCCACAATAGAAGGCTTGGATCTCTATTTACAAGATATTCTCCCAAAATATCTTAACTAAAACTAACTTAGGTTATTACAATCAAATAAGGATTCAAATATCCTTTTATTGGATTTTGTCCTATCTCAGAAATTCGAAAATGCCAGCAAATAGACCCAACTCCATTGCTTGTAAATATTTTTGTATTTTCTTCTAGGAACTCTTGCTTGTCTTCATGCCCCTGCATCAGACTCCCAAGGCCAAAATATTCATGGGCTCCTGTCCATGAGCTCCTTCACTGAACCGTTCATCTTCTATAACATTGCTTCAGTCACCCAAGTAGCATATGAAATTGGATGATCTTTCCATTTGATCAAATATTGGAAATATTCTTGTTTTCTGGTCTTCTTATAGACTTTCTTATCCAATATTCTTTTTGGATGCAATGTTTCTTTAATAGGTAATTGTTTTACCCAGTCAACTTCCTGTTCTTCAGCATCTTCCGTTTTAGTAGTTGTATCCTCTCCTTGATACTTGTATAAATCAACAACATTGAATATTGGAGATACTCCAACATCAGGAGGTAATTCAATCTCATAGGCATTTGCAGAGAATTTCCTTAGTATCTTGCAAGGTCCTATATTCTTAAGCTTCAACTTATTGTACTCCCTCTTTGGAAATCTTTCTCTCCTTGTGTGCCAACACTAAGTCTCCAACTTCAAAATTAACTTCCCTGTTCTTCAAATTTGCTCTGTTCTTGTATTTGATGCTGTTATCTTGTAATTTCTGTTTCACTTGTTCATGAACCACTTGTATTTCTGTGGCAAAGTCTTCTCCCTTTGCACTTCTGAACTCTGTTTCACCCAAATCCCTTAGCTCATATACTCCTCTAGGATGCATTCCATAAATGATATGAAATGGAATTTGACATGTACTTCTGTTAGGAGAATTATTGTAGGAAAAATCGGCTTGTGGCAATACATGATCCCATTGCTTAGGGTGTTCTCCCACAAGGCTCCTCAGAAGATTACCTAAAATTCTGTTGACAACTTTAGTTTGTCCATCTATATGAGGGTGATATGCAGAACTAAAACTAAGTTTAGTACCAAGCTTCTTCCACATTGTTCTCCAGAAATGTCCAAGAAATCTGGTGTCTCTATTCGAAACAATACTTTTGGGCAGCCCATGCAAGCGTACAATCTCCTTAAAAAACAAGTTAGAAACATGTGTAGCATCACTAGGTTTAAAACAAGGAATGAAATGGGCCATCTTTGAAAATCTGTCAACTACTAAAAATATTGAATCATTGCCCTTTTGAGTTTTTGGCAAACCTAAACAAAATCCATACTTATCATATCCCAAGTTCTATTTGGAATAGGCAATGGTTTGTATAGTCCTGTGTTTTGACTCTTCCCCTTTGCATACTGACAAATTTTACAATTCTTTACATACTTCTCTACTTCAGACCTCATCCTTGGCCAGAAATAGAAATGAGTCAATTGTTCAAAAGTCTTGTCTCCACTATGCTTCTCCTTGATCAAATTGTCTCTCATGGAACAACTTGGTATACACAGCTGGTGCTTCTTGAATAATAATCCTTCTTGTAGGGAATATTCCAACCACTTGCTACTGTCCATCAAAACAGGGTTTTGACATGCTATAAAGGCCTCCTTAAAATCTGCATCATCTTCATATAACTCTTTAAGAAAATCAAAGCCTAAAACTTGAATTTGACTTTCTTGTATCAATTGGTTTTTCCTACTCAAAGCATCTGCTACTTTGTTAGATTGGCTAGTAGTATGCTTGAATACAAAATTAAAGCTTTGAAGATATTCTACCCACTTAGCATGTTTCTGATTAAGCTTTGACTGTTGCATTATAAACTGTAATGCTTGATTATCTGAATAGAGTACAAACTCTTTAGTCATCAAATAGTGTCTCCATTTCTTCAATGCTTGTACAATTGCATAAAATTCCTTATCATAAGAGGAATAATTCCTTTTAGTGTCATTCAATTTCTCACTAAAGTATGCCACATGCCTGTCATCTTGGCTTAATACAACACCTATAGCTTCTCCACTTGCATCACACTTTACCTGAAATGGTTTGTTAAAATCAGGTAAAACCAAGACTGGTTTCTTTATGACCTTCTTCTTTAACAGCTGGAAACTTCTTCAGCTTCAACAATCCACCTGAAAGGCTGTCTATCCTTCTTGATAGTATCAATAATAGGAGCATTTATCTTGCTAAAGTTTCTTATAAACTTCCCATAAAAACTAACAAGATCATGAAAACTCCTTACCTCAAACACATTCCTTGGTGTAGACCATTCTGTGATTGCTTTAACCTTCTCTAGATCCATTTTTAATCCCTCATTAGAGACAAAAAATGCTAAGTATACTAACTCTTTCTTCATGAAAGTACACTTCTTCATATTCACTAGCAATTTCTCCTAATGTAACTTCTGTAAGACATATTTCAAATGCCTTAAGTGTTCTTTGGATTGACTGTAAATTAATATATCATTTAGATATACTATTACAAATTTCCCTATAAATTCTTTCAGTACTTCATTCATCAATCTCATAAAAGTACTGGGAGCATTTGATAAGCCAAAAGGCATTACCAACCATTCATACAGTCCATCATTAGTCTTGAAAGCAGTCTTCCATTCATCTCCTTCCCTAATTCTTATTTGATGGTAGCCACTTTTCAAATCTAACTTAGTGAAATACTTGGCTCCACTTAAACAATCCATCAAATGTTCAATTCTGGGCAAAGGAAATTTGTACCTGATTGTTATCTTGTTATAGCTCTTGAGTCAGTACACATTCTCCACTCACCATCCTTCTTTGGACTCAAGACTGTTGGTACCATTCAAGGACTTAAACTTTCTCTAACCAAACCCTTGTCTACCAATTCTTGCACCTTCTTTCTGATCTCTTCATTTTCTGTAGGAGTCATCCTGTGTTGATGTATATGTAACTTCGGAATGTATTTCATATATGTATTCCTATAGAGATGTTATTATTCCTCTATATGGAAGTGTTTGTATTCCTATAGAGATGTTATTATTCCTTTATACGGAAGTGTCGTCATTTATATTGTAAGTGTCGTAACTTATACTTGATGGGTTATTAGACCACCTTGTTGGGTTCGGCCCTGTATAAGTCATGTGGGTCGAAGGGTTTTTATACCACCGTATTGGGGGTTGGCCATGTGGGTCAAAGGGTTATTAGACCACCCTATTGGGGGTCGTCCCAGTAAGCATTATTTTATGTGGTTAAGTTAAGGCTGACCTAGTAAAGGTTATTAGGAAAGTCAAGTCAAGTATAAATAAAGTGCGGGAGGCACTCTATTTGATCATTCTATTCTCTCTCACACACTTTTGAGAATGGCGCACTTGTGGAGGAGGAGAATCTGTTGTTAGGAGATGTCTATCTCTTATGCTTGGGTTGTATCATTGCTCTATCTATCTCTGAGGAAGTTATTGGGGTTTTTCACCTTTATGGTTTTCCCCAAGTAAACTCTGTGTCTCTTGTGTGCTTGCATTATTGTGTCCATGATTGATATGCTATACATGTTATTCTCTCAGTTAAGATCCTATATCAGATTGAAATTATGAAAATACAACATGGTATCAGAGCTAGCCTGAAAGAAGGCATGGTATGGCATGTATGACACTTGTTGCACTTGCGAAGCTAGGGCTTGATATAGAAAAAACCAGTCATCGTATCACTTTCGCTATAAATAAATTTTGGCAAGGTTTCAGGGTCTGAAAATCGTACATGGAGATGCTAAGACACCCATGTACCTTATGTCCAAAGGAAAACCTATGATTCATTGTACTTTGTGATTTATGATCTGTACAATATAGGGTTTCTGCCCCTTCCAGATCTCAGTCATAAAAAGATGACCTTGGAAAAAAGGTCATAACTTGGGCTAGGAAGCTCCAAATGAAATTTCATAAAATGTGATAGGTAGTGCATGGACTGTAATTTATCAGGTAAATTTTTTAGAGGCCGAAATTGAACCAGTGACATGTGGCATGCCGTACAAGTTCTCTCCCCTGTTTTATCCCATAAACAGGTCATTGCGACACTTGGCATAACTCTCTCTCAAAGAATCCAATTGAGGTTAGACCTGTGGGGTTGGAAAGATGACAGGTCTGGCTACCACAAGTAGAAGTTTCAGACCCTTTGGATCATAAAGTGCGGAGCTACACCAGAAACAATTAGGTACATATTTATGTCAAACAAAAATATTTTTTGAGCACCTTCATTCATGGCTTCGGGAATTTAGGGTTTCGGAGAAAGATCAAATTTTTGTAATCAGAGACCATGGATAAATGCTACTCATCAAAATAGAAATTTAGAGACCAAGATCAGAATTTTTGGTTGGGCAGAAGGCTGGGCTTGATCAGACCCTAGTTCGAGACTTTGATTAGAAAAGTGGAAAATTAGGGCTTCTGCAAAAATGGGAATTTTTTAAATCTGTGACCACGACTGGAAGCTACTCAGAAAAATAGAAGCTTAGAGCTTTGGATTGAACCTTTTGATTGGGAAGAAGGGTGGGCTTTATCAAACCCTAGTTTGGGGTCATGTCTAGTGAATCTGTAAGTTTCAAAGGCAAATTTGAGGGGTGAAACTTTGCAGTTTTCAAATTCTGAGTATACCGGCTTGATCAGCTCATCAAGGCGCATCTTTCTATCCTTTCAGAAGTTTGAAATTCAAAGTTTGATTTTTTAGGTTTTCTCTGACAAACCCTAATCCATCTCCAGATCCAATTCCTACAAATCAAGTGGATTGTGTTAATCTTAGAAGAGAATGGATTGGTCACCTGCATAAGTGAAGAAGTTCATGTTTTAGAGGGAGATGAGGCTAAGGCCTTACATAAGAATATTTCAAGCAATCTCGATAGGTATGACTTGCAGGTATGTTTCGAATTCTGTTCATGGTTAAGTTTATGATATATTTGTCTTCATGTCATTATGGTTAGTACAATCTTGATTAATTACTAGACTTGTCGTATCACCTTAATAAAATTATGAATACATGATAGAAGATATTTATTGATTAAGGTTTTGACACTTATGATTGTGCTAATGCATTGTGATGTTGTATGAGGTTTATGTTGTTCGCTAACATGAAAGGTACATCAAGAAAGACAAATCATGTTCTAGTTAAAGAACATATGACCATGGTAACATGAAGACAAAGGTTCATCCATTGCCATGGATCACATAGAAGATCTACTTACGAGGTATGTATAACTTGGTTAACCTATGAGATATGCAGGTTACTAGCACAAGTCACTTAAGAGAACAAGAAGACATCATGTGGGTATGTTAGACAATAACCAACTAACATATTAATCCAGGTATGTTTTTTCCTATATCGAGTTAGAATCCTACCTTGTGTAAAGTATGTGATAATGATTATTCATAGGTTTGAATAAACATGGGTGTATGCATATTATGTCTCTTACCTTTATTGATGATATGACTAACCAGAAAAGCCTTTTGGTCAAATATGAATATGCATGAGTAAGAGAAGTCTTCCTTAAAACATTGAATGCTAATGCTTATTATCTGTGTTTGAAATGATCATGACTATACATGTTTTAGATTATTGTGTTTTGATAGTATTGAGAATATACTAGTAAATTTATGATTATGTATGAGATCTCGAAGATATCACAATAATGATACTTGTAAGCATGCATAGTGATCAAGGATGGATATAAGTTCAAGGACAGGTAATCCAGGAAGCAAAGATCAAGAGGGAGCACACTCCAGTAGTTTCTGCAAGAATGCATATATTCAGAGGGAGTCCACCCAACAAGCAAACAAAGATAAGTATTTGAATTATCATTTCTTGCATATTTGATTGTTTAAATAATACTGTTCAATGATGTATATACTGATGTTCCTAGAATTAGGCTGTGTATTTTGGCATATTAGAATAATTGCATTAATGAACAGCATACTACTAATATGCATGTAATAGGTAAGTGGCCTATGGCACTGTACAACATTCCATTGCTACTTATCTAGAATGAAACCTCTTTGCTGACATGTTGGGAGTAGTGCAAACTTTTAACAATGTTCTGGTAGAGATTGGAAGGCATCTAGAAAGTTACGTGATATGGATAAATGTTGTATTGAAGCATTGGCTAAAATAATTGCATGACTGTATGACATATTTCTTTATGTGTAAGAATTTGTTCTGAAAAACTATGAGAAGTTTCTAATCATGCAATTTAACTTCTTTTGTAGGAAAGATCGTATACGAACACCTACAAAAGAAGGACTATGACATTTGTTTCAACAACAAAGTTTTCTATTGAAGATATTGAATATATTGAAGTTACCAGGATTCAGGAAGAATGCCATGATCGAGGAGTACCAGTCAATCATGAAGAATGATGTTTGGGATGCAGTCCCAAGACCTGAAGGGAAGCCTGCTGTGACTTCCAAATGGATCTATAAGATCAAGCATGTTGCAGATGGTAGCATGGAGAAATTCAAAGCGAGGTTTGTAGCTTGTGGCTTCTCCTAGAAAAAGGGATTGAGTATGAAGAGACTTCTACACCTATATCCAGGCACACTTCCATCAGATCAGTACTTGCTCTGGATATAGTGATGAAATGGAAGATACACCAGACAGCTTTCTTGAATGGTGTAATCGAAGAGGAAGTGTATGTGGAGCAGCCACTTGGTTTTGAGACACATGACGGGAAGTCATATATGTGTAGAACTTGGTATGGTAGGATAGACAACTTTCTATCTAGTTTGGGCTTTACCAAGAGTAAAGCGGATTCCAACCTTTACTACAAGGTTGAGGAAGGAAATCTAGTGATACTACTTTTGTATGTGGATGACCTATTTGTTACAGGTGAGGATAGATTGATTGTCGACACGAAGCAGAATCTTGCTGCCAAGTTTGAGATGAAGAACTTGTGGATGATGCACTACTTTCTAGGCATGGAGGTGTGGCAGAATGCAGATGTAATCTTCCTTGGACAAGGGAAGTATGCAGTAGAGATCCTGAACTGCAAGGACATGGCCACACTTATGGCATTGAACCTGAAGCTTCTGTGTGATGCTTCATCTGAGCTGGTTGATGTCACTATGTATCGTCAGATGATTGGGTCCTTGATGTACCTGATGAACACAAGACCATATATTTGCTTTGCGGTGAACACATTGAGCCAGTTCCTGATAGATCCAAGCAGTGTTCACTTGGTTGCTGTAAAGAATATTCTGAGGTACCTGAAGGGTACAGTTGATTATGGGCTCAAGTATGATGTGAATCAAAAGTTTAACCTGCAAGGTTATGTTGATTCAGATTGGGCAGGTAGTGCTGCAGATAGGAAGAGAACTTCTAGGTGCTGCTTCAGTATGGGATCAGGTGTGATCTCTTGGTTTAGCAGGAAGCAGTCCTGTGTAGCACTGAGCATAGCTGAAGCAGAGTATGTTGCAGCTTGTTTAGCTAGTTGTGAGGCAATATGGCTTCAAAAGCTACTGTCTGAGTTATTTGATCTCTTGCTAGAGGCTACTGGTATCTTTTGTGACAACCAGAGTTGTGTGAAGCTGTCTGAGAATCCGGTGTTCCACAACAGGTCGAAACACATTGAGATCAAATATCACTATATCAGGGATATGGTGTAGAGAGGAGCAGTGAAGCTCCTGTATATTGCAACAGATGAGTAGGTTGTAGATGTGCTGATGAAGCCACTAGCCAGAGTGAAGTTTGAGTACTTCAGAGAGAGGCTTGGTGTTCTTCAAATTGATGACACTTCGAGGAAGAAGTGATGGACACATTTGTAGGAGACATTCCAAGCATGGTGAGAGAAGGATCCTTCCCATGGCTGTGGATGTAAGTGCTGGATGATGAGCATCAGGATGATGCTCCAGTTACTGATCTGTATATGCATCATGTTGGATGCTTGTTATGATCAGTTAGATCATGTATATGTATATGCATCATGTTGGATGCTTGGACCATGTATCTGTATATGTATCAGGTGGATACATTGTATGATCAGGTAGATCATGTATGTTGATATATATATCAGGTGGATACATTGTATGATCAGGTGGATCATGTATCTGTGTATGTATCAAGTGGATACATTATGTGATCAGGTGGATCATGTATGATGATATGTATCAGGTAGATACTTGGTATGCATCAGGACGATGCATTGTATGATCAGGATGATCATGGATGACGAGCTTCAGGATGTTTCTCCAGAGGACATGCATCAGGACGATGTAGTGACGATGATCAAGATGATCATGTGTGATGAGTATTAGGACGATGCAGCGACGATGATCAGGATGATCATGTGTGATGAGTATCAGGATGATACTCTAGATTATATGCATCAGGACGATGCTGTGATGATGATCAGGATGATCATATGTGATGACATGTATTAGGTGGATACATTACATAATCAATTGGATTATGTGTGATGAATTTCGAAGACACAGATGCACATGAGCTTTTTGGACATGGTTGTAGATGTGTTCTCCCATGGTCGTGATGTAATTGATGGGATTTTCTGACATGGTGGTAGATGTGTTCTCCCATGGTCGTGATGTAATTGCCAGGGCCATTCAAGCATGGTTGTAGATGTGTTATCCCATGGCTGTGATATAAGTGCTGGGCCATTTGAGCATGGTTGTAGATGTGTTATCCCATGGCTACGATATAAGTGCTGGGGCCATTCGAGCATGGTTGTAGATGTGTTCTCCCATGGCTACGATATAAGTGCTGGGCCATTTGAGCATGGTTGTAGATGTGTTCTCCCATGGCTGCAATATAAGTGATGTGCCATTCTCGCATTGTTGTAGATGTGTTCTCCCATGGCGTAGATGTAAGTGTTGTCTGATGTGCATCTGGGTTGTGCTTTGTGAACGATGATCATGAGTATCAGGATGATACTCTATGGCCGTGGACAGGTTGTGGAGTAGCATTTAAAAGGTCTTGGGAGATCCGATAGGTTGATTTGTGTGCTCGTAATCAGTCCTGGTGTTAACACCCAAAAAGTGCTCACTAGCTCATTTACCACATTATATGGCCCATTTGTCCATTTTCCTACCATATTTCCATTAAAAATCCCAAAAAATCCCATTAAAAAGCCTCCAAAAGGCCTAAAATGCCTCCAAAAGGCCAAAAAAACCCTCAAAATAGCCTAAAAAAGGCTAAAAAGCCCCCTTTTCCTCCAAAAATAGCAAAAATCCCCTAAAAAGGGAATAAAAAATATAAAATAATGAGGAAATGGAGGAAAAAACCCTATACAGCTGCCTAAAACCATGTGTTTCCCAAAACCATGGGTCAGCACTCCACCACCAAAAATCTATAAATAGGTGATGGAGATCCCTTATTCCATATCCACAATCACAAGCACCCTTACTCTGCCAAAATCTCTCTCGAAACCCTAGTTCACCTTTGAACTATTTTCACCTGGAGAGCCACCTTTGGCCCATCCCCAACATTGGAGAAGGAGAAAGGAGCATATTGAAGCTTGGAGCATCCTCTTGGACACTGCAAAGGGCTTCATCAAACCTTGACACCCAAGGTAACATTAATAGTAAAAGTCATTCTTTTCATTTGATGTTTATGTTTCATGCAATATTTTAGAAGTAATTTAATTGTTGTTTTAGCTTAATTAGTTTAATTTACTGAACTGCTACTAAGGAGTCCATTCTCCTTAGTAGGTGCTCATTTGCACAAGCTAGGGGTAAAACCCTAGCTACAGTTTTGGCGACTCCAGTGGGAGGTAGCCCGCGACAGGTCGGGGCCAGGGGTAGGACGTGCTATAGAAAATGGTTGGGGATGCGAAGAAACACGGCCAATGATACCATCTGCAGCGTGGGATGCCCCCGGCGCATCATGCTGGGAGGACTCACCGTGAGGGGCGTCAGGTATAATGGTATAAAGGTAACTCGATTGGGCGTAGATGAGGTCGAACTGTTGTGCCTTAAGGATGGCTTCTTCTTCAGACTGGGGTCTTTCTGAGGCCACATCCTTAGCGATAACCGGGAGAAGGGATTTGAGGAACCAATCTAGGAATATACGGTCGTCAAGTTTGATCTTGCATAAGCTACGGCGTCGACGCCACTCATGGATGTGATCCGTGATATGGGTAGCCGTGTTTTGTCTACAAGATAGAAGGATTTCAACGCCCGCGTCATAGCGGACATGCTTCCTTGAGTACCTATTTCAGTTCCAGTCCAGTGTACCATGGATAGTATGACCCCAGTCACTATGATCCAGCAGCTCATCAGTTCCTTTGGTACCACACTCAGTAGCACTGTTGATTGTTCCAGTGCACCAGTTCTGCAGTTCACACATGATCCGCTCAGCAGTATGTCCCAGTTTGTGTCCCCTCTGGACTCTTATGATGAACACAGTGGTCATGTATTTTTCAGGTCCCCGTTTTTGGACCCCATTGTTATGTTATATCCTGATACGAGCATGGGAATGCCCGCCTCGTCCATATGATCAGACGATTCCTCATCCATTATTGAGGTTATATACTTTTAGTTATTGCAGTTGTTCGGGATCGTTGTTCCGGGCTTCAGTTTGTTTCTTCTCTCCTCTCCACACCCAGGAAAACCATTCATGACTTATGATGTCCATCGGCCATACGATGAGCTCCTGCCCTCGCACATCAGGGGGAAATCTGTTAACACCCAAAAAGTGCTCACTAGCTCATTTACCACATTATATGGCCCATTTGTCCATTTTCCTACCATATTTCCATTAAAAATCCCAAAAAATCCCATTAAAAAGCCTCCAAAAGGCCTAAAATGCCTCCAAAAGGCCAAAAAAACCCTCAAAATAGCCTAAAAAAGGCTAAAAAGCCCCCTTTTCCTCCAAAAATAGCAAAAATCCCCTAAAAAGGGAATAAAAAATATAAAATAATGAGGAAAAGGAGGAAAAAACCCTATACAGCTGCCTAAAACCATGTGTTTCCCAAAACCATGGGTCAGCACTCCACCACCAAAAAACTATAAATAGGTGATGGAGATCCCTTATTCCATATCCACAATCACAAGCACCCTTACTCTGCCAAAATCTCTCTCGAAACCCTAGTTCACCTTTGAACTATTTTCACCTTGAGAGCCACCTTTGGCCCATCCCCAACATTGGAGAAGGAGAAAGGAGCATATTGAAGCTTGGAGCATCCTCTTGGACACTGCAAAGGGCTTCATCAAACCTTGACACCCAAGGTAACATTAATAGTAAAAGTCATTCTTTTCATTTGATGTTTATGTTTCATGCAATATTTTAGAAGTAATTTAATTGTTGTTTTAGCTTAATTAGTTTAATTTACTGAACTGCTACTAAGGAGTCCATTCTCCTTAGTAGGTGCTCATTTGCACAAGCTAGGGGTAAAACCCTAGCTACACCTGGGATGCTCTTTCGAGGTTTTGTTGACTCACGTAATAAGTACTGAGGATTCCACAGTATGGCCAGTGATGATGAAGACCTAAAGGTGGTGGGCCTACATCCAGTATGAAAAAGGATTGGCTGTGTAGAACTTCCTATGACGAGTAGATTCAGAGATTGATTGAGATAGCGGCAGAAGTGACGATGACGATGATTTGAGGATGATGCATCAATGACGATGATCCAGAGAAGAAGACTTGTGCTAGAAGACATGTGTCGAGAAATACCTTCCTAGTTAAGAGGGAGTGTTGATGTATATGTAACTTCAGAATGTATTTCGTATATGTATTCCTATAGAGATGTTATTATTCCTTTATACGGAAGTGTTTGTATTCCTGTAGAGATGTTATTATTCCTCTATATGGAAGTGTCGTAACTTATACTTGATGGGTTAGACCACCTTGTTGGGGTCGGCCCTGTATAAGTCATGTGGGTCGAAGGGTTATTAGACCACCCTATTAGGGGTCGGCCATGTGGGTCAAAGGGTTTTAGACCACCCTATTGGGGGTCGGCCTAATCAGAATTATGTTATGTGGTTAAGTTAAGGCCCACCTAGTAAAGGTTATTAGGCAAGTCAAGTCAAGTATAAATAGAGTGCGGGAGGCACTCTATTTGATCATTCTATTCTCTCTCACACTCTTTGGATAATGGCGCACTTGTGGAGGAGGAGAAGCTATTGCTAGGAGATGTCTATCTCTTATGCTTGGGTTGTATCATTGCTCTATCTATCTCTGAGGAAGGTATTGGGGTTTTTCACCTTTATGGTTTTCCCCAAGTAAACTCTGTGTCTCTTGTGTGCTTGCATTATTGTGTCCATGATTGATATGCTGTAGATATGATATGCTGTACATGTTATTCTCTTAGTTAAGATCCTAGATCATATTGAAATTCTGAAAATCTAACATCCTGTAAGCTGCCTTGTTTGGTAAATTTGCTCCTGGAATCAAGTCTATATGATGGCTAATGCTTCTAACTGGAGGTAAGTCACCAAGCAAAGTATCTACAATGATATCTCTATAATCACTTAGCATGTCTTGAATTTCTAAAGGCAAATCAGAAATCATTGTGTTTGTAAGAATTACCTTTGGTTTGCAAATTACTGCAAAGTTCAATGTTCCTTCCTCAATTTGTTGCAGATACTCTTTCCCACTCACATAATTCCTTTGGACCATGACTTGTTGAGGCTCCCTCATCTTTCATTGGAACCAATGTATGATTAATTCCATCTTTATGAAGCCTGTATGTGTTTCTCTTACCATCATGTATGGCTCCTCTGTCATATTGCCAAGGTCTACCTAACAATATATGACACACATCCATAGGCATCACATCACACACAACTTTATCTGTGTATTGTCCCAACTGCATCTCCAACTGACATTGCTCACTAACTAGCAATTGGTGTCCCTTTTGAAGCCAAGACACTTTATAAGGTGTAGGATGTCTTATCCTTTTCAGATTCAATTTCTCCACTACCTCCATGGATACCAGATTATCTGTGCTACCACTGTCTATGATCAGCTGGCAACCTTTCCCTTGAACTTTACATATTGTTCTGAACAAATTTTTCCTCTGAGCTGGCTCAATAGATTCCTTCTCTGGTTTTAGTAACACTTTGTTCATAAATAGTAATTCTCCTAACTCTGGTATGTTTTCTCCCTTTGGAATCTGGTGTTCTTCTCCTTTAGCTGGAGCAACAACAACATTTCTCTGATTAGTACTACCATTTTCTGGACAGTCATAGGATTTATGTCCTACTTTGTTACATTTGAAGCATCAAATTTCTCTTCCTCTGCCTCGGCCTCCTTGTCCTCTAGACCATCCTCCTCTGCCTCTAGTATCACAATATGTAGGTTCCTTCTCTTTAGAGGTGCAACTAGTTCCATTTTTAGGTGCAGTATATCCTCCTCTACCCCCTTGGCCTTCCTTTCCTTTAAAATTCCCCCTACCTTTTGGCAGATTGCTTCCTTAGAATTTTTCCTTCATCTTTCAGTGCCATCTGATAAGCTTCTTCAGCTATCCTTGGAGACATCATACTCAGTTAATCCTGAATCTCCATCCTAAGAACATTTATATATCTAGCCACCTTCTGTTGGGTGTCTTGAATTTGTCCATCCCTAATGCTGACTTTATAGAACTCCTCTGTGTACTCTCTGACTGTCAGCAATCTCTGTCTGAGATTCTGCAATTGTCTGTACAATGAAAGTTGATAGTAACTTGGTAGAAATTTCTATCTGAATTTCACAACCAATATAGTCCAATTTATAATTGGTTGTTTACCCAACCTTATGCTCTTTGTCTGCACTCCATCCCACCAAAGTGCTGCATGTCCCTTCAACTTTGTGACAACAAATTTGACCTTTCTCTCTTCTGCCATTTCTTCATAATCAAAGAACTTTTCCATCTCATTAATCCAGTCAATTAATTCTTCTAGATTAAGATTCCCTTTATAAACAGGGACTTCAGGCCCAGGTTTTGAAGAAGATCCAAACAAATTTTTCAAGAACCTCATCTCAGGAGTCAATCTAACAGCTTCTTCCTCATCTGGGGATTCAATCTCAGGTTCACTAACATCTCCCTCTGGATTGTTCCTTGAGTTCTTAACTCCATGGTTTCTAACCTTGCTGTTACTCTCTCCATGACTTCTAGTGCTTGGGAATTGGCTATGGGCCTTCCTCTGCGACCACCACGACCTCCACGCATTCTAAAAGACATATTATATCCCTTTCTCCTAGTTCTGAGATTCTGATTAGTGACAATTTTCTGCTTTGATACCACAAATGGTGTAGGGATAAGTGCAGGCAAGGGATACAGGGTATCGATGGTTAAATTTAACCTTTCAAACCCTTCTATTATATTTCTAAGTTAGGGATTTAAATCAATCTCAGTTTCGTTTGACATTCATTCAGCTTTAAGGAGTTTCAATATCTATATTGAAAGAAAATGAAAACTCGAGAGTGCTTACCTGTCACAGAAAATCATGATTCTGCCTCTAGCTACGTTTTGTGCAAATGATTTCTGGTTACCTACCATGCCCAAGTCAGGGTTTCGATCTGTTCAGCTCTATGATTTACAATACTTGGCATACGACTTCACAGTCCATGGATCTTGTGATTTCATCCTCACAATCACCTATGCAACTATCACTGTAAATCGTGATACTACCCTGTCTCTATTGCGTCCAATTCTTCTAGCTTCACTGAACCTTAGATAGTGTAATAACAAGTTCTAAACCTGACTATTAGATACTCATCAATGTCGATCACCCCGTTTGATCAAATCGATTGAATTGATGAAGTATTAGTAGATTCACTTAATTAAATCAAAGAATTAGTGAGTTATGTGAATACAATCCTAAATTGATTTACACAGAATTAACTTTAAGAAGATAACTAGAAAGCTAATAAAAACATTCACAAAGTCATGAAGTTCTTTAGAGCCATGAATAGATTGGAATTCTTTGCATTCGATCTCTGCACTAGATTACAAAGGATTCTTCAATTCCTCCCTAAAATTAGCTTTCTAATATTCCCTCCATCTACTCTCTCGATCCCTCTCTACGGATTTAAACAAAATACTTATACACACAGATCCAAGAGATCAAATCCACAATAGAAGGCTTGGATCTCTATTTACAAGATATTCTCCCTAAATATCTTAACTAAAACTAACTTAGGTTATTAGAATCAAATAAGGATTCAAATATCCTTTTATTGGATTTTGTCCTATCTCAGAAATTCGAAAATGCCAGCAAATAGACCCAACTCTATTGCTTGTAGATATTTTTGTATTTTCTTCTAGGAACTCTTGCTTGTCTTCATGCCCCTGCATCAGCTTGCATAGGTCACAGCAACCCGGTCTTTTGATATTCTTGTTTTTCATTCTTTCCCAGATAGGGATCTTGTTTTCCAAAATACACCACATAAAAATTTTCTCCTTTAATGGACAATAATATTTGTAAATTTTTTTCCACCACCATTTCTCTTCCCCAGCATGTGCTTCCTTAGCCAACAATTTGTAACCCAACTTTAGAGTGTATTTTCGATGAGAAGTTGGGGACCAAATGAGTTCCTCTGACATATCGAAAAGTCTGACATGAGTGTTTCTGAGAGAAATTATATATTCGTTCCAAAGAAATCCAAGATCAATTGGAATTCCCAATACCTTTGAACGTTTCCACCCCCGGTGCCATAAAGTAGGGGAGTTTTGGTCCACAATTTGATTTAAGTGAAAAAATACGCGAGTATGAAGGAACTGTAGTAGAGGTGGAGGAAGGATATGTCGATTTTGGCACCCCAGCCAGGGATCTGATCCAATACAAACCTGTGATCCATTGAAAAATTTCCAAAATAAGCCTCTTTCAATAAGTGAGAGTGAAGAAAGGACGAAATTCCAAATAAAAAAGATCCCCACCGTGTTTTTGGATGGATTCCTTAACTAGGTTAAAATTGAATATGGAGCAATGAGTTTATGTTTCACCACCTCGGTCCAAATATTATCTAAGGATAAAATTCTCTATCCATTTTTTTCTACTAGTGATTTTGCAAACATATGAATATGTTTTAAGCCCCAGCCTCCTTGGGACTTTAGTTGTGCAAGTCTTTCCCAATTGACCCAGCGAGAGACAGAAGAATCTGAGTTTCCTGACCATAAGAACTGAAAGCATATTTTACTTGCTTTGTCCAAAATTCCTTTTGGAATCCACACCAAAGACATCCAGTAAACTAGTATTGCTTCCAAAACTGATTTTATGAGTACTAATCTTCCTGCTTTGGATAACCAACGATGGCTCCAAACCTTTAACCTTTTTTCCAGCTTTGCAAGTAGCCACCCCCATTCATTATTTTTATAGTTCTTTGGTTTTAATTGGAACCCTAAATACTTGAGACCATCATCAAGATTTTTGGTTTCAAAAGGGAACAGAGCCACATACCTTTGAGCTTCATCAACTTCTAATAGAAAAAAGGTGAGAGTTGACTTGTGAGCATTTATTACCATACCAGTCGCAATCTCAAAGAGTTTCAGAATGTTGTCCAAATTTTCTGGGTCCCTCACTGAACCATCTCAAAAAAGAAGGATGTCATCCACAAATAAGAAATGGGTGATCTTAAGTGTATGAGTGATTCCAATTCCATTAAAAGTTCCCTATCTTCTAGCATCCAAAATGGCTCTACTCAGACCTTCCGCTACTAGTAATAAGAGGAGAGGGGAAAGGGGAAAAAGCTGACGAAGACCTATTTCAGCTCCAAAAAATGAAGTGGCTTCCCCATTGATTAAGACTGTGAAGGAGGCAGTTGTGATACAATTCATTATCAATTTGATGAATGCATAATCAAAGCTCAAATTTGTCATTAGCATTCTTAAATATCACCAGCTAACTCTGTCAAATTCTTTTGATAGATCAATTTTGAGAATTGCACCTTTAATTCCTTTTGTTTTTTGTGAATGAAGGCCCTCCTGTGCAACACCTATGGCCTCATGTATCTGTGTTCCCTCCAAAAAACCAAATTGTTCTGGAGAGATAACCATTGAAAGAATTTTTTTTAACCTCCTAGCAATGATCTTTTCCACTACCTTATAAGTGATATTGCATAAAGAGATCGGTTTGTAGTCATCCAAAGTGAAAGGAAGATCTGATTTTGGAATCAAGGCTATGAAAGTAGCGTTAATGGGAGGGTGCACGATTAATCCCATCCTATATTCCTCCACCAAATGAAGAAGATCTGCTCCAATCACATCATAATGATCCAAAAAAAACTCTATAGTCCAACCATCCGGACCAGGACTCTTGTCCTTTTTAAAAAAGTGTAGAATTTATTTGAGCTCTTCTTTTGAGATTTATTCCATGAGCTCCTAATTATCTTCAAGGGTTATAATACTATTGTAGGTAAAACAAATCCCATGTTTTAATAAAACATGGGAGCCCCAAATTTTTATATGCAAAGGTAATGATCAAATTCCATAGTCATTTTGGGGTTTTATCATGTTTTTATAGCTTTGCTTTGCTTTGATTGAGTTAGTAATAATTTTCCTTTGAGAATTTCTCGCATGTTTTGAGTATTTTTATAAGTTGCAGAAATCACTGATTTTCCCACAAAAATTAGGTCTTTCCTCAACCCGCAAACCCGCAATCCTGCAATGTGCGATTGCGGATTGCGAAAGCTTGGTTTTCAGTTTCGAAACTCTTTCGTCCTGCAACCTGCAATGGGGATCGGTTAGAATTGTGGGTGTGGGGTTCCATTTGAGGAACTTTTGGACCTCATCCCAATGTGGGAACTCTTTAGTAAAGTGATCGTCACCACATAGTCACAACATGGAAACTTAGCCTTCCGCTTAGGTTTGGTGTTATCAGGATTTTTTTGTTTTGGTTCCTGCTGATTAGAAGGTTTTTTGTTTTTCCCCTTGTTCTTATTTTTTCCACTGGATTTCTGAGGTGAATCAGATTGAACTTAATTCACTTCTTCGATGGAAGCAGGGTTGGGTGATCGATTGGTGATGTTCCTAGACTGTGATAGGGATGGAGTGGAACCAGCATGGGTACTGGATTGAGGAATAGTTTGGTTTTGAACAGAACCTATAATGCCATTAGCATGAGGTCCCAGGGGTGGTTTTGCTAGGTCGTAAGTAGAGAGGGGCACATCGGGGAAAATATCATATAGGGTGCCAGATTGAGCATAGACTAAGTCCAAATACTGGGCACATGCTATAGATTTCTCTTCGGTGACGACCCTACCCATAGAGACATCTTTGGCTACGATGGGTAAGAGTGACTTGGGAAACCAATCTGCAAGGAGTTGGTTTGGATTGGGAGATTTTTTCAAACGTCGTCTCTGCCTCCACTTGTGAATATGATCGGAAATATGAGTGGTGGTAGTTTGTCAGAGAGAGGTCAAAATATCTCTACCGGTCTCGTAACAGATTGGTAACTGAAAATGCGTAAAAAATAACATGGCCAAGGATCGAAAATCATGAAAATATTTTGGTGGTTGTTAGATATACCACTTGGCAGCAGGGTCGGTGAGGGTTCGCTGGAGTAATCGTAAACGGATGGAATAATCTATTAGGGAAGTAGACGAACACCTAAATGATATGTCATTACATGGTTTTTGGGATCCTCACCCGGTTTTGTGTCAAACGTTAGAATGTCAGAGGGTAACTTCACCGGAATAGTCATCCAATTGGTTCCATGATAGATGGGATCGTTGGTCAACCGTGATAAAGATGGTAGATCGAGTGTAGCCAGAAAAGGTAATTGTTTGTTGGCCTGGGGATACTGGTAATACTGATATAGCATTAGTGCACTAGTAGGACCATGGACAGATTAATCGTAGGGTCCTCCCGTAGGGAATTGGCCATATGGAGGTGGGTTGCCACTAAAAGGTGGGGGTTCCCCTTCGCCAGAATGAGGTGGGGGTACCCCTCCGCCAGAATGAGGTGGCCCACCACCAAAAGGTGGGGGTCTTCCAGGGTAAGGTGGTTCTCCACCATAAGGTGGGGGTCTGCCTCCGCCAGAATGTGGTGGTCCTCCCCCTCCGGAGTAAGGTGGTCCTCCTCCAGAAGGTGAGGGTCATACTCATCTAGAGTGGGGTTGTCCTTCACTGGAAGGTGGGGGTCCTCCTCCTCTGGAGTAAGGTGGGCCTCTGTTGGAAGGCGGGGGTCCAACTCCTCCAAAGTGGGGTGGGCCATCGTCGTAAGGAGGGGGTACACCTCCTCCATAATGGGGAGGTATGTCACCATAAGGCAGGGGTCCTGCTCCTCTAGAATGGGGTGGTGGTGGTGGTGGACCAGATGGGGGTGAGGTTGTGGGACAGGTGGTGGAGGTGGTGGGGGTGCCCCACTGGCTAGAGGTCCGGTTGGTGGGACATAATGGTGCCCCCATGGGGTATTAGGGTTTCCAGGGTAGGGTAATCCAGGAAACAGATTTTGTGGATAGTGTTGTCCGATATTGGTTTTATAATGTCCTAGGATAATTTTTCCCCATGCGGGTTGGGTCCAAATGGATTCCCCCCGCATGATGTGTCCACGTGGGTTGTCCGATGGTTGGAAGCAGACTACCAACCATACTAAAACTCAGATCAGAAGTATATCCTCCACCAATGACATGACTATTGGTTGGGCTATTTCCCCCAGTCAGGTTAGGTCAACTAACTAGGGGCTGCCCCCCAGTCGAAATTTTTCCACAAACTCGAATGTGCCCGGTGACTAAATTCTGACCACTGATGCTAGGTTGACTCATGAAAAAGGGTTGAGTGCTAAAAAAAGGATTAATTCCTCTTGACAGTAGACTAACAGGAAAATTATATACTCCCCTCGATTTTTGAGGTGGGGAAGGTGGAGGTAGTGCTCCAAAGTTAATGGAGGTTGAAGGTTTCCCTTCAGAAGGTGCCATGGTTGGAGTCACAGTAGGTATAGAACCGATCTCCTGAATTAGAGGTGTGCTCATAGCGAAAGAGGGTTGACTTGTTTCATAAGTGGTCACATTAGAAACAAATGTTTCAGGTGAAGCAAATGATAAAGAGTGTACAGGGGAATGTCGGAAGTTCACTTGTCATGAGAGACTCTGGGGTCTAATTTGTTCACCAGTCAAATGTAAATGGTTTATTTGTTTGTGAATTGGTGCTAAGAATTGATAGTTAGGAATCCAACTATGAGGTATGGTTTCTTCCATGGGAATTAACCCAAACTCAGCGACATGTCCCAAAAGGATGCGGATGGACCAAATGTTGTTGATACAGATTCATCCTGGGGATGACGAAAAATCCAGTTCGAAGCTTTGGAATGTCCCTCCATTGAATGATGGAAGGATGTGTCATATGAGGTAGGTTTTTCTCCTATCAAAGGTTATACTAGATTAGACATATGCATGTTTATGGGAGACGACTAGTTCATTCCCGACTCTAGAGTACAGGAATCTTCCTCGTGTGGAAAAGATGTGATCAATTGATCCATTCTTAATACTGAGTCCTCCTCCCGGTTAAGGGGATATTTAGGTGGTAAATTGAGAATAGTTATAGATTTTCTTAAAGGTTGATCGGCCACTGTGACCAGATCAAAATTTATCCTAAGGGTAACCTACAAAAAAGAGAAAAACTGCAATCCAAAATCTACACAAGCTAAAGCCGTAAGCAAACTTAGGTGACAGATGGGGATTCACAAGTATGGAACCTCACAAGATTTTCAAGGCGGTGCAACTCGTGATATACCATAGGGTCCAACAGTTATACTTAGCCCAATATTTCAGAGCACTAACCAGGGAGGATTAGGACAGAGGGCCCCTGACCATATAACCCGACTACCTGAAGCATGTGCATAGTAGCTCCCTGAGTGCTTTTCTTGGTGTATTGCCACTCCAGGAAGGACAATAGGTTAAATCGGTTTGTTTACGAATCCTAGAAGTGTCTCCTGATATACGCAAGGTATGTGAGAGATCCAATCCATAGTGGTGTTTTCTTATGCACAATCGTAAGACAAGAGCCTTCTGATATACTACCGAGTACATGAAGTACCTTTCGATATACCCAAGGGTACATGAAAGGATGTTCGATATACTGGTTGGTACGTGGAAGAACTGCAGGTCCCCAGAATGCAGTGCACGAAGATAACGATAGCTTCCATGCTTAATGATGCTGGAACACGTCACTAACTTATCACACCAGTTACTAGCAAGTTTTAACCTAACACTACTGTTAATTTTATCTTGAGTGATTAGGTGAATGCATGTAGTGTAGACATGAATTTAAACAAATGAAACTTAATCTATATGAAAAATGCAAATTTTTTCTTTTCCGTTTTCAATGAAATCTATCTAAGGTAGGGAGAAATTCCTTTCTTGCCAATGTAGAAAAATAAACAAGTATCCCTATAACTTGAAATCAATGAAAAAGACAACAAATTACTATTTTCACTATGCCAACAAAATCATGAAAACTAACAAACACCAAAATGTAAATTCTTTTCTTTCTTTTCTTTTCAATTTACTCGAATCTACGAAACATGGAAATAAGAATTTCGCTTTCAAATGTAACAATCTCTAATTTTCGAAATAATGACCTAAAAGATGAAGGAAAAAAAAACTTTCAAATTTAAAAGATGCTTTGCAGAAACTCAAATATGCTTATAAAATTCTAAGAAATGAACAAGTTGTCATAACTAAGAAACTACAAGATTGATCTTTCAAGTTTTCCAAAGATTTTTATCCCAAAGTATGAAAATTCTTCACAACATTTCCAAGAATAAGAATTGAAACGAAGATAATAAAAGTTTTTTTTCCCTACTCAAATGCTCACAATGGATCTGAGAATTATAATGCCTTTGGATCTATCATTTAGAAAACCAAAGATGATGTCTTGACCTGCTATGGTGAGCTACAAATTCCCAAAGAAAAGAGATCACCCAAAACTCAAAAATCACTCAAATACACACGAAATCAAGTCAACAAAAATCACAATCAAAACTAAATGACTGAAAGTAGGAAGGGGTTAGGGATCATACCTAACGAGCTGAAGGGATATGGAAATATGATCAGGGATTTCAAGACCAAGTGGATAGATGGTGGATTGAAATTGCTGACCACTACCGAATTGCTCACTTGACTAGCTTAAGACCCAAAATCAACCAAATCAAACTCAAACACAAACAAGTAGGACCTAGGGGTTCTATGACTGGATCACATAGTATACAGAGCTCAATCAATTAGACCAAATCACTCAAAATGAGAAAATGTGCTAAAAACCAACCAACAAGTGTTGGCATAGTCTGTTCTTGTGCACCAGAGCGCCAAGCGCAGATGTGTGCAGGCTAAGGGCGCCAATGGCGCAGGTTGAACTCAGGTTAAAGGCGCCAATGGCGAAGGATGCTCATGGACAGTGAGATCCAAACTCTGAGTAGTGTAGGGAATATACACCCCAGGTGCGTCGGGCGAATACCAAGAAGTGGGAAAGCAAAGATCTCCAAAAATATAAAGTAATAGGTCTAATATTTATCCCAGACAGAGTCAGGGAAAGCCAAAAGACTTTGAAATAGAAAAAATTCAAAGGTGGAAGGAGCTTAGGAGGCTAGAAAATGAATCAAAATAAATCAATGAACACAAATCAAATTGAAATCAAACTATGTTCTTTCCCCAGTACGGTCGCCAGATTTGTTTACGGATAATCTACTCGAGTAGACACGAGCGTGATCTCCCTAGTCCAGGTGGATCCAGAACAAATGAATACAGAATATAAACTACTTTCCTAGATCAATTAGAGATTGAAATATATAGATTTCTTACCTTCAGATTCGTGAATCCTTCTCCTCTTTGTCGTTCCAAGCTCCGTGGTCGTTAGATGTCAAGCTACAAAACCTTACGAAGCATATAGAGACAAACAAACAGTAAAATCACATCTACAAACTAACTGATCTAAGATAACAGTTAAGGAAGAAATGTCTAAACATCATTAACACAAAGAAATTTATGGAAAGATATTATATTACTTTAAATAAGTGGGAAATACATAGAAGATTGATGATTACAACCCAAGTCTTAACGTTGTAACCTTCCTCCAACAGTCCAGGCCAAGCCTCCAAAGGGTGTGTGTGCCTCCTAAGAGATGAATAAGGATCACCTAGGATAATTCCACCAGCATGAAAGTGCTATAGTCCTTCCTCTCTTCTCAATGGATAGAGAGGTCTTATTTATAAAGCTATGAGTGTAGAATAGGTTGAGGATTAGGGTGAGAGGTCTAAGGGATCTTCCCATTAGGTTAGGATCCGAATACCAGTTGTTCCTACCAAATAGGGATAGGTATCCATGTCACCCAACTTCGAGAATTCACTCGAAGCTCCTTGTTATCCAATCTAACCAACCCTGGCACACTTTGCATGAATACAAAAGGTGCCAGGCAGGGTCAGGCACAGCTTGCATGAAGGCAGCAAGAGCCACTGGCACAGGGTGCTAGTGTACAAGAAGTGCTAGCAAAGCCTTGGAACCTCTTTCTAGGCAACATGATGCGCCAACATCACTAGGAAAGGTGGAAGACAAGGTCAAAAACTTGCTCAATGATGCTCTAGCCAGGGTGTTGACACAATGACTATCGACAGGGGTTCACTTCGCACTGCTGTCAACAAACACCTACCAAACACCCTTAAACACCATACCAGAAAGGTTTTACCCTTTCCAACAACACTCATAGAGTGAGTGAGGCCTCACCCGAGATGGTTAAGGGGGTTGCAGGAACCAGATTTTTGCAGTGGGGGGAGGACATGCATCAAATATCACTCTATAGCTACATAAAACAGATATCGGGTTGTAACATCACATCTAACAGTTCATTCATTCATTCATACTTTGCATCTTCAGTGCATAATCAACATCCACATTATCATGGTTAGAATAACATTCCCCTCAACATAATTTATCAAACCATAAAGCTTTAAACATTTCACAACTAGCATTTGAATTCATCATTTAACATGAATAGAGACAAAAGAGATAAACATAGCCGAACATCTTCATGCATTAATCAAAACCTGCGATATAACCTTTGTAGAAATAGTTCAAAACACCTTATCGTGGATCCATACAAAACTGCTGAAAACAGAGGAAAACCTCACAGAGTTCATCTGCACATTTATCGACCACTTATGATATCATTATAGGATGCTCTTAGGATTACAATCATAGTCCTATTTATAGAAAACTATGGTGGTTACAAAATGGTCAAATGACCCATTCTAACTAACTAAACTGATCTTGTGCTTCTGTCGGCTCCTATTCTTTGCGAATGGTCCTTTCATCCATGGATGGTCCTTCTTCGCTACTGTCGGCTTCCCCAATTTTTGCGGTCTAACCCTGTGCCAACAGGCCCCCAACAAAAACTTGTGGCTTTCCCTCGAGCCACCTCAGCTGGGCACCTCTAGTACTGCTCTAGTTCATTGTTGTGTGCTTCCTCGAACCCATCCTCCAGTCTCTTGATCGCTGTCATGTATTTCTCAAACTCATCCTCTAGTTCACTGTCATGTACTTCTCGAACTCATCTTCCAGTATTTGGTTCGCTTTCATGTGCTTCTCGAATCATCCTCCAGTATCTAGTTCGCTTCAATGTACTTCTCTAACTCATCCTCCATTCTCTTGAAGCCTTCATCATCTATCCCTTTTGCGCCCGTTGTTGCACTTCATGCTTGTGCCGATCTGAGAAAAAGTTCATCGACGTCTCCAAATTGTGAAACAGGCCAACTGCTCTGGTACATCTATTTTGCACATTTGACTGTCCACCGCTACAATGAGCGTGCCTCTTCCCTTGTTGTTCTGGTGGTCGTAGGGACCACTGTTCTTCTAACTCCTACTACTTTCTTAGACATATCAAGTGAGAATTCATCTCCTTTCCCTTAGCGCACCTGGAGTGCTACCACTCGAAATGAAATGGACCATTTCAACTGTCTTACGTCCTTATTCCACAACTTCCTTGGAATTACTGATTCGGCTAATTGATTCTTTGCATAATTCACCTAAGCCTTCATTCCCCCAACTCTCTCCGTTGGTATTTATGCTTGGTCCTCATGTCTTTGATGCACGATTGTCAAATATTTCACGTTTCCTGTTGATTTCATCCTCAAGTGTGTCATCATAAGCTTCTGCCGTTGTTTGGTGATGCCTCTACGCAGTAATAATATGCTCATTAGACTCTCGTGTGCTAAATGTCGACGAGCATTCAATATTTTCCATACTCCCACTTTTTGTCATTATTGATTTTTTTTCATACTCGTTTCTATGCCGCTATGCCCCTGGTTATGGCGATATGGTTTCAATCGATTCGCATTTACTAGCTTAGGAAACAATGTTCCATCTAAAATTTTTAATTGCACTGCACCTCCATCAGTGACAAAATCTATTATGTAGGGACCTAACCAATGCATTTGGAGTTTACCTGGATGATTTGCGAACTTAATTTCATATAATAGAACCATATCTCCCACCTAAAAATTCTTTGGTTTGACGTGGCTATCATGCCAAGCCTTCTGTCAATCCTTTTCTACCTTCTGGTGGAATCCTGCGATGAATCAATCCTCATCGAGCTGTACCAAGTGCTCCATCATCTCTCATTCTTGTGGCTGCTGCGATGCACAAACTTGGGACAATATATTCCATCAAAATTACTTCTTCCTGTCTATAAACGAGCTTGAATGGGGTATGTCCAGTCAATCTTTTGCAAGTTGTGCGATATGCCCAGAGTATTGCTGAAATATTTAAGTCCTGGTCATCACAGTCTGTGTTGCACACCTTTGTGAGTGCATGCACCAATATTTTGTTGAACACCTCAACTATCTCGATAGCTTGTGGATGGTATGGGGTACTCTTCATGTGCTAAATTTGAAACTCCTCCATCATCGCTGCAATTGTTTTGTTCACAAAATGAGTACCTTGGTCCCTCATCAGGATCTTGGGGCACCCAAACTTGGTGACCACATTGTCGAAGAGGAACCTAGTTGCAATCGTAGCCGTGTTGTCCTTTACCGGTGCAGCTTCTGCCCATCGCGTCAAATAATCCGTTGCAGTAATTATGTATCATGACCCGATTCTTTTTCGTGGAGGGTTGATAGGTCCCACAAAGTCGACTTCACACTTGTCGAAATCCTGTAGTGTCACTTGAGGTACCAATGGAATTTCGTACCTTCCTGATGGTTTCCCTATTCTCCATGCATCATTGGCCACCATAGTCCAACGCGGAGGATATTCCTAGCAGTAGCACGTCCTCCATAGTGTCCCCCTGCTATCCCATCATGATATTCTTCTAAAATCATCTCTTGTTCACGCGGAAGGACATATCATCGAAGTATCTCGTCTGGTCCCATATTATAGAGTTTCGAGCAATTAGTTGGAAATATGCAGTCCTGACAACTAATTGTTTCTTTTGGTTTGTAGTAAATTCCTCCGGTGTCGTCCCTGTTGCCAAAAATTGAATAATGTGCTCATAATGGTCATCGACCATGCTGACCCTGAATAACTGAGTGTTGGGCAGCCCGTCGTGAATATTCCTTGGTTCTTCTTTTGATTCTATCCTCGATATATGATTTGGTCTTGCATTTAGTCGCCCCGGCTTTACAATTATCTCGAAGTCAAATTCTTGAAAGAGTAAGAGCCATCGACAAATTCCCCCCCCAACACAGGCTTGTTCACTAGGTACTTGAGTGCTGAATGGTCAGTGAACATTTTAAAATGACCTCCTAGTAGATAATGCCGAACCTTCTATAGAGCGTAGACCATCACCAAACCTTCTCTTTCCATTTTCGTATAATTCATCTATGCAGTAGACAACTTTGTACTTGTGAATGCAATTGGGTGGTCAATTGCTCTTTCTCTTGGCTGGGCTAGTATAACTCCTAGTGCGACTAATGATGCATCAACATGAATGTGCAATTCCTCCGTCCAATATGGAAACACTAGTATGGGTGTTGCTACCATCTTTGCTTTCAATATATCAATATTCTTCTGGAATTCTTCATTCCATTCAAACTTGGTATCCTTCTTCAAGAGTTTTTCCATTGGTGTCGTGATTACTGCATAACCTATGATAAACTTCAGGTAGTATACTGTCTGTCCCAACGTCGCTCTTAATTGCTTTACTATTGTTGTTGGTGTTAGGTCAACAATAATCACAATCTTCGCAAGGTCAACCAATATCCCTTCCTTGCATACAATGTCCCAGCAAAATCCCAAACAAAGTGCAGAAAATGCACTTCTTCAGGTTCAACGAAATCTGGTGTTGTCGACATCTTTCCAGCATCAACCTCAGATTTGTGATGTAATCCTTGACCAACCCATACACAATCCAATCATCCATGTATACTTCAAGAAACTTATGGATGTAGTCCTTGAATGCAACAACTACCAGTATGGAGAAGATTGCTAGTGCATTATTCAGTCCGAATGGCATTATCGTATACTGAAAACATCCCCATTCTGGAACGAACGTAGTTTTGTGCCGATCCTCCTTCGCAATTTTTATATGGTAGTAGCCCGAAAACCCATATGTGAAGGAGTATATTTCCTGTCCTCCCACCCCTTCTAGCACCTCATCCGTGAATGTTGTTGGGAACCGATCGTGTAAGCATGCATCATTCAACTTTCTTAAATCGACACAGATTTTGACTTCACCAGTTTTCTTATCTTGGACCACCATTGGGAAGATCCACTCTGATTCCTCTACTGGTTCTATAATCCCTGCATCCAACATTTGCTCAAGTTCATCTTGCACCCACTCCTTATACCTTGGATTTAACCGGTAAGGTCGCTGCTTTACTGGCTTCGCATCAAGTTTCAGGGGGGTTTTCATTTCTCCTAAGTCCCCATAAATTCCTTTCATCTTCGAGAATTTCATCGGGAACAAGTCCTAAAACTCATGCAATAAGTCAGTCATCTTGGAAATGGTTGATTCGTCCCAATAATCTCCAATACTTGCAAACTTCGGATTCTCCTCCGACCCAATGTTCACTTTCTTGATTTCCAACAGTTTCTAAAACTTGTCAAAAGGCATTTATGGTGCCTTGACACTGCGAATTCCTTCGAACTCTGGTATATGTAGCCCTCAATTCATCCTCATCATCTAGTTCTCCTATTATATTGTAGCATTCCATCATCATTTCTGGTGTCGCAGTCCACCGAAGTCCCATTGGTTGTTCGTTCGGAACTGCTTCAAATAATTTCTCGCGGATCGCCTGTAATGCACTGTCAATGAAGGGGTTTTCGTTGGAGAAACTGAACCTTTGTCTAAATCCAATAGTTATCTATTCCCATGAGGTTGTTCTGCGTCATAATTCTGCTACTATATACCAACTTCGCGGTACTTCATCCAGTGTGTGAATGAATCAGTGGACCCATTCCTGTTTCGCCCACAGTCCCCATTGGCTTTGAAATTCATTCAAATGCTCCTTTGGATCTACACTTCCATCATAATTCCTTCCGCTATATCCTGCAGTGTCGTTGAACCTAACCTCCATTATGTGTTGTTACACCAAAATGTCGTCACCCTTGTGCAAGTGTCGCAAGTGTCACAAGTGTTGCAAGTGTCGTCATCCTGACCTAGTATCGTCACCATGACCGTTGCAAGTATCATCATTATGATGAAGTGTTGTCATCATGAGTGTTGTGATAATGTCATCATCTTGACCATTGTGTAAACTCTTTGCTTTGACCCCTAACCTCATTCTGGGTTAAAACACATCCACCTGAGAGATTTCCCTGCCTAGTTTACCTCCTTGAGTAGGCTGTCACACTTCTCCTTCATCTAGGGTGCGACGTCGCAGTTCTTGGTCAGCTAGGGTGAGACACTATCGCAGTTTATACTCAGACAAAGTGCGACGACTCCCTTTTGTCGCTTTGTGTCCTCTACCAGGGTGCAACGAGGTTGGTTAAAGGCTATTTTGGGGATTCTCGAGGCCTTTCTAGAAGTTTGTTGAGGTGGAGGCCTATCCCTGGGCTCTAGGTGAGATGGAATTTCGGTTCCTAACCTAATGGGAATATCCCTTAACCATCTCCCCCTAATCCTCAACCTACCCTATCTCTTTAGCCCTATATAAACACCCACTCTCTCCATGGGAGGGGGGAAGGTCTATGGTATCCTTATGCTGATAGAATCCATATTGGTGATTGGGAAGCTTGTACCATCTTGGAGGCTTGGCTTGGACATGTTGGATGGAGGATGCGACGTTGAGGCTTTGGTTGTAGCTTCATCCTTTCTATGTATTCCCACATTTTTATACAGTTAATATAATCTCTTTCCATAAATTTTTGTCTCGTTGATGATGTTTAGAAATTTCTTCCTCAACTGTTAGTTTAGATCAGTTATTGTTTATATATGTTGTATTGCTTGTATCGTTTCCATATTGTCTTGGCAGGTCTTGCAGCTGGAGATCTGATGAGCATGAGACTTGGAGCAACAACAAGGAGAAGGATCTGCGATCTGAAAGGTACGATATCTAAGTACTCGATCTGTAACTAGATTTAGGAAATGAGTTTTGTATTCTGTACAATTTGTTCTAGATTCACTTGAACTAGGGTGATCCGGCTCGCATCCACTCGAGTGGATTGTCCGATACCAAATATGGCGACCTTACTAGGGAATAGAACAATAGAATTGATTTCATGTATGTTTGATTTCATCTCTTTTGTCTGAGCCATTTCTATCCTTTTTAAGCCTTCCTCCCATCAAATCTCTTTCATTAAAGAGTTTCACATGTGTCCTTCATTCTCCTTTGGGTCATCATTAAGCCTCTTACCCTTTTACCTTGAGGGATCTCACACCTTTACTGCTCAAAATTCGACTGTCGCACCTAGTTTGAGTCTTCCCTGCACCATTGTCTGACCGTGTCACTTTGCCTGAAGCCAAACTGCGACAATGTCGCACTTTGCCTGTGTATAACCTGCGACGAACCCCCTCTGTCCCACCTTGCCTGTGTATAGGGTGCGACGATGTCTTAAAACATAGAGATTAGATGGGTTTTTCCTTTTTGAGTGTTTGGTCTGATTGTTTGAGGCCCATAGGCTGTGTATGGTGGTCACACACCCCCTAGATCCAGCATTGCTTGAGTTTGGATGTGTTTTGGTTGATTTTGGGTGCTTGATCAGTCAAGTGTTTTACTTGGTTGTTGGAGCAATTTCAATCCTCCCCGCTTGTTGAGTTGATCTTCCAATCCCTGGTCACATTTTCATATCTTTTCAGATCTATTCAGATCATTAGATCTGATCTCCAAACCCTTCCTCTACTCGATCATTGAGTTTTGATTGCATTTGGTAGATTTTGAGCCATTCTTGAGTGTCTTTGAGTTGTTTGGGTGCTTGCCATTTTTCTTTGAGAATTTCTGAATGATTAGATTGTTGTAGATATTCTCTCACTTTCTGTATATAGATATGAAAAGCATTTAGCTATCGAATTCCATTTTTGATACATGCATTTGAAAATTGAAAGTGCTTCATTATTTTGTCTTACACATTATTAAGATTAGTTGAAAATTTATTTTGTCTTACACATTGTAGAAAGTTAGAGTTATTACACTCTAGGAAGGAATTCTTCTTTTCGCTACTACTTAAGTACTTTTGGTTTGAAATAAAGAAAAATCTCTCCCTCCCTTAAGTAGTTTTCATTGAAAAGGAAAGGAAAACGTACATTATCATATAGTTGAGGATTGCATTATGTTTACATTTATGTACTCACCTCATGCATCCACCTAACCGTACAAGATCAAATTAACACTAGCTTAGGTTAAAATCATTTAGTAACTGTGTTTAAGTTAGAGACGTGTTCCGACGTCTTTAAGTGTGGCAGCTATTGTTATTTGCCAACATTGTATCCCAGGGGTATTGTAGTATTCCATGTACTTATCGGTATATCGAGCTCCTTCACGTACCCACCAAGTACCATAATCCGTACTTGGCGTATATCGAAGGGTGTATCACGTACTCGATAATATATCGGAAGGTCTCTTGCCGAACGGTTATGCATTAGATAGCACCACTACGGATTTGAGCTTCCATGTACCTTGATTATATCGGGAGATACCATTAGGATTCCTGAAACCAACCGAGTTAACCATTTGTCCATCTTGGCAAAGCAATACACTGAGAACAACACTCGGGGAGATTAGCACGCACGTACTGTCCAGGTAATCGGGTATGCAGGAAAGGGTACGGTCCCAATCCTCCTTGTCGCGTCATATTGTTGGACCGTGCAGTATATAGAGATTTGCGATGCCTTGATAATCCCGTGAGGTTCCATACTTTGAATCCACTCCTATTCACACAGTTTGCTTGTTGCTTTTAGACTTGAGTAGTGTTTGATTTGTGTGGTACTTTAGAGACTCTTAGGAAGCTTAGATATGGAAGACTCTTCCGGGACTACCAACCAAGAGGCCCCTTTCCAGGGTATGCCATTTGTTATTCCCCCTTGTGGAACTGTTGGTCCTCCCTTTATGGCTACATTGAGTCTTCTTGGATTGACGATAGGATTACCAGTATGGTTATTCTCTAATACAATTACACCAAGTGCACCAATTACATCGAACCTAGGTCCGTCACCACATGAGCATTGATCTCATTGTGACCCTTCTCCTTCTCTGTCAAAAGTTGGATTGGCTTCCATCTCTTCCTCTTCTCCTACTGAAAACTCTGATGTTATTAAGAAGGCGGGTGTGAAGAAGAAGAAAGAGAAGATTAAGAAGAAGAAGGTTAAGAAAGAGACCACGCGTCAACCATCTGCCTCTGATGGCACTCATTCTATGAGAACACCTCGTAAGCCAAAGTTCCCTTGCAAACTTTGCAAGGGTGATCACCTTCTCAAGAATTGTCCTGGTCTTTCCCGTGTGTCAGAAGTGTGGTCTAAAAACCACAAACCGCTTGTATCGTCAACCTCTGACCATCATATTGATGACACTCCCTCGACCAGTGACCCTTTGGTGAAGGGTCGGAAGGGTAGATATGCAGACCCTTGTTGGATATGCAAGGGAATGCATCATACTTACCTTTGTCCAAGCATGGATGAAGATTCACAGTGGTTGGAATATATTACTAGTTCTCAACAGGTGCTTCCAACAAGTGATAGTAAGTTGCCCCTCGACCCCCCACTGGTTGATCAAGTGATCAATTCAGTTTCATCTGTAATTGATCCCACTCTTCCTTCTGAGAGTGAAGTGATTGAGTCGCTGTCATCTCCACTCGATCCCGCTCTTTCATTGGAGAAAGTCCAGACTGAAGCAGTAACCATGACACAATCTTCGTCTCATTCTTATCTTCCAAGTGAGAGTGAATTGGAAATCGCTAATGTTTTCCTATTCAGTTCAGAATGTCCTAGGAAAGGGGAAACCTTGTCCATTTCTACAGGACCCCCTCCAAGTATTGAGGTTATTTCCTTTGATTGGAATGGTCTAACAGAATCTCATCTTCCTTCGAGTATTCCTTTTCAAATATCTGTAGGAGTTTCCGATAAAGAAATATTTCGTATAATAGTTGATGAGGGAGCTTCTGTTAGTATTTTATCCTCAACTGCTTGGAAAGCCATAGGTTCGCCTCAACTTGTGCCAGTCACTGACCAGATTTTGGCTTTTAATAGAAGTCCTATTGGACCTTTAGGGATTCTCCTATAGTTACCTATCACGTTGAGAGGTAAAACTGTTTATGTTGATGTCATGGTTGTCCAAGGTCATTTAGATTTCATTCTACTCCTTGGATGTGATTATGTTTATGCTATGAAAGCCGTCGTGTCCACACTCTTTCGAGTGATGTATTTTCCCTATGGTGGGAGGATTGTGACCCTTGATCAGCTTTCCTATGTGACACCCACTCATCATATGACTCCTAGTCATCAGAATTCCCTGAATGTTCCACATGTTTTAGTGGTTTCTTCCCCCTAAGGATGGGGGCACTAGTACAATTTATGTTATGTTTCAAGCTCGTTAAAAAATGAAACCGAACACTCTAGCACAGTTTCCTTTTGGTTTCAAGCTTGCATAAAAATGAAACCAATCCCTTGGAGCATAGTTTTATTCTATTTCAAGCTCATTAAAAAATGAGATAGACCCCTCTAATCATAGTTTACCTTTGGTTTCAAGATTGCATAAAAATGAAACAATCCCCTCTAGCATAGTTTTATTCCATTTCAAGCTCGTTAAAAAATAAGATGGCCCCCTTCAAGCATAGTTATTGTCTATTTCAAGCTTGTGTAAAAATGAAATAGATCTCCCTCCCTTCAGTTCGAGTCTCTCGCTAAAGTTAGAACTTGAACCTTCATTTCCTCTAATTCTCGTTTTCCCCCCCTTGGTGAACATTTTCATATTAGTAGCTAGGTTGGTAGTTGGGTTAGCAAGCAACATTTTTATATGAAATGAAGCTTGGGGGGCATGCCACATTGTCGTACCGTCAGCAATCATGTTGAGGGAACACTACCATGTTAAGCCGCTAGCAATCATGCTGGGGGAATTTACCAACCTTTGGGAATCATGTTGGGAAGGAACCTATCAATGGGCCTTAACCACGAGCAGAGTTCTAATCTTGTGTCAAGCTCATTAAAAAATGAAACAACTCCTTTCCCTTTGAGTCGAGTCTTCTTGTAGACTTAGTACCTGAACCTTCTTTTCATCCGCTTATGTCCTAGGCGAATGAAATGAAGCTTGGGGGGCATGTCTTCAACCTCTAGAAGTTACCTGAACCTTCTTTTCATCCGCTTATGTCCTAGGAGAATGAAATGAAGCTTGGGGGGCATGTCTTCAACCTCTAGAAGTTATGTTGAAGTCAAATCGATCGCCTCTCCACATCATGTTAAAGCTAAGTCACTTAATTCTAGCAATCATGATGGGGGCACACACCAACCTTTGGATGCCATGTTGGGAAAAAGTTCACCATTGGGAAGATTTACGAGCATACTTTCCTTTTTAGGTTTCGAGCTCATTAAACCATGAAAATTATTCCGAGCATAGTTCATTTTTCCTGTTACAAGCTCATTAAAAAATGAAGCAGACATCATGAGCATTCTTCCAACCTATATTCGAGCTCGTTAAAAACAATAAGATAGTATTTGAGCTTACTTTTCACTTTTTTCGTGCTCTGGTTGAAACATGAAAAGTGGTTTGAGCTTAGTTTTTACTTTTTCGTGCTCTGGTTCAAACGTGAAAAATATTTCGAGTGCTTTTGATACCATTCTTGTGCTTGTTAAAAATTTGAGTTAAAAAGGTGTGTCTAACGAGTATAGGTTTATTACTTTATCCGGCCTCGCTAGACTATTTACGGAAAAGGAACTGTGCCAAGTTTACTTTTTCCTTTGTCGTACTCGGTCATCAACCATGACAAAGTTGTTCATGGATTCCTTTTAAGCTCTTTTCAAACTCCCTAAATAGGAAAAGATTGCCAAGCGAACTTGATGCTTTCACGCTTGTAAAACCATTTGAATGATCGTCTTTCTGGTGATAGTTTACTCCTTTTTTGGACCAGGAAGCACTATTTACGAAAAAGGAATACTCCAACCAATCATGGCTGGAAGAGTCCTCTCCTGCGTTGTTTTACCCTTTTTCGAGCGATGAGGCTAACTTTACAAAAAAGGACTGTTGGAGTCTCCTTTAGTTCTTTTCAAAATCTCTAAACATGAAATGACGTCGACGTTTCCTTCTTTGGACTCGTTAAAATTCAAACATCGAAGGGCCCATCCATGGGACGAACCCCTCCTTTCCTAGGTTCGTACAAAATTTGGGATCAGACTGATCTATGAGATGAGCTATACCGAGTATCTGGTTACCCTCATCAAGCTCATCAAAAAACACATGAGGCACTCATCAATCATGATGGGGAAAAAGGGAAGATTTTGTGTTACGTCTTAATTATGACAATACATAGTCACTCTTGAACATGGCACTAGTTTGCATTTTGCATTCAGTACTTGGGTAATCTGTTTGTCTTCGAGTCCTGTCAATTCCATGAGTCTTGTCACTCCTTTGGATCAGCCAAAGAATGCTTCCATCATCAGTTGCATTAGGGGTTGGGATCATTATTGTCAAGTCAATATTGCCAAGTCATGCCATGCCCATGTTCAAGAGAAGTTTGTTCCTCATTATCTGCAGTCAGTACACCTTCAATCATGTTGGTCTACCTTGAGTCAGTCTTGCATGTTACTATACCATCCGATCCACTCTACACATCTTTTGTCGTGTTTCGTGTCGATTAATGGGGGATTCATCATGGTCCTCCTTCGACGGATTCATCCTTGTCGACTTCAACTCATCATCCGAGGATCGAATATGGAAACCAACCAAGTACCTTGGCCCTGCATGCCTCAATGGCAGGTTACCTTACTTTCATCATGGGTATACATAATCGACTCTTGACTGAAAGATTTCATCTTGTGTTCGACTTCAAATCATTTATTCACGTTTGATGATATGTACTGTGATACCTTGGGAATCATTGACATCAATGGTGATCTCCCTCGCACTTGTTAATGGTTTACATCAATGGTCAGTAATCAAGTGGTTTCTACCATGTTCGACATCAAGACATTTGTAATCACATGGATAGATTCGTATCTTTTCGAGTTCAGCTTGAAGACACTGGGAAGTCATGTTTTACCCAGGTTGCGATGGAGTTTGTATTGATTCATATTACACGGATCCACTTTTGTATTGGTCGTGGATGTGTTATCATCCCATCATGGATCTACGCTTGTGTCTAGTAGCCATGAATGTGTTCGATCGGTCATTACTACCATGGATTTGCAATGTATTGGTTAGCAGCCATGTTGTACTTCATTTGAGATTGTCATTTCAGAGTCAGTTGTACTGCAGTAGTGTCCCTCATCCGATGAGTCTATTGCCATTACTTCTATCAAATCACTTCACCTGTCTATCTTCAATAGCTTCATGCTTTGGGGGGCATTCTGTTACACCCAAAATCTACTCATCGTAAGATTCAGTGTATACACCCCTAAAGATACTTGAACTAAGTAATCATCCTAGGAGGATTTGTACCTATTTGTGCTAGGTTTTGAAGGGTTGTCATAGGTTTCACACTAGCAACATGTGATGTCGCATCTTGCTCCACTGTAGGGTGCGACGAGGTCAGTTAATGGGAAAAATAGCTTATTTGAGATCCTTCTCGAAACTTGCTCATTTAGGGGCTTATCCCTGACCTCTAGGGGAGCTGGTACTCGACCCCTAACTCTTTGGGAGGATCCCCTATCTCTCTCCTACCATCTCTCAACCTATCCTATCCATACCCTATCCACTTAGTCCTATATAAGTGAGGTTCACTCCCATCCCAAAGGGAGGAAGACTATGGTATCTACATGCTGGTGAAATCTCTCTTAGAACATCTCCACTCACCTATTGGAGAACTCATACTTCCTTGGAAGGATATGGCAATTGGCTTTGCCGGAGAAGGGCTACAGTGTTAAGCCTTGGTTGTGGTTCTATATCTCTATCATGTACTCCTCTATTTTCAGTAATACAAATGCTTTCCACTAATATTGTTCATGTGTGCAATGATATTGAGTAGTTTACCTGCTTAACTGTTTACTTAGATCGCTTATTGTATAGATATCTTTTACTGGTTTCTCTTGCTTCTTGTCTTGACAGGTCTTGCAGCTTGGATCTGATGACCGTGGGATGTGGACCAAAATTCAGGAGAAAGGATTGCGTAGTAAAAGGTAATACATCTAGTACTTGATCCTTAAGTAGATCTAGGAAATGCATTGGTAGTCTGTTCTATTTGTTCTAGACTCACTTTGAGCTAGGGAGATCGGGCTCGCGTCCGCTCGAGTGGATTGTCCGATAACAGGTGTCTACATAGTGGCCAATTTGTTATATTTGACTTGTGCGCCTCCCACCATTGTGATGGTGTAGACTTCAAGGCTTCCTCCAAGGCCAGTAGTCATTGTGGTTCCACCACTTTTTCCTGAAATTCGGTGAGAAATGCAGTCAAGTTGGGAAACCCATCATATGTTGGCAGTGTACACTCTTCTGTGGCTACCCATCGCAACGAATGTGTGATCCATGCACACCTCCTAAACAATACTTCATGTAGTTGATTCTGCCAATTTTCAAGTTCCTCATCTGAATCTGATGATGCCGAACTCCCACTACGCCATCCTAACTCGCCATCTATAGTAGGATTGATGTAATCTTCAGATATGTTGTATAGAATGTCCCATCCCTCCATGAATTTATCCTTTTTTGGTTCAACATATCGCTTTCCTTCTGCGGGATCGAGAGGTGCGACTACCCTCATCTCGCAATTTTCGAACGACATAGTGTGTTTCTTGAAATTGATAATGGCCTTGTTCTCCATCACCCAGTCTATCCCTAGGAGCACTGGATAGGGGCTTGTGTTGTCGACAATCTCTATCGCATAAAAGTTTACGTATGTTTTGAGTCCTTCAATTTCAACTGGGACGTGGCACAATCAACCAATCAGAGTAACCTTTTGATTCACTAGTCGCAGCTATACCGATCACTAGGCCAACTGTGGTTTCCCCATTGTTTCCCAAGTTTCTTTGGTCAGAATCTTTATGTCTGAACCCAGGTCTAAGATGATTGAGTTGACATCAAATGCTTCGATTTGTGCAGACATACACATTTATCGTCCCATATTCCTCGTATGGATACGATTGACGATGCATTATTTTCATGCACCCTCCCTTTGATGCAAAAAGCTAGATATTTATGCCAATGCATCATGATCTTTTTCCAACTCTAGGCAACTTTCCAAGAAGGCTCTTAAGGTGTTATCCTTTCTTTGCGAATTCGTTGTGTCGAACATTGGTGGCATGTCATAGGTAACTTCTTCCTGGTGAAGAGGTGACTTCCTTCGCTGTCTCATTTTTTCTCGTGCTTTCAAGAAAATATCCCTCTTAACTTCCGCATCAAATGTTACCTACTTTCTTGCTGTTGGTCAGATGCTAGTCTGCGACTTGCCGGTTCTTGTCACACCTCCTCCTGGGGTTACTACTACAACAGTTGCAGTGTGACTTCTGACCTTGGATGATATCTTTTGTACCACTAGTGGTGTATTCTAGTTCTAATTCGGTGGAGGAGGGGGTAGGTTCTTAGTTTTCCACTTTGTGATGAGTTGCGGACAGTCTTCGACAACATGGTCCACAACATTGAAATAAGTGCACGGTGGTGTTGGATTCGGGAAATATCTCAGATAGCGCCCTTGCTGCCCATAATTGTAACATATGATTTGTTCTTTTCCTCGTCCAACAACTCCTCCTCATCCTGCCCCAGCACCTCGACCTCCGCGTAATCCCCCTCTAAAACCTCCTCAGAGTGGCCCATATGGTAAGTACTGTGGTTGTTGATATTGCGGTTGACCATACTACGATTGCCCATACTGCCCTTGATCATAATGTGGTGGCTAGTTATAGTGAGGCTGCTGTTGAGTATACTGTGGTTGATGCTGTAGCGCTGGATTCTCTTCCCCCTTTATGACAAATGTATCCACAGTCCGTTCTTGGACTAGGTTGTAAGCCCTGCACTCTTTTTCGTCATCACCAACCGATTGAGAAAATTTGAAATATAAATTCATTGGCTTTGATACCATCTTTTTTTGGTACACACACTCTTCCGGTCGATGTTCTCTGGTCTAATAGACGCAACACCAAGGCATGCCTCCCTGACTTAGGGGATTCGGTGCACGTGACTACAAATACTCTCAGAATTCTAGGCATTGATCCTTGTGGTGTCCTTTTGTCTTGCAACTACTTCACCATATATCTTCGCAGGATTCTTTCCCCTTATTCATATCTTGTAGCTGAAGTGTCCAACTTCATCACAATCTCCAATGCTTCAGCTCGAGTCACTACCTTCTATTGCATTAACAGTCCGCAGATGTGTGGTACCAACCCTGTGATAAAACACTCCTTATACTACATGTCATTCACCCCGAAACTGACCTTCGCCATTAACGTTTTATACTGTTGATCAAATACCCATACCAGCTCATTCGGGTATTGCTTGATTTCCTTGAGCTCGTTGATGTACTGTGACTCCAAGTTTGGTTTTCTAAATTCATAATCATTCCTACTTTTATCTCTGCCAGTGTCTTGTCTAGATTTCCCGTCGGAACCTTATTGAACTTCAAAAAACAGTCTAGCGCACGAACATTGAGAGTCATCGCTAGTTGTCCCTTTTTTATATTTTCATCCTGGACCTGCTTCACGGTCCATACTGCTTCACATAGGAACCAGTATTGTTCATGATCCTCGGTCCCGTTCCCTTGGAAAGTGGTCATTTTTGCATCTTCACCTGCCATCCTTACGTTCCTACTATTATTTCTTACTGGTGCACTGCTCCTACCGCTGCACGTAGGACAACTCTGTGAAAACCTTGTATTTCTTCCTGTAAAATTCTGAGTAGAGCGCGGGGTTGAAGGTACGTTGTAACTTACGATCCGTCCCTCTTATTCCTCTAGGGTAGCCTGCTCACCTTTTTCTTCGTCATAATAAGGCTTCTTCGTCCCTTGTGGTCCTATTTCGTAGTCTTCCATCCCGTTCCCCTCAATAGACTCTCTCTCAGTCATCCTCTCCTTGTCTGGTCACCGGAATATTGCCCCACTCCTTGAGGTACCACAATTTTCCTCAGCCTCACTTAAAAATTCGTTGTCACTCATGTCCATCTACCCCGCATCTTTCTATCGGATCCAAATTCACACGATACCCACAACCTCAGCACACTTATCTTCTACTCATCGGAATTCATCCTCAATACGCCCTTTTCGCAGATGAGTATCTTAATCCACAACTTTAGCGATACTACGAATCTTCCCCTAGGTCCTTCAAAAAATTTCCTTTCCACGTCATTGTATGATTTGATTATGTCAACTACGAACTCAGTAATGTATCCCTCTAGGATACTATCTACCGAGAAGTCGACAGCCCTCGATACCTTATTGTTGGCTTGTTTTAGCTGTTGGATCAGTTCTGGAGTCAAATGGTCAGGTTCACTCTTTTGACAATGGTTCTTCTGAAATGTCAGCTGTGCCAACCACTCGTGCAACAATACCGGGAATTCACAGAAAAATACTTCTTGGATGTCGGAATAGATTTGCTTTTGCAACCAGCTACTTCCTGTCTGCCCAGGGTTTTGATTTTCTCCTTCTAGAAAAACCAATCTTGAATCTCTGGTTTTGTCGGGTGCCACAACATGTCCTCTTATTTTCCTCTTCAGAGTATCGGAAACAGAACCATTTGTTGACACAATGACTGTTGACAGGGGTTTAGTTCGCACTGTTGTCAACAATCACCAACCAAACACCCTTAAACACTGACCTAGAAAGGTGTTATCCTTTCCAGCAAAACTCACAAAGTGAGTGAGGTCTCACCCGAGACTTTGTTGATTTTCAACTGTTGCTTAAACTTGTCAGAAGGCATTTCTGGTGCCTTGACAATACAACTTCCTTCTGACTCCGGTATATATGTATCCCTCGGGTCACCCTCGTCGTCCGGTTCTCCTGTTATATTGTAGCATTCCATCATCATTTCTGGTGTCGCAGTCCACCGAAGTCCCATTGATTGTTCTGTCGAAACTGCTTCAAATACTTTCTCGTAGATCGCCTGTAATGCACTATGGATGAAGTGGTTTTTGTCGGAGAAACTGAATGTTTGGCTAAAGCCAATAGTTAGTTGTGCCAATGAGTTTGTTCTGCGTCGTAGTTTTGCTGTGATATACCAACTTCGTGGTACTACATCCAGTGTGTGAATGAATGCGTGGACCCATTCCTGTTTCTCCTGCAGTCCCCATTGGCTTTGACATTCATTCAAATGCTCCTTTGGATCTCCTCTTCTATCATACTTCCTTCCATAGTATTCTGTAGTGTTGTCATGGGGGATTCACTCAATAAACCATGATCATAGCACGTTTGTTCATGGCATATGAAACAATACCCCTAATTTCACTAAATATGGGGAAAATACCTTCCAAAATCATTTTTTCTAACCCCCTCCCAATATGCCTTCCCAATTTAAAAAACCCCTATTTTCACTAGATATTGTATGTATCAATTTTTTCATTAACATTTTTTATACCCCTTTATATTTCTACTTAGTATATTGATATGATACCCCTCTTATGACCCCACATGCATTCTACAATGCACCTTGCTTCTTTCGATTTATATTGTGCATGCACATTACTTCACCCACAATGCAATTACTCAACCACATATCATTATGATTTGTAACATCTAATGGTCTAATGAAGAGATAGGAGATCACTTCTTGTATGTCACTAGAGCCAATGCACATAGTACAACATTTAGATTACATGTTATAGTTCCCCAATCACTGACTAAGCTTGTTGTGGGCTAGGTATCCAAGCCCCCAGGGCCTGTAACAAGATCTAGGAGGCTGTCTAAACCTCCCAAGGCCTGTAATAGGCACGAGTGGTTGGGTATTCAAGCCCCCAAGGCCTATCGAGGGCCTATAACAGTCCATGGAGGCTTAGAGCCTCCCAAGGCTATTGGTAACAACTAGCTGAGTGCTATTGGTAACAATTGGCTATCAATGACCACTGTCTCTCGACTATGATCGATTGGAAACCCACTTCACCACGAAACCCCTTGGCCTCAAGCATGCCTCAAGGCACGATTTCCCTGCGTACTAGTAAGCCCGAGCCATGCCTCAACCTGATTTCTCATCCGGCAGTGATCCCACCATCTTCATTTGGTGGATATTTGTCAGCCTTCCCATATAAAAAAGACCCCAAAGTATTTTTGTATTGTTACATTAAATAAAAAAACCCTTTTCCCCTTAATATATAAGCAATATAATTTTTAGGTTTTCATGAATATTTAATACCACAATATGAATGAACGTGGTATTATATTGCCTTCTAGTGAATCCCCCATGAGTGTTTTCAAACCTAACCTCCATTAGGTATCGACATAGTGGCCAGTTTGTTATATTTGACTTGTGCGCTGCCCACCATTGTGCTCGTGTAGCATTCAAGGCTTCCTCCAAAGCTAGTAGTTGTTGTGGTTCCACCACTTTTTCCTCAAATTCGTTGAGAAATGCAGTCAAGTTGGGAAACCCATCATATGTTGGCAGTGCACACTCTTCTGTGGCTACCCATCACAGCGACTGTGTGATCCGTGCACACCTCCTAAATGATACTTCATGTAACCGATTCTGCCAATTTTCAAGCGCCTCATCCGAATATGACAACGTCGAACTGCCACTGTGCCATCCTAACTCGCCCTCTGCACTAGGATTGATGTAATCATAAGATATGTTGTATAGATTGTCCCATCCCTCCATGAATTCATCTCTTGTCGGTTCAACATATCGTTGTCCTTCTGTGAGATCGAGAGGTGCAACTACCCTCATCTCGCAGTTTTCGAATGACATAGTGCGTTTCTTGAAATTGATAACGACCTGGTTCTCCATTTCCCAGTCTATCCCTAGCAGCATTGGATAGGGGCTTGTGTTGTCGATAATCTCTATCACATCAAAATTTGCGCATGTTTTGAGTCCCTCAATTTCAACTGGGACCTGGCACAATCGAGCAATCAGAGTAACCTTACTTTGATTGGGTACTCGCAGCTGTACCGGTGACCAGGCCAACTGTGGTTTCCCCATTGTTTCCAAAGTCTGTTTGGTCAGAATGTTTACGTCTGAACCTAGGTATAAGATGATTGAGTCGACATCAAATACTTTGATTTGTGTAGACATCCGCATTTCTCGTCCAGTCTTTCTCTTATGGATTCGATTGACCGTGCGTTCTTTTCCTGCACCCTCCCTCCGATGCAACAATCTAGATATTTCCACCAATGCGTCCTAATATTTTTCCAACTCTAGGAAACTTCCCTAGAAGGCTCTTAAGGTGTTAGTCTTTCTCTGCAACTTCATTGTGTCGAACATCAGTGGCATGTCATAAGTAACTTCTTCCTGGTGAACAAGTGACTACCTCCTCTGTCTCATTGCCTCTGGTTCTTTCAAGGAAATATCCCTCTCTACTTCCGCATGAAATGTTACCTGCTTTCTTGCTATTGGTCGGATGCTAGCCTATGACCTCTCAGTTCCTGTTAAAGCTCCTCCTCAGGTTACTACTCCAATAGTCACAGTGTGACTTCTGAACTTGGCTGATATCTTTTGTACTGCTGGTGGTGTATTCTGGTTCTGATTTGGTGGAGGCGGGGGTAGGTTCTTAGTTTGCCACTTTTCGATGAGCTGTGGAAAGTATTTGACACAATGGTCCACAGCACTGCAATAAGTGCACCGTGGTGTTGGATTCAGGCAATCTATCTGATAATTTCCCCGCTGCTCCTCCTCATCCTACCCCAATAGCTTGACCTCCGTGGAATCCCCCTCTAAATCCTCCTCACGGTGGCCCATATCACGGGTACTGTGGTTGACCATACTGCGGTTGTTGATATTGTGGTTGGCCATACTGCGGAGGTTGATATCGCAGTTGTGGATATTGTGGTTAACTATACTGCGATTTCCCATATTGCCCTTGATAATAATGCGGTGGCTTGTTCTAGTGAGGCTTCTATTGAGTATACTGTGATTGTTGCTGTACCGCCGGTTTCTCCTCCCCTTCATGAAAAATGTATCCGCAGTTCTTGGAGTAGGTCGTAAGACTTGCACTCTTTTTCATTGTGGCCAACCGATAGAATAAATTTGCAATATAAATTCACTGGCTTCGATACCATCTTCTGTAGGTACACACACTCTTCTAGTCGATGTCCTCTGGTCTCTTAGACATGACACTAAGGAATCCCTCCCCATTTGAGGTGATTTAGTGCAACTGACTGCAAATACTCTCAGAATTCTGGGCACTTATCATTGTGGTGTCCTTCTGTCTTGCATCTACTGCACCACACATCTTCGTGGGCTTCTTTCCCTTTTTTCATATCTTGCAGCTAAAGTGTCGAATTTTCAAACTGCGCTTGTATCCAATCCATGCCTATGCCTTCTTCACTGATTGGTGAAGCCTCTAGCTTCATCGCAATCTCCAACGCTTCGGCTTGAATCACTACCTTCTATTGCATTAGCGGTCCATGAATGTGTGGTACCAACCCTGCGATAAACCATTCCTTATGTTGCATGTCATTCATCCCGAAACTCACCTTCGCCATTAACGTTTTATACAGTTGATCAAATTACCATACCATCTCATTTGGGTATTGCTTGATTTCCTTGATCTCGGTGACGTACTGTGACTTCGATTTGGGTTTTCTAAATTCATCAATCATTCCCGCCTTGATCTGTGCCAGTGTCTTGTCTAGAGTTCCCGTCGGAACCTTAGTAAACTTCATAAACCTGTCTAGAACACGACCCTTTAGAGTCGTCGCTAGCTATCCCTTTTTTATATTTTCATCCTGAACCTGCTTCATGGTCCATACTGATTCACATAGGAACCAATATTGTTCGGGATCTTTGGTCCCGTTCCCCTGGAACATGGGAATTTTTGCGCCGTCACCTGCCATCCTTACGTTCCTACTATTATTGTTTACTGATGCACTGCTCCTACCATTGCACGTAGGACAGCTCTACGAATAACTTGTATTTCTTCCTGTAAAATTCTAAGTAGTGCATGGGGTTGAAGGGATGTTGTAACTTACGATCCATCCCTCTTATGCATCTCGGGTAGCTTGTTCACTTTCTTCTTCGTCATAATAATGTTGCTTCGTCCCTTGTGGTCCTGTTTCAAAGTATTCCGTTCTAGTCCCCTCAGGAGACTCTCTCCCAGTCCTCCTCCTCTTCTCTGGTCCCCAGAATATCACTCCACTCCTCAAGGTACCACAATTTTCCTCAGCCTCCCTTAAAAATTTGTCATCACTCATGTCTATCTACCCCACATATTTCTATCGGATCCACATTCACGAGATACCCACAACCTCGACACACTGATCTTCTACTCGTCGGATTTCATCCTCAATACGTCCTTCTCGCAGAAAAGCATCTTACTCCACAACTTTAGCGATAGTAGGTATCTCCCCCTAGGTCCTTTGAAAATTTTCCTTTCCGCATCACTATATGATTTGATTGTGTCAACTGTGAACTCAGTAATGTATCCCTCTAGGATACTATCTACCCAGAAGTCTACATCCCTCGATACCTTATTTTAGACTCGTTTTAGCTATTGGATGAGTTCTGGAATCCAATGGTCAGGCTCACTATTTTGACAATGGTTCTTCTGAAATGTCAGCTGCGTCAACCACTCATGCAGCAATACCAAGAATTTGCAAAAAAACACTTTGTGGATATTGGAAGAGATATGCTTTTGCAACTAGTTACTTACTGTCTGCCCAGAGTTTTGATTTTCTCCTTCCGCGAAAACCAATCTTGAATCTCCGGTTTTTCTCGGGTTCCACAACATGTCCTCTTATTTTCCTCTTCAAGGTCTCAGCCGCGAAACCATTTGTTGACAGAGTGAATGTCGACAGGGGTTCACTTCACACTGTTGTCAACAAAAACCAACCAAACACCCTTAAACACCACCCCAGAAAGGTGTTACCCTTTCCAGCAACAATCGTAGAGCAAGTGAGGTCTCACGCGAGTGAGGTCTCACCTGAGACTTTCTTGATTTTCAATGGTTGCTGAAACTTGTCAGAAGGCATTTATGGTGCCTCGACACTACGACTTCCTTATGACTCCGGTATATATGTATCCCTCGGGTCATCCTCATCGTCCGGTTCTCCTATTATATTGTAGCATTCCATCATCATTTGCGGTGTCGCAGTCCACCGAAGTCCCATTGGTTTTTCTGTTGGAATTGCTTCAAATACTTTCACACGGATCGCCTGTAATGCGCTGTGGATGAAGGGGTTTTCGTTGGAGAAACTGAATGTTTTGATAAATCCAATAGTTAGCTGTTCCCATGAGTTTGTTCCATGTCACAGTTCTACTGCGATATACCAACTTTGTGGTACTTCATCCAGTTTGTGAATAAATGTGTGGACCTAGTCCTATTTCACTAGTAGTACCCATTGGATTTGGCATTCATTCAAATGTTCCTTTGTATCTCCTTTGTCGTCATACTTCCATCTATCGTCTCTTGCTGTTTCGTCGAGCCTAACCTCCATTAGGTGTCAACATAGTGGCCAGTTTTTTATATTTGACTTGTACGCCACCCACCATCGCGCTGGTGTAGCATTCAAGGCTTCCTCCAAGGCCATTAGTCATTGTGGTTCCGCCACTTTTTCCTCAAATTCAGTGAGAAATGTAGTCAAGTTGAGAAACCCCTCATATGTTGGCAGTGTGCACTCTTCTGTGGCTACCCATCGCAGTGACTAGGTGATCCATGCACACCTCCAAAACAATAGTTCATGTAGCTGATTCTGCCAATTTTTAAGTGCCTCATCCGAATCTGACGACGCCGAACTGCCGCTACACCATCCTAACTCTCCATTTGCATTAGGATTGATGTAATATTTGGATATGTTGTATATATTTTCCCATCCTTGTGTGAATTCAGCTCTTGTCATTTCAGCATATCGTTGTCCTTCTGTGGGATCGAGAGGTGCAACTACCCTCATCTCGTGGTTTTTGAACGACATAGTGCGTTTCTTGAAATTGATAATGGCCTGTTTCTCCATCGCCCAGTCCATCCCTAGCAGCACTGGATATGGGCTTGTGTTGTCGACAATCTCTATCACATCAAAATCTACGTATATTTTGAGTCCCTCAATTTCAACTGGGACCTGGCACAATCGACCAATTAGAGTAACCTTACTTTGATTCGCTAGTCGCAGCTGTACCATTGACCGGGCCAACTGTGGTTTCCCCATTGTTTCCCAGGTCTATTTGGTCAGAATGTTTACATCTGACCCTAGGTTGAATATGAGTGAGTCAACATCAAATGCTCTGATTTGTGCAGACATCCACATTTCTGATCCAGTCTTCCTCTTATGGATTCAATTGACCATGCATTCTTGTCGTGCACCCTCCCTCCAATGCAATAAGCAAGATATTTCTGCCAATGCGTCCTGATCTTTTTCCAACTCCAGGAAACTTTCCAAGAAGGATCTTAAGGTGTTATCCTTTATATGGGACTTCATTGTGTCGAACATCGGTGGCATGTCATTTCTCCTAGACTGCCTCCTCTATCTCATTGCCTCCTGTGCTTTCAAAAGAATATCCCTCTCTACTTCTGCATCAAATGTTACCTGCTTTCTTACTGTTGGTCGGACGCTATCCTGTGACTTGTCAGTTCCTATCACAACTCTTCCTCGGGTTACTACTCCAACAGTCGCAGTGTGACTTCTACCTCGGATGATATCTTTTGTACCGCTGGTGGTGTATTCGGGTTCTGATTTGGTGGAGGAGGGGGTACGTTGTTAGTTTTCCACTTTGTAATGAGCTATGGACAGTCTTCGACACCATGGTCCAGGGCGCTGCAATAAGTGCACTATGGTGTTGGATTCTGGAAATGTATGTCATAATGTCCTTGCTACCCACAATTGTAACATATGATTGGTCCTTGTCCTCATCCAGCAGCTCAACCTCCACGGAATCCCCCTCGAAAACCTCCTCACGGTGGCCCTTATGGAGGGTACTATGGTTGACCATACTGCGGTTGTTGATATTGCGGTTGGCCATACTACGGAGGTTGATATCGCAGTTGTGGATATTACGGTTCACCATAGTATGATTTCCCATACTGCCCTTGATCATAATGCGGTGGCTGGTTATAGTGGGATTCTATTGAGTATACTGTAGTTGTTGCTGTATCGCCGGTTTCTCTTCCCCCTTCATGGAAAATGTATTCGCAGTTCGTTCTTGGAGTAGGTCCTAAGACCTGCACTCTTTTTTGTCGTGGCCAACTGATCGACAAAATTTGTAATATAAATTCATTGGCTTTGATACCATCTGTTGTAGGTACACACACTGTTCTAGTCGATTTCCTCTGGTCTGTTAGACGTGACACCAAGGCATCCATCCCTGACTGAGGGGATTCGGTGCACCTGACTACAAATAATCTTGGAATTCTGGGCACTGATCCTTGTGGTGTCCTTCTGTCTTTCGTCTACTGCACCATATATCTTTGTGGGATTCTTTCCCCTTTTTCATATATTGCAGCTGAAGTGTCAAATTTTCCAACTGCGCTTATATCCAATCCATGCCTATGCCTTCTTCACCGATTGGTGAAGCCTCTAGCTTCATCACAATCTCCAGCGCTTCGGCTTGAGTCACTACCTTCTGTTGCATTAGTAGTCTGCAGATGTGTGGTACCAACCCTACAATAAACCATTCCTTATGATGCATGTCGTTCATCCCGAAACTCACCTTCGCCATTAATGTTTTATACAATTGATCAAATTACCATACTGTCTCATTCAGGTATTACTTGATTTCCTGGAGCTCGGTGACGTAATGTGACTCTGATTTTGGTTTTCTAAATTCATCAATAATTCCCTCCTTGATCTATGCCAGTTTCTTGTCTGGAGTTCCCGTCGGAACCTTAGTAAACTTCATAAACCTGTCTAGCACACGACCCTTGAGGGTTATCGCTAGCTATCCCTTTTTTATATTTTCATCTTGGACCTACTTCACAGTCCATACTAATTCTCATAGGAACTGGTACTGTTCAGGATCCTTGGTCCCATTCCCCTGGAAAGTGGGAATTTTTGCATCATTAGCTGCCATCCTTACGTTCCTACTATTACTATTTACTGATGCACTTCTCCTACCATTGCACATAGGACAACTCTGTGAATAAATTGTATTTCTTCTTGTAAAATTCTAAGTAGTGCGAGGGGTTGAAGGTGTGTTGTAACTTACGATCCATCCCTCTTATGCATCTGGGGTATCTTTTTCACCTTCTTCTTCATCGTAATAATGTTGCTTCGTCCCTTGTGGTCCTGTTTCACAGTATTCCATTCCGATCCCCTTAGGAGACTCTCTCCCAGTCCTCCTCCTCTTCTCTGGTCGCTGGAATATCGTTCCACTCCTCAAGGTACCACAATTTTCCTCAGCCTCCCTTAAAAATTTGTTGTGGCTCATGTCTATCTACCACACATATTTATATCAGATCCACATTCACGAGATACCCACAACCTCTGCACACTGATCTTCTACTCATTGGAATTCATCATCAATACGCCCTTTTCGTAGACAAGCATCTTACTCCACAAATTTAGCAATAGTAGGTATCTCCCCTGAGGTCCTTTGAAAAATTTCCTTTCCGTGTTGTTGTATGATTTGATTGTGTCAACTGTGAACTTAGTAATGTATCCCTCTAGGATACTATCTACCCAGAAGTCTACATCCCTCGATACCTTATTTTCGATTCATTTTAGCTGTTGGATCAATTCTGGAGTCCAATAGTCAGGCTCACTATTTTGACAATGGTTCTTCTAAAATGTCAGCTGCACCAACCAGTCATGCAGCAATATCGGGAATTCGCAGAAAATCACTTCATGGATGTCGGAATAGATATGATTTTGCAACTAGTTGCTTATTGTTTGCCTAGGGTTTTGATTTTGTCCTTCTGCGAAAACAAATCTTGAATCTCTGGTTTCGTTGGGTGCCACAACATGTCCTCTTCTTTTCCTCTTCAAGATCTCGGCCACATAACCATTTGTTGAAACAATGACTGTCGACAGGGGTTGACTTCGCACTTTTGTCAACAAACATCAACCAAACACCCTTAAACATGATCCCAGAAAGGCATTACCCTTTCTAGCAACAATAACAAAGCAAGTGAGGTCTAACGCGAGTGACGTCTCACCCGAGACTTTCTTGATTTTCAATGGTTGCTGAAACTTGTCGGAAGGCATTTCTAGTGCCTCGACACTGTGAATTCCTTATGACTCCAGTACAAGGATAATTTTAGGGGCGAAATTTAGCACATGGGCTATTTTTCCATGTTTTTTTCCAAAAAACGATTCGTCAATATGCTTTTTTTGAAGCCCCATTTTGCCCAATTTTGATGGGGTAAACTTTTTTCACTCTAAAAATCGCCAAATTATTATATAAACTATATAAAATCCTTAGAAATCTAAATAGTTTTAGAAAAATATTTCCAAATATTTTATAGTTTACATTTTAAGAATTGGTAAGATTCACCCAGGTTTATACACTTTTAATTAAGTATGGGTCCTTAAAATTATCCCTGCACCCAGGGACTCGGTACTCCCACAACATGGTGTTGCATGTCCGCTGGAATCCGCACTACCTCGATCATGGGTACCTTGTTGGTCATGCGAGATAGGTTGACCCGCACAGTCTCTAATGTGCACTCTGTTGTAGCGCCTACTACTTCCCCACCCCTGCCCCATTGATGATGTCTCGGGAAACCATTCAGTCTTCAAGGACCCGTGTCTGCGAGCAAATAACGAAATGTTAATATGTGGTACTACCCCCAAAAATATTTTTTCATTTTCATATATAATAAAAAATCCCAAAAAATTTAATACACAATGTAATTTCCCCATTTTGACCCCCTTTTTTCATTAAATCATAAATGATGTAAATATTGTTATTTAATTATGGTGAGGAGCTCAAGGCCAAGGCCCCACCATTGATTTAGCGTTTTATGTATCGGCAATTAAAGAAATAGATGCCTATGGTTCTTGTGCTAGATAGGCACAATGTAAATAAGACATCATGTAAATACGAATTTTAATGAAAATACCCACAACTAGCTATGCAATGCGACAAAGAGATGGGGCATGATTCTACAAGGAATAGAGAGGGAAATTATTCAAACCCTTGAGCAAATGGTGTTAATCCATGTGTCAATGAGAAAACCCATAAACCACCAACTACCCATTTTGGGTTATGGACCCAATCATTTAATTCTTCTAGAAATTGATTGAGGCAGTTAATGGCTTGGGAATGAATAGGTATGGCAGCCAATTTCGTGCATGGGCAAGCCATCAATCTGGGAATTCGTATTTTGCTTCTTGGGCAAGAAAACACCCACGGAATGGGGCCCAAAGCCATTCTGAACGGAAAGTCTTTGCTCTCTCACGTAGTCTGAACTACTGGGTCTTTCCTCATCACGTTTTTACCAATTTCCTGCATTTTTCCATAGCTGGGAGCTCATTTTTGTGTTTCACAGTGGTTGGGAGAAAGGGAGTCACGTTTTGGGGGTTTATAGAGGTCGTTTTTGCCCCAAAATACCCATGGGCATTTTTCTGAAAAATGGTTTTTGCTCTCCAGGGTTAAATACCCAATTTCCATTTCGTTTTTGGGTCTTCCCACGTTTTTCTGAACTAGTAGAAACCCCATCTTTGGGCATCTCACTGTAAAAACGTTTTTTTTATCATGCCCAATAATTGTGGTTCTACTGTTATCTACATCCCTGTTTGATTTGGAGACTGTAAGAAAGAGATTGGAGTGGTAGTGGACAGAGAGGGCTTGATAAACCTAGTGGGAGAAGATAACCTCTCAAGAAGATCAAGAGGGCTTTGGCTACTTTTCTATGCACACCCTGAGAGCACTAGATGGGGAAGGTATGGCTTGAGGGACTGTACAGCAGTGAAAAGAATACTTCCTTGTGCTGGGTGTGTAGGTATTGTGGGTGCCAAGCTAGATAGATCTTGTAAGGTTACCCCTGGCTCTGTGCTTGAGCTCACTAGCTTAGCCACTCTTCCTTTCCATTTCCTGGCAAGCCTGATAAACCCAATTGTAGATTGGCTTGGCTCATCTTGGTGTATGCTTGGCTATGTGTGAGTCTGTTGTTCCCTGGTTCCTTGTAGAGATCATGCCCAGCTCGGGGGTGGCAGTTGTATCAAGAGGTTGATAAGCACAACTGGCCTATGGTTGGGTGGAACGTTGCATATGCATAGCTGGTTGCTTGGGACTAATTTGTCAGGATAAGTATTCTCTTGTGTTAACTTTGCAATTATTATTTGATGAATATCTTGAATGTATGATGGATGTGTAATTGAAATTACTTCCGCTGTGTTTTCTTATAATTATGCATTTCCATATGTTTCTTTTATATTATGTGAATGCTTACAAAGAGTTCATGGGGCTAGATGCCCGGTTTTAGCATCACATTCCCTCTATCATGCGGGTATGATGGGAGAGGACATTACACACAAAAACATAAAAAGAGTCACTACCAATGTCTCCAAACGCAGCTCCTAGAGGAAGTGGCATGTCGCGATCACCACGGAAGTCTAACCCTGCATAGGGGTAGTCGTCAATGACTATGACCTATCGGTCCCACCAGTGAAAGAAATCATCTGTGTATGGTGATGCCTGTCGGCCACCACCCTGTCTTGTCAAGACCTCTACCCACCGAGTCAGGGTTGGGTCACGGAGACTATGAGGAGGGACTTCAACCCTCGGACTGAGCCCCGAAACTCGCTCGAAGAAAAAGCTACATAGTATACTGTCGTATCCAAATTTTTTTGCCTCCCCATGCTTGCACTCCATTAACTAGGTCATCATGGACCCCAGTAACATTGTGCACCAGTCAGATATCATGGGCCACATGCACTGTGAGGCATAGAACATCACCGGCCTTGAAGCCTGGTGTAGAGCTGCCGAACCTTTAACCCTGATGAGAGTGGCCACTATAATCTTCATACTCAGACTGACTATGGCTCCAACGGGTACCTGACTCCCCACCTTCCGAGTGTTGGGAAGACAACACCACTCTATGTAGTCGGGAATGGTAATCCCACCATCGACAGTACAAGATCGAAGACTTTCCACTTCCCCTCGATGGGACAATCTAGTAATGAAATAAATGTCATCTACCTCCAAGGAGAGTATTTGAAAGTCTAGGTTGAAATTTTGTGCATCTACATCCCAGTAGTCTATCAAGCGACCGAGCAATTGGTTTTGAGCCCTCAAACCCCCAATGTTCCAAAATTTGAAAAGCCCACATGTTTGTAAATATTATTGTGTAGGAAAATCATTGTAGACGGCCTCATCCACAAGGTCATGCTCCCTTTCTCTCCATTCTAGAACCATCTTGGAAGAAGAAACACAAAGAGTTTAGTCTTTTTCATTTTAAAAACAAACCTCACCGCCGTACTCGCAGGCTATTTAGCAAACAAACGTGGGTACCCGCGACCATATATCTATAGCCTGCGTACAATGCTGTGATCAAATAGGGATTGCCCAATAAAAAATTTTGACCACTGAAAAAAGAAATAAAAACTACTAAATGAAAGAGGAGGATGAGATATCTAACCTGCTCTAGACGGCTCGATGAACGGATGCCCATAGATCCCAGAATCAGTGATTGAAATCCAAGATGAAAACTAACCAAAAACTCCAAATTGGGTAAAAAGTGAAAATGAATTGTAAATTGTAAATTTTTATTACTATTTGTAGTTTTGGAAACCCACTTGTCTATAGTTTTTTCCGTTTTAAGCTGTTTTGGACTAATGTAATGTCTTGGAGTAGCATTTTGAGCAGATTTCTTCAACAAGAGTTGATTTTTTTATTGTTTTGCACCTATGGTAGGTATATTTCACACTCGGCATATAGGTTAGATGTCATTTTCACATGGATCATGCATTTGACCTTTTGACCATTTTCATTAACCCTAGGTGCAACCTCGCTTCTTAACCGACACAGAGCTTTCACATTGTTATTGAAGTGTCGTTATTTGGCGGTAGGGCCTTTCCGAACATGGGTGCCCTAATTAGAACCTCGTTTTCCTTATGGCGCCCATGCCGTCATTTTTTCTTAAGATCGGGAGTCCTTCATAGTTACGCCATGACGTTGTGATAAAGACTCATACTCTGCTTTGTCTTATGCTGGCCATCTCCATTAAGGAATCCCCCCATTTTTTTATCAAGTTGTGATTGCATTGCATCATCCTGCTTGCCGCTTGAGCCTTGTGCTAACTCCCGCTTACTCAATTGTTAGCCTGGTGCCTGAGTACTTCCCCTGTCGAGCTTTGCAAAGCTTCCATTTTCCTTTCACAATTTGATGACCTTTTGACCTTGAGGGAACACCCCCCCCCCCCCCCCGAGTGTCTACATCCTGCACATGCTTACTTGCATTGATCATAGGTATGTTCCATTGCTTGGAACTAGTCTGCTCACTACTTGATGCTCGTTCCATCATTTGTTATACTATAAGAAATTTTATTGTTTTTCAAGCTTTCCAAATATGAAAAAGACCAAAAAAATCAAATATTCCAAAAATCCAAACGGGAGAATATTTACTTCTTATTGTTGGCAGCTGTTGTGTCGCCTTTGAACAGAGCATTTATTCCACTCCATACATTATGAGTCAGGACTATAGTAGGACCTTAGGATCTGTACTCATTTCTCAGTTTTACTCCACTGATTGGTTAAGCTTCCAATCACTATGGAGCCCTGTGTTGATGCCTCTTGCATCGCAAAGTGTCATGTCTAGTCTATGCTTCATGAGTCTATCCATCTGCTCATGCTCTTGTTCAAAGAAAGTCTTGAAACCAGAGTCGGCCACTCCTCAGATCTCTTGACTATTGCATGTCGGCCATCCTTATTGAATCAATCTGTTTCATCTGAGTTCTTCTAAATCTTTCAGCATCATTGTTACCTCGTGCTGATTGATGGGGGATGCCTTAATGCCCTCCTTCTAGCGAGTTTCGTTCCGTCGACATCAACCCAATTATTCCAGAATTTGAGACTTACAGTTCGGCTGAGTACCTTGAGGATTGCAGTCATTGGTGGTAGGTTCTCTCGCCATCGACAGTTTTGGGAATACATCAATCTCCTCTGATCGATGGATTCATCTTAGTGTTCGACTTCAACACATCTATTCGCACTCTGATGATTGTACTATGTGCCTTTATGCCCATTTTCATTATTGGTGGGTTATCTCGCATCTGTTAATGGTATACATCATTGACCGGTAATCAGACGATGTCGCATCAGGTTCAACTTCAACACCCTTATTCACTTGATGGGACTTGCACTAGAGATGATTTGTGTAGAAGACCCTAGATGTTAGTAGCATCCAGTATGCTGCTCTTGATCGTGACTATACATATGAGATATCACCTCTCAGACATCAGTAGTTTATACCTCTAGTTTGCACCAGTTGTTTCCTTTCAGCAGAAGACCATCTCTTATTATAGATGGTTATGGCTATGATCACTTATGATATGTATTATTTACTACCTATTCATGGCCACTGTATTAGATTGTTGTACTATACCCACATGTACTCAGAGATATTATTGTATTATGACAAGTGAATTGTTCCTTCCAGTTGTGTCCATCACTCCACTTCTGAGATTTATAATGTATTTTTGACATCGTAGCACCATTCTCTGACCTGACACATTAGGGGGCATCTATTACAGCGTAATTTTCCACCTTGTGAGCATCAACATTCTTTGGCCTTCAGGATCCATTTCACTGACTCAGATTCACTTTATGTCCTTCAGAAAACACAATTTTTCCCTATTTGTCTTCATGTACGCTTGTCCTATTATAGCCAACGTACACACAGGCTGTTCCACTGTACCCCGTGGGTACCAAGTAAAATGGTAAAAATCATTAGAAAATTACTTTTTACTCCCAAAAAGCGGTCTTAGGGTGACCTTTGGCCCTCCATATGCCCCAAAACGCCTCGATCTGTCCTTTCACTTACCTTTGGAAGGCTATATATTGAGATCTTATGGCATATGGAAGGGAGGAGAAAGAGAGAGCAAGATAACTCTAGTGGATTTTTGTTGTGACTTGAGTCTACACTCATTGATCCTTGTTGTTGTGAACTCCTTATGTTCACCTACCAAACTCCTCTCATAGTTTGAGTTTTCCATTGCATGGGGAATTGAAGTGGTGGAGGCACAAGTGGAGAGACCCAATTCTTGGTTCAGATTGGTTGCCGACAAGAGGTCGTATATTGTACTTCTTGTTATTAATTAATGGAAATACAAATTTTCTCATCTAACTGATGTTGTGAATATTGTTAAATTACATTGGGTTATATTCGCTTATGATATCATGGATCATGCTACTGATTATGCTAATGTCTTTCACATATTATATGCACTTGCTTGTACTTGTTGTTGAGACTAATCTGTAGGTTCAAGTGTAGAAGTTGAAAGCTCAACGGGGATATACTTTGAACATCCGGTTGAAGGTTGGTATTTTCTCCATTATCTTAGCATTGTCATTTATATATCATTGCATTGAGAATTGAGTCATTTTCTGGTAGTCAGCTGTCTGTTGTGGTCTTCCCCAAGCCATAGGAAGTTTTCTCTATAACACTATGTACAACTAATTGGTAGATGGTCAATAGAAAGAGATTCTTACATTTAGTTTGAAAAAAGAGACTTCAATATGGTACCAACCATATAGATGAATAATATCTTACATATGCTTGTGGTTTCATCATTTCGTTATGATGTATTTTTCTTCTAGGATGGATAGGACTTATGTCTAATGTATGAGCATATAGTTATGGGTGCATTAAAAGGATGAATGAGCTTTTGTAAAATAACATGGTGCACTTGCATGTCCGCTATGTTCAATATTTAAATATTATGCGGATAACAAGTATGACACTATTTCGCATTGAAAGAATCAACTAATAGAAAGGATTGTTACATATGGGTAGTGTTGCATGATTCTTTTGTCTTGTTTGGAACCATTGTTTGGTACCTGTTTGGTACCTTTCTTGGAACCGTTGTTTGGTACTCATTTCTTACTCGTTTTATATGTATTACCTCTTAGTTATACTTACACCTTTCAATATAATCTCTTGTTGATGCAATGTTTAAAGGAGAGAAAGTATGACATGTCATCATATGGAAAGATAAATGTATAACTTTGTCAACATTGAATCTATGGTGAGATTAATGGTACATATGCATGCTTATCATTTCTTAGTTGATTCTTGTTAAAGAAAAGGTGTGTTAAAGAGGATATGACATCTAGATATGATGCAAGAAAGGTGTGACACAAGATGTCTAGGTGTTCTCCAATTATGGTAAGTGAATTGATGTTGTAAAAATATCAGAATTATTAACTAAGGACCTTTGCATGAACTCGGTATACTTGTCTATACTAGAGTAGGATTTAAGACATATGAATGTTTATTCTTAACTGACGGTTGTCATGTGCAAATTATATGTCATATTAATGAGACTAATGTGTCATCTACTCATTGAATGTGAGAGGTCAATTCTAGAAGGAATGATACTACCGAGTGTATTAAATAAAAACAAAAAAATTTCACCCCATTTTCTCTAGTTTGTGACGAGGATTTTGGGTATATTACACTACCTGCACCATGGGGAAAAAAGTTCAAATAGGACCTTGTTGGGTATGCATAATTCATATTAGAAAACTACAAGGCATCAAGGAATGAATTTTACACTATCATCATACATAGTTAGCATGCCTCTCCCAAGATTGAAAATGCATTTGTTGATTAGTAAGGGATTTTTCCTTTAATTGTCATGCATGTTCAAAATTGGCAAAAATGAGAAAAATTAATTTTTGAATGCTTCAAGTTCGTATAAGAAGGAATCCGAAATGAATCAAGAAATAATGGATGTCAAACTTTGGTCTTGCCACAATTTGAATATATTGAACCAAACTCCAATTCAAATTCATTTACCATGTTAGTGAGAAACCTATCCACCAAACTTAAATGCATGAGTAGACCAAACGTATATGATACTTGTTAATTTTTCATCAAATTTGGGTTTGAATCGAGATTAATTCCCTATAAGGTGTCTTGATCTTAGTATACTTAGCATTTTTACGAGTTCCTTATGGTTGTTATAGTCATGCTTTATTGCTTTGGATTGAATGATTCTCGATGGCTCTCATTCTTGTTTGAGTTTAGATGGTAACATAAACTCGCCATTTAATGGGTAGCTTGACCTTTATCATTTGAACATGTTTATATGGTTGTGAGCTCCCTTATTGTTACTCTATTGGGACTTGGTAATTCACCACACCATGTCTTCACTTGAGTTTCATTTTTACCAAGCCTAAATATTTTGAACTGATTACCTTCACTTGCTCTCAGTTACATCCAAATTTCGTTTGGCACAAATTATTGTTGCTATCCATTTTGGGTGTGATCGTTTCAACCTACCCAAACCCATGAGACTTGACCTTTGACATCACTATCCTAGTTATATTATGGTTTCAAAATGTAATGTATGAACAAATGCATGAAACAACAACATTATGGTCTTACCTTCAGATTCCTTTCAAGGTAAACTAGCTCTAATGGGAGTGCACAAGATTCAAGTATGGGAATACATGTCATTGAATTGACCAAAAGGAGGCCAAGTACCCTCCTATTGAATGAAGAAGGTCGACTAGTATGATCTCACATTCACCCACCAAGTTTCTAAGATCTTGACCTCAGGTATTATTGGGTCACAAAATTGCTTAAATAACACCATTACAATGATTGCATGGGTATCAATAGAATTCATGCATGATTGCATGGGTATCAATATAATTCATGCATGATTCATGCAACTAATAAAGATAAAGTTTATTGACACCTCTTATTGTAAACCTAAAGTGTGAATTGGACTTGAGATGTTAAATTGGCCTAAATTTCATGTGTTTGAGACTATTAAATGATGATATGGGCAATCATAGGCTAAGTGTCATATGTGGATGAAATTAGTATGATAGCATATGCCCATTAATATGTGAGGTTAGTAGAGCATGATTTAGAGGAAATATAACATGTGTTTATTTCCCAAGTGTAATACCCGTAGTTGTGACTTGGAATGTATTAAATCCAAATTATGTAAATGATGTAAATATGCTAATATGTATTGCTAGTGTGGAGCTCAAGGCCAAGGCCCAACTAGTGAATGGATTACGTAGGCTTGGGAAAATGCTCAGCATTTCTCACCTGTGAGGGATAAAAAATTTCTGAAAGCATTATCTTGTAGGTGGATGATTTATGCACTTGACCATTGGCTCAGTTTTGAAAAAAAATCTATGGTAAAGAAAATATTTTCCTACCAAAATAACCACTCACCCTGTTTTGCACCTAGAACTAGCCTAAATGGACTTAGGAAAATGCCCACCATTTCTCACCTGTGAGGGATAAAAAATTTCTGAGAGCATATGTTTCTAGGTGGATGATTTATTCAATTGACCATTGACTCATTTTTTAAAACAAGACTCTGGTCAAGGAGATATTTTCCTGCCAAAACAACCATTCAACCTGTTTTTCATCCTGCATGAAAAATGGTCGCCATTGAAAAAATTGGTTAACTATTGAAAAATGGGCCTAAGTAGCCTTGGCAAAATTCCCACCGTTTCTCACCTATGAGGGATAAAAATTTTCTGAAAGCATCAGCTTGCAGATGGATGATTTATGCACTAAACCATTGGCTTGGTTTTGAAAAAAAGTATATGGTTAATAAAATATTGGCCTACCAAAACAACCATACATCATGTTTTTCACCTAGAATTGACCTAAATGGCCTTAGGAAAATTCCCACCATTTCTCACCTGTGAGGGATAAAATATTTCTGAGAGCATAAGTTTGTAGGTGGATGGTTTATTCACTTGACCATTGACTCATTTTTTAAAACAATTCTCTGGTCAAGGAGATATTTTCCTTCCAAAACATCCATTCAACCTATTTTTCACCCTGCCAGAAAAATGCTCGCCATTGGAAAAATTGGCTAAGTATTGAAAAAAGGGCTTAAGTAGGCTTGGGAAAACGGGAAAATGCCCAGCATTTCTCACCTGTGAGGGATAAAATTTTTATGAAAGCATCAGCTTACAGGTGGATGATTTATGCACTTAAACATTGGATCAATTTTGAAAAAAAGTCTATGGTCAAGAAAATATTGGCCTGCCAAAACAACCACTCATCTTGTTTTGCACCTAGATGTAACAAATAAAAATATTAAATAATATGAATAATATATATAATAATATAAATAATAAAATAAAACATAATGTTAATTATATTAATTAAGAGACATAACCCTTGGCGATTAGTTACCATATAAGCTCTGTATATGTGGCTACATCCTCATTATTTATCTTATCAAATATATATTCGATTATTTGACCATTTATGGATCTTTTGTATTATTTACATTGGTATTTGTATAAGAAACGATTTTATCAATTCATTTGGTATAGGCTTGTAGCAACCATTTTAGGGTTTCTCCAAAATCTAGGATCTTATCCAAAAACCAGGCCCTTAGCCCAAAGAAGTAAAAAAAAAGAAGAAGAAAGAAAGAAAAAGGAAAAAGTGAAAGAAAAGAAAAAGAAGAAAAGAAGAAAAGAAGAAAAAAAAGAAGTAAAATAAGTAAAAAGAAAAGAGAATATAGAAAGAAAAACAAAGAAGTGAAAGAAGTAAAAAGAAAAGAAAATGTAGAAAGAAAAAGAAAAGAAAAAACAAAGAAGTAAAAAGAAATGAAAAAGTAAAAACAAAGAAGTACGTGGTTTCCTAAAAAGAGTATATGGTTTATTTTCCAACTATATTGGAAGCATTTGTGAAAATAATATACTCAAAATTTATAAGCTAGAATTGAACTTGGGTGTTGGGTGGAGAAGGTAACATTCACTCCTCCCAAGCACCCAATCCACACCATTTTTATTATCCTTGCACTCCCAAAACAATTATTATAATTATTAATAATTATTATTGTCATTAATAATAATTATTATCATAAAAATTATTATATTATATTTATTAATAATATTATAATTATTAACTTTTAATAATAATAATTATTATTTGGAAAAAAAAAATTGGAGTCTCAGGGTGAGCAAAGAGGAAGATTCCAAAAGACCCACTCAAAGGTAGTCGTTGACATACTAAAACTTGAAGGGATTATTCAAACAAATCCTATTAGCATCGCTATTTTCCCAACCATCAAGGAAAATCACATTAATGTTAGCTTGGCAAATCAATTATTCATCCCAGAACTAAGTATAATCGAAAAGAAAGATAAATGTGGTGAGAAGAAATATACAATTAGGGACTTACAACTGCAAATTGATGAATATAAGTTCACATCCCAATTCAATGTTACGACTATTTATCTAAATGAAGTTGACATCATTCTCGGCTTATCTTGGATGAAACATTGGAGACACTTATCTTAAATATGAAGAAATATTTTTTAACGTTTTCGTATAAGAAGAATCAAGTCACACTACAGGATGTTAGAATGAAGTTAGATTCCAAAGTTGTGGCATCTAAAGACTTCAAGGATATCGCCATAGTCATTTCGCAAGAAAATCAAAAGATGTAGTAAGAATTCGACAAAATCGTCACAGATAAAGAAGAAGAGATCTCTTGTTTAAGAGATCATAATCATAAATTTCTTCTTCAAATAAAAAAGACGAAGGATAAAGCACAACAGAATCAAAATCTAGAAGAGGAGAATCGAGATCATTAGAAGAAACTATTAGAAAACACTGACGAAAATGGTCACCTCAAGAAGCACAAACAAGATCTAATGGATCAAATTCGGAAGCTTAAAGATGATAAGAAAGTGCAAGAAGAAATGACCTGAAATATTAAAAAATAAAAAGAATCATTAGACAATAAGTTGGAGCAAATTCAAAAGAGGACATCAAATCCCTTGGACTCAAAAATATACATTGAGAAAAAAGAAGCAAATACAAATTCAATCCTCATCATAGTTTAGAAAGAAGACAATCTGGTAAAAAAAAAACAACAATAACTCCCTATTGACACCCCAACCATATAAACCAGTATCCTAAAAAGTGGGAATTGTTGAAAGATAATGGTACTAATGTGCTCAAAGCACCCGACGACAGATCAATAGAGAACTCAATAGTCAGCAACAAATCAATTTTGGCTGGATTAATCCATCAACATATCGGAAGTTATGCTTTAGACTTAGAAGTTCGTATCGACATGTTTCGTCAGCTATGATGTCACAAGGAATGATGCAACAACATTATAAGGCTTTGAGGACAAAGTATTTCTAAGAGAGAGGCAATGTAACAAATAAAAATATTAAATAATATGAATAATATTATAATAATATAAATAATAACCATGGATAATTTTAAGGACCCATACTTATTTAAAAGTGTATAAACCTTGGCGAATCTTACCAATTCTTAAAATGTCAACTATAAAATATTGGGCGATATTTTTCTAAAATTATTTCAATTTATAAGGATTTTATATAGTTTATATAATAATTTGGCGATTTTTAGAGTGAAAAAAGTTTACCCCATCAAAATTGGGCGAAATGGGGCTTCAAAAAATGCAAATTGACGAATATTTTTTTGGAAAAAAACATGGAAAAATAGCCCATGGGCTAAATTTTACCCCTAAAATTATCCTTGATAATAACATAAAACATAATGTTAATTATATTAACTAAGAGTCATAACCCTTGGTGAGTAGTCACCATATAAGCCCTCTATATGCGGCTACATCCTCATTGTAAAATCATCATTATTTATCTTATCAAATATATATTCGATTATTTGACCATTTATAGATCCTTTGTATTATTTACATTGGTTATTTGTATCAGAAAGGATTTTATTGTTTCACTAGAATTGGCCTAAATGGCCTTAGGAAAATGCCCACCATTTCTCAATAGTGAGGGATCAAAATTTTTTGAGAGCATAAGTTTGTAGGTAGATTATTTATTCACTTGGTAGATTATTTATTCACTTGACCATTGACTCATTTTTTAAACCAAGTCTCTGTTCAAGGAGATATTTTCCTGCCAAAACAACCATTTAGCCTATTTTTCACCCTGCAAGAAAAATGTTCGCCACTAGAAAAATTGGTGAAGTATTAAAAAATGGGCCTAAGTAGGCTTGGGAAATTGGCCACCATTTCTCACTTGTGAAGGATAATTTTTTTTTTGAAAGCATCACCTTGCACGTGGATGATTTATGCACTTGACCATTGGCTCAATTTTGAAAAAAATTCAATGATCAAGAAAATATTGGCCTGCCAAAACAACCACTCATCTTGTTTTGCACCTAGAACTAGCCTAAATGGCCTTAGGAAAATGACCACCATTTTTCACCTGTGATGGATAAAAAATTTCTGAGAGCATAAGTTTGTAGGTGAATGATTTATTCACTTGACCATTGACTCATTTCTTAAAATGAATCTCTGGTCAAGGAGATATTTTCCTTCCAAAATAGCCATTCAGCTTGTTTTTCACCCTGCAAGAAAAATGCTTGCCATTGGAAAAATTGGTTAAGTAATGAAAAACGGGCCTAAGTAGCCTTGGGAAAATGCCCACCATTTCTCACCTGTGAGGGATAAAAAAATTATGAAAGAAAGCATTAGCTTGCAGGTGGTGTATCTTTGATTTTCACCTGAGATTGTTCAAATGAGTACCTACTAACTTTGTAGTAGCAGTTTAGATCAAATAGTAAAAAGTAATGTAAAAAGTAAATATTAATCTAACATGTGCAAGAAAGTAAATCTAGATTAAGAACAGTAAAAACCTAGATCCATGAGAGAAACAAATAAAAAACTTGAGATTTTATATTAATGAGCAAACAATGGGTTTCAATGGTTTACCTCAATGGTGAGGTTGTTGGAATTCTTGCAGTAGTATAGGAGTAGTGCTCCAGTGCTCCAGTAGTCTCTCTCTTCTCCAAGATGCTTCAAGGGTGGGCCAAAGGTTCACTCTCAATGAAGAACTTCAAGCTCAAAAAGTATGAGCAAAGCTCAAGAGGAATTTTGGCAGCACGAAGATAGGATGAATGTGGATGATTAGTGAGGAGCTTCTATCACCTTTTTATAGCTTTTGAGTTATGGAAAATAAAACCATGGTTTAAGGAAACCAATGGTACTGGTAAAAATGGATTAGGGTTTATTTTCCTCTTTCTTCCTTTTTTTAATATATTTTTGAATTTTATTCCCTTTTAATTGATTTTTGGGAATTTTGGCCTACTTAAGAGAGTTTTTTGTATTTTATGAGGAAAATTAAATATTTTGAGGAGAAAAAGATGGATTTTGGCCTTTTTGGTGGCCTTTGAGGGTTTATTGATGTTTTTAGAGGCAAAAATGGTAGGAAAAGTGGACAAATGGGTCATGTGACTATGGAGATGTACTAGTGAGCATTTTTTGGGTGTCAACAGATTGCCCCTTGATGTGTCAGGGCAGGATCTCAGCATATGGCCAATAGACATCATAGTTCTTTTGTCTTTTTCCTGGGGTTTGGAGGAGAGAAGAGATCGATTGGAGACTGGAACAATGGTCCCATACAAATTGCAAAAACTAAAAAATGGCCTCGATAATGAATGAGGAATAATCTTAATATATGGACGAGGCGGGCATACCCATGCTCGTATCAAGAAATATAAGTAACAATGAGGCCCAAAAAGGGGGCCTGAACAATACATGGAGAACTGCTGTGTACATCATTATGGTCCAAAGGGAACATAAAGCTGGGATATACTCATGGTCATACCATGACTGATCTGAAGAACTGATACACTGGAAAATTAACAATCGTTCTGAGTCGTGTTAGAAGAACTAATAAAATGTTGGATCTGAAGGTGTCCAACAACTGTAGGGACTTAATAACTGTGAGTCAAAGTCTGAAGAGTATATGGAACTGTATACTCGAGGAAGTATATACTTGGGGTGTTTTTGAATACTATTGCCAAGCGCATCCTGTATATCCGCAGGAACATGTAACTGATTGTTCCTATAGTAGACTCACCAATTTGCAGGAGTCTGGTGACATCCGGGGTCTTCTACTAATAACTAAAAGGACCGACACCCTGTACAAGTCTCAACGATGTGATCAAGGTGTTGATGTCAACCATGTGAGAAACAATCATGTGGATAGGCACTAGGGACTTCTTTCCAAATGATTCGTAGGAACTAACCACTAATGGTGATGAGTCCAAGGCACAGATACCTCTGGGTCTATCTTCTGGAATAGATCGGTTGGCATCGTCAGAGGGATACCTACAACTATCAAGGAAATGATGCTTCCTTAATAGGAGCGCGAGGTGTACAACCAAAGTGTGATAGTACTGATAGTGGGATTGACATTCTGTGGAGATGGGGAACAATTGGGGTTGTAGAGTGGGGGGGATTCAAACTTCCTTCATTTAGAGCATGATGACATGGATGACCTAGCAGCAAATGGAATTCACTTTAGGTACGGGAACCATGGCTTAAGGGATCAGGGGTATGTACTACAATGGGACAGACTCAAGAGGACACGCTAATGTATGGTATCGAAAAACTCTTAAAGTGACATATTGTAGAGTACTCTGAACAAAGGCGACCAAATTGGGGAAGCTACCATAATAGTGCGATTATATATGCTTTGTTGTGGCACCGACGGGTACCGCTGGGGCCTTCTTCATGTTTTAAGGAGCTAGAAGAAGGGATAAAAATTGTGCTCATCAATGGTACTGTCTTGTGGATTTGTACGAGCCCAAGACAGTTCATGCTCATGAGTGCTTCCAATTTTAAGGAGTTTGAAAGCGATAAGAAGACTATGAAATAGTGGAATGGTGCCATTGTGTGTATTTATACGAGACCAGGATAGTGAGTGCTCATGGTTGATTTCAGTTTTAGAGAGTCTGAAAGCAGTAAGAAGACTCCAAAGGGGTTCTTTTTTCGTGTGTTAGTATCCAAGGCCCGAAAAAGCATAAAAGGATGCAATGAAGAACTCTTCTAGACAATGTGACTAGAGTATTCCTTTTTCATAATTAGTCTAAAAGGTCCGGAAAAGGGGTAAACTTATACCAGGTAGATGCCCTTTCAGATACTTTTAGCGAGCATGAAAGGAAGCAAGATTTCTCAATGATCTTTTCATTCTTTTAGGAGTCAGAAAAGATCTTAACATAAATTCCCTAAGTTCCTTTTTCGTAAAGGAATTGTTCGGCCCAAAAAAGGGATAAAATTATACCGAACAAAAGTAATTTCCAAGCGAGGAGGAAGTGTTCAATCGAGGGACAAGTATGTGAACTAGGGAAAACCGTAGGGGAGAACACTGATGGGGCCTCCTTGTGGGTTAATGAGTGGTAGCAAAACAATTCCATAATTGTAGTATGGATGGAGTGGATGGCTCATGTATAGGTTGTGATGCACAAGTTTGTAAAACTCGATAGTGGCCAATGTGGCATGCAAATCGAGGCAGCAGGGTGTGTGGAAAAATGCCCAAAAAATATGGTGGTGAGAGAGATAAATAATCTCAAGCATCATCATGAGCACGGAAAAATGAATATGGCGATATAAAACATGTCAAAAATGGGGACCTACTAATGTGGCATGCAAATCGAGGTGAAGAAGGGCCTGTGAAAAGATGCCCAAAGAATTTGGTGGTGAGAGCGAAAAATGATCTCAAGCATCATTACAAGCATGGAAAACTAAATCCGGTGATATAAAACTCTTAAAAAATGGACCGCAGCCGATGTGGCATGCAAATCGAGGCAGCGAGGGGCATGTGAAAAAATGCCCAAAAAAGAGGCTGGTGAAATCGAGAAACTGACTCGACCACTGCGAAGTTCTCGTTGCGCTGTATCCAATGTTGACTGAAAATGGGTCAAATGTCTATAAATAGTAAGTGGACCCATAGTGACACATGTCATTTGCACTATTGAGTTTGACAGGATATTTGAGTTGGCCAGAGATATTGCATCATTTGTGGGAGAACCGACCATCAGATTTTTATTTTGTGAGTTCCAGGTATGCCTATTGGCCCTAAGCTTTAATTTTATTCACTTTCGGGGGGGAATTGGGTCCTCGGGGGTGGTGCATTGGCCACGTTGGGTGACCAATGGGGTTTATCATGACTTCTGAGGATTTTTGTGCGATCTGGATCGTGGCTTTGGCCTTCATAGTCGCAATGTGGATCGCGACTGTGGTCTCCACAGTCACGATGTGGATCGCGGCTGGGGGAAAATTTGTGGCATGTTTCTAATTTAAAATTTTCTTGTATATTTGGCAGGATGCTCAGGCTACCGAGGCCATCGTGGAGGGAGAGGGAGTAGCCGGATGCTCTGATGTAGATCATCTGTGAGAACCATCATGCACAGGCTGCTTTGGATTTGGGAGGACTGCTAAAGTTCACCTAGATTCCCCTTATGCTTTCAACAAATTTATTGCTGAACAAGTTGATCGAGTTCTGGGACCCGACCATTTAGGCCTTTATGGTTCAAGGTGAGAGATTGGATCTATTGGCTGCTTTTTGGACAGACCCAGGTTTTAATGAGGCGCAGCAACAAAACCCCTTGGCGCATTGGCCCTCTCGACAACGAACTGTGTAGCAGCTCGAGGTCTCACCCGAAGTGGCTATGGGGGGGCTAAGGAATCAGGCTTCCTTAACCTAGGCAACGCGGAGACTGCGCACCTTCTCCCTATCTTTCTCTCGAGAGGATTCCTCAAAGGTGAAAAGTCTTACCCTTCCGTAGAATTCTCAGTGCAACAGCGCTGGAATTTACGCTCACCAGCCTCGCTGCGCGGTATCTCTGCTCCAGCGCACGAGGTATTTACCCTCTGCGTCCGATACTATACCGTTTCCGGCTCTGCGCCATGGCGCAGCAACACACTCCTCAATCGCCGCAGCGACAACGTTCTACAGGGTTCTTCAACACTTAACGATTATAACTACCAAGGAAGCTCTGAGAACGAACTTAACATATTCATCAAGATAACACAATGTTCATGTATACACAGATAGTGAACTAAAAATGCAATCACACAACAAAGCATCATAACAAGGAGAATTATGTAGTTCACCTCCACGGGTAAACCACGTCCACAGGGAGTGTATCTTATATTAATCTCAGAATAGGAATTACAATCCTGCTGCGCACACAGCTGCAGCCTTAGATCTTTCCAGGAAACTCCACGCACACAGCTGGGAGCCCTTCTCTCGATCTAGTCTCTTCCTCTACAGAGATTACAATAGTTCAGACGTCGACTCAAACTGTCTGCAACTCAGGGATTAGCTTCACAACTATCCAAGCTCTAACTCTTGTCTTCTAACAACACAATAGAAGACTAACTAGCTGGCTAGCTTATCTCAGACAACTATCTTACGTCTCAACATCTAATGGCTAGCTAACTAATGTCTAACCTTTACAATTATACATATATATAGGTGGCCATGACGGTCACACATTTACAAAACTGTGGGCCTTTCCCAGCAGTATTCTCCAAAAACCCTAACCACGGACATGGCTAGGTGTACTGTAGGCACCGCTTGTAGTCACGTCGCCGTTTCCTGCAGGTTCCATGACTTTCGGCGCAGATTGCGGGTATGGGCGTCGCTTCATCATTCACTGCTCCTTGTCCTTCACCTTCAATACTTTGGTCCGTTGCTCTTCCTTGATCAGAGCAACCATAACTTTTGTACTTAGCCTTAATGAGGGTAGCTGAGCCCTCTACTCCGTTGCTTCATTTATTGTGGTAGCTGAGCTTTCTACTTGGCCACATTCATTCTCCTTTGACGTGTGCGCGTGAGCTCCGTGATTTCCGGTCCGTAATCTGCGCTGAGCTCGTCCATCTGGTACCGTACTGCGCACCGTTTGCTTCTACCCAAAAATTGGTGCTTATTCAAAATTAGCACTTTCCCTTCAACACTTGTGCTTTTTCCTCAAAATTCGCAGCTTTACCATAGCTGCGGCCTAGGCTCCAATAGGCCCCTAACACTTACTTGTGGCTCGTCCTCGAGCCACTCGCACTAGTGTGTGGTCGCTTTACTTGCGCATCTGCTTTTGCTTGGGCCTCCGCAAATGCTTTCTTCCACTGCGCAATAGCGGAGTCCATTTCATCGACGCACTCCACAGCTGTCTGCACCATTTCTGCAATGGATTCCTCTTCAGTTATGACATCAACCACCTGTTGAGATTCTGCAATTTCTTTGATCTTTGCCTCAACTTGGGCAGCAAGTTCAGCATACTCATCCATAAATGGCTGAATGCTGTTGGTGAGTTTAGCATCTTCATTTTTGAGCTTGTGCAGTTGTTGTTGTACTCTGCGCACTTCACTCATTTTCCTCATTTTTGCTAATCCTTCTAAGGCCTTAGCTTGTTCATTCAGAACAGTTAGGGACTTTTCTGCTGCTTGTACCTGTTCCAAAAGACCAACTTTGAAAGGGAGCTTCTCAAGCTCAGTCCAAGCCTCCATAGCTTGGGTCATCAGGTTCTCGGCTTCATCTGCTTTGGACTTCATTTGAGTGGAAACTCTGCGCAGGGCTTCAAATTGTTCCTACCTATCATTTGTAGAATGCACTGCAACACGAGCTTCCAATTCGGCGATCTGCGTTCTATGGTCTTCAGCCATAGCAACTATTTCTTGCTCTAGGGCTTTCACCCTTCCACCAATAATTTGAATTTTCTCAACCAGAGGAAGGTCTGGTTGAATCTCGCAGGCCGACAACTCCTGGGTGATTTCATCAACTACGTTTCTTATCCCAGTGTCTTGTGCCTCATAAAGTGCAAGCTTCTCAGAGATGTTCTTATAGCCTGCCTTCAGCTCTATCTCCTACGATTGGAGTCTTTGGTTTTCATGGAATGTGGAGAGCTCTCTAGCTCTCAACTCAACAGAAACTTTCTCTTGCACTAGCTGCAAGGTTTCTATGGGAATCAAAGACAAATTTACTTCAATGGGCCCAACTGCGCTTACCTGCAGTGCAGCCAAAGGATCCGGAAGTGTCATGCTTGTAGGCGGGATGTGCACGACAGTATGCCTCTCTGCAAGTACTTCAACTCGCTCGGTACTTGTGGTTGCTTGTGGCGCCTGCGAAGTAGATGCTGATGCATGGGTCTGCGCAACTCTTCCTGCGAGACCTTTTAACTCCACAAACTGCAGGTCCAGAGCACTTCTGATGTGAGCGTGCGCACTCCGCAGCTCACGAAATTGCTCCTTCAAGTACTGGTTGATCCCCGAGGGAATGGTCTCAGAGGGATGCGACACCTTCTACTTCTTGGTCGCTAGTTCTGTTGAACCTTCGTCACTTCTTTGCTCAGGCGCTTCCTTGCCCTTATCCTTCTCTTGCGCAGTAGGGGGTGGCGTCGCGGATGCGATTTCGGCGGCCTCCCTCCATTCATCCGACCAAGACTTGATAGTTTCTTCAACATCTTCAGTGGTCATCCTGTAAAGGCCTACGGCCCATTCTTCTTGAATGCCGCAAGGGCGGAGGTAAATTTCATGCAAGTTGGCGGAAGAAACCAACTTCCCTTCATATATTTTTGCTGTCTCCTCACTCAGCCTCGACATTTCCTAAATGGTATCTTTGAGGGGATGGTAGTATTCACAAAATACAGCGCGGTTCATCTTGCACTTCGCGGGATTATTAGAATCCCAAAGGTTAACATAGCGGATTCCGGCAGCCTCTCCTGCGCGGCGTGGAAGGAGCTGAGTGTTTGGGGGCTCCTTCCACCCGACGAGAGCACATAAAATTAAAAGCCAAGAAAAATGGAACAACTGATCGGGGGTGTCTTGGACGTTTCAGCAGTCTTCCAAGAAAGAATTGAGGAGGAAGAGAGACCTGTTGTACTGCTCTCCCTCCGCAGCTGCGATAGCGAGCTCCACGACAGCTCCAGTAACTTCTTTAGGTCTGCACTTCGTGAGAAGTCTACCTGCAAGCAGACTGCCTGTAAATCTAAGTGCTTCATCCTCAACTATAGTGAGGTCATAAGCCCAACCTCCTCTTGTCAATTTGTATTTCTGCACCAACTGTGCAGCTAACTTTCTGTCTTTTTCCTTTCCAACAAAATGAATATTGGGGTCCTTACGAACCTTAGATAGGCCGGTAATACGATGGATCAAGTCGACATTTAAATCGATTGGCCTCCCCAGCCAAAGGTAACCACCATGAACGCAGGATAGCAGTGCCTTAACAACTGCATTAACTTCATTGCTACGCCCGAAGTGGTGTAGCTTCAACAAGTTCAACAGTCCAGGCCGCTCAAGATTTGCGGCAAATTCCTTCGGGACGAATTCATCAACCTTTCTGGTGGGATTGTGGACTACCATCAAATAGCGATCTGGCGCAAACTGAGGATATGTTCTGTAGTCGCCTAAGTTGAAATCAGAAAACTTGACCAGTGGAAGGTGTCCAAGCAGGGACCCTTCTTGTCGCACGCCAGCCGGCAGTGGGGGTAACGGAATTGGATACTTTGCATTCTTTGGGATATGCACCTCTGGTGCATCATCTGGACGCGGTGGAATGTAATTCAGCATAGTGGCCAATGGCTCTGGAATGGGCTCTTCTGGCTGCTGCTGCTGAGATGCTCTCATGCCTGGAGATTGTCTGGGATCAGTCCAACCAGGGTGCATGTAAGCCGAGGTCGTCACCAGGGTAGTCATGCCGAAATCTAAGCCTCTGCGCTTAAATTGACGAACAATTTCTTCAGTGGACAGGTTCTCCGTCGTGAACTGATATAGACAACAAGGATTTGAACAGAAATGGCAGAACAGTGTAGGATACGAATGCTAAAAAAAAAGGAAGCAGTCTGCACAACTCGGCTCTGAAAACAATAACTTAGATTCTCAAACAAGACTATGCAACTCAAGAAAAGTAACCCGAAAATATACAAGTGCGGGGTATTTATAGCTAAAGGCGATAGTAAATGCGGGCAAGTGGGGCTACTAGCTGTAGGTGCCTATGCATGATTTGACAAGACCCCTATCCCCGCGCCTCTGCGGTGCATTAATTGTGATGGACGGGCTCTGACAACCTTCCGGGAGAAGCTAAAGCTTTCGGTGCATGACATAAATGAGAATCTTAGGGAGATCAAGCCGACTCTGTCAGAGTGGATACAATTAAATGGCGAACTTATCCTTCATTAATATTCAAAGCGGCTATAGGACTACTGTAATTAAAATTTTTCGGCGGGTCATTTCAGCTTAGGTAACTGTGCATATAGAGGGGTCCACAACGAGAACTCCTCAAGCAGCAACTTGACACAGGGAACTCCGCAAGAGCGACAGTTCGACGACCCGGGGAAAAACTTCGCCAGAGCGCAAAAATAGGGTCGCTCAAAACAAACTTTATTGACATGCACGGATGTTTCAAGGAACTGCACGGGAAGCTAGAGACTGAAAGTGTCTCACGACTTCCGTGTAGACTGGATACGATGCCTCTTTCAACTACACTAGACATCTGCATCTCTTTAGCAATGTATTAAGTCAACAGGGCGGAGTGGCCGTTGCGATAAAGCTTGAGCCGACTCCCGTTGATCATTGTGGGCAGCAATTCTCCATTAAGCTTCGCAAGCTAAACTGCTCCTCCTTCTGTTATCTTTATGACCCGAAAATGGCCTAACCAATGTACACGAAACTTGCCTGGAAACTTGATGAATTTACTATCATAGAGGAGTACCAAGTCTCCTTCTTCAAAGTGTTTATTCTTAATATGCCTGTCATGCCAAGCTTTCTGTCTTGCCTTCTGTACTTGTTGATGGAATCCGGCTAAAAGTCTGTCTTCTTCTAAGGCAAGCAATTGTGAGAGTCTTTCACTCATAGTATCAGTATCTGCCATTTCTGTAATTTGTGCAATTCTGAGACTGGGAACAATGTATTCCATGGGCATAACTGCTTCTTGTCCATACACCAAACTGAAAGGTGTGTGACCTGTTAATTTCTTGCATGTGGTTTTGTAAGCCCATAATACAGCTGTGACTCTAAGATCCCAATCATCTCTTTGTTGATTACAGATCTTCGTCAGGGAATTCTCGAGAATCTTATTAAATGCCTCCACCGTACCATTAGCTTGAGGGTGGTAGGGTGTACTCTTATGGTGACTAACGTGGAATTCTTCAGTAAGGGCCTCTATAGTCTCATTCAGGAAATGTGTATCCTGATCACTCATTAGAATTAGTGGACATCCAAACCTAGTGATAATGTTCTCAAAAATGAACTACGCGGCAGTGGCAGCGTCACAGTTCTTAACTGGCTTAGCCTCAGCCCATCTGGTGAGGTATTCAGTAGCTGTAATGATGTATCTTGCAGCGGTTCTCTTTCCTGGTGGGTTGATAGGTCCTACAAAATCAATGGCCCACTTATCAAAAGCACGCAGTGTTACCTGGGGTCTTAGTGGCATTTCATCTCTCCTTGAAGGTTTTCCTGTTTGCTGGCACACATCGCAACATTTGCAGAATTCCTTAGTATCCTTGTGCAATGTCGGCCACTAAAGACCTGTGGCTAAGATCTTCTGCGCAGTCGGCTTTCCTGCGAAATGGCCTCCTGGAGTTCCTGAGTGCGCTTCTGTGATGATGGAGTTCTTCTCATGCGGTAGGATACATCTGCGCAAGACTTCGTCAGGGCCCAACTTATAGAGCTGGCCTGCTATCAGAGTGAAGTCTGCGGCTTTGACCACAAGTTGCTTCTTCTGCTGGATTGTAAACTCAACTGGCGCTTGCCCGGTAGTGAGAAACTCAAGAATGTTGGAATAATACTCATCGGCTGCTTGAATAGAAAACAGCTGTGCATCAGGCAGATTGTCCTCCAGATTTGTAGGTTCCTCCCCTGAATCTAGCCTAGATAAGTGGTCAGGTCCCGCATTCAATCTACTTGGCTTTACAATAACCTCAAAATCATACTCCTGGAAGAGCAGTAGCCAGCTGCAAATTCTTCCCCCTAACACTGGCTTATTGACCAAGTATTTCAAAGTAGAATGGTCAGTATACATTTTAAAATGTGCGCCCAATAGATAGTGTCTGAATTTCTGTAGGGCATACACCATAGCTAGTCCTTCTCTTTCTGTAGTGGTGTAGTTCTTCTCGGCTGTGGACAGCTTTCTGCTAGAGTAAGCAATCGGGTGATCAATACCTCCTTCTCCCGGTTGTGTAAGCACAACCCCCAATGCTATGGAAGAAGCATCTACATGAAAATGAAAGGGTTTTCTCCAGTCTGGGAAAACTAGAATAGGAACAGTGATCATCTTTTCTTTAAGTGTATCCAAGCTCTCTTGGCATTCTTCTGTCCATTGGAACTTCAAATCCTTTTTCGGCAATCTTTCCATGGGTGCAGTGATCTTTGCATAACCTTTGATAAATTTCCTGTAGTACCCTGTATGTCCCAATGTAGTGCGCAATTGTTTGACTGAGTTGGGCGCAGGTAAATTAGCAATGATGGCAACCTTCGCAGGATCCATCAGGAGTCCTTGTCTGCATACAATATGACCCAAGAAAATACCAAAAGGAGCACAGAAGATACATTTTTTCAAGTTTAGGGAAATCTGATACTGTCTACATTTTTCTAACATCATGCGCAGATTCCCTATATGGTTCTTTAGTAAGCCAAACACAGTCCAGTCATCAAAATAGACTTCTAGAAACTTATGAATGAATTCTTTAAAAACATCAACAACAACTTGAGAGAAGATAGCAGGAGCGTTTTTGAGACCAAAGGGCATTACCATATACTAGAATGAGCCCCATTCAGTCGCAAAAGTGGTCTTATGGCGGTCGTCTGGATGGATTCTGATCTGATGGTATCCCGAAAAGCCATCAGTGAAGGAGTAAGCCTCTTGTCCTCCAACATTATCAAGCACTTCGTCTGTGAAGGGGTTAGGAAATGGATCATGCGCTGATGCGTCATTCAGCTTGCGCAAGTCCACGCAGATTCTTATTTCACCTTTTGTATTCTTCTCTTGTACCACCATAGGACTAATCCAATCACTTTCCTCTACTGGCTCAATAATACCTGCTGCGAGCATTTTATCAATTTCTTCTCTAACCTTTTCTTTATATCGCGGGTTCAACCTATATGGGCGTTGTTTTACTGGCTTGGCGTCTGCTTTCAGAGGTATGCGCATCACTCCTAAATCTCCTAGGATGCCTTTCATTTCTGTGAACTTAGTAGGAAAGATATCCTGGTAGTCACGTAATAAATCTGAAATATGGCCAACAGTTTCATCATCCCAATAATCTCCTATAGAAGCAAACTTGGGTTAGGCTTCTGTACCAATGTTAATCTTTTTGAGCTTGATGTGTTCTGTAATGGCAGAGATATCAAGCTGAGGACCTTCAACATTGCGCGTCCCTTCTGATTCTGGAATATTGATGTTGCGAGGATCATCCTCCTCTTCTCCAGCGGTGAAATTATAGCATTCCAGGGCATGTTCTATCTGGACAGCCCAATCTGGTTGGGAATATTCTGGTAATGGACATTGTTCAAATACCTTCTTTTTAATACACTTCAAAGCGTGGTCGATGCTCGGATGTTCTGACTCAAAGCTGAAGGTAAGTTGAAAACTTTCTATCATAAGAGGCCATGTGACAGTGCCTCTGCGCAATTCTGTTTCAGTGTACCAGTTCCTTGGAACTGTATCCAAAGTGTGGATGAATAGGTGAACCCACTCATCTTCTGGAATATCTGACCATTGTTGAATACATGCTATAACATGTGACTTGGGGTCACTTTGTCCATCATATTTGTGCAACACTTCTGCTGTAGTTTCCTGAAATCTACGCAGTATCAATCTGCGACAGTCTTGCCATGTGTGAATATTCTCTTTATGCGCACCCCACCATCTTGCGGGTGTAGCGCGCAGTGCTACATGCAAAGCTTGTATGCGCTGCTCATCTGGAATCTGTTGTTCATATGTATGTATGAATTCACTTATTTCGGTTAAACCATCAAAAATTGGAGTGTCATTCAATTCTGTGCCAATCCATCGAATGGCTTTAGTCATCATGGTGCAACGCCTTGCAGAAACCTCATGTAAACGATTCTGCCAGTTTTCCAATCCTGCGTCTGAATCTGATGTGCACGAGCTATCACATCACTAGCTGATATGGCCGTCTGCTGTGGGATTGACATAGTCATTATGACTAGCAGTCATCTGATACAAACTTTCCATGTGGCGCACTTCTTCTTCTACTCGAATGGGTTCAATATATCTTGGTCCTTGAATGGGATCAAGCGGTGCAATGACCCTAATCTGGTCATCCTCAAAGGTCATCTGTCTTTTCTTCAAATTAATGACAGCCAAATTATCAAATGCCCATTCTATGCCTAAAAGTGCTGGGTAAGGTCTACTATCATCCATAATTTTGATTACTTCAAAGTCTGCAGAACTTCGTACTCCTTCAATATCAATAGGTACATTGGGTAATTTGCCCAATGGGGAGACTCGTTGCTAATTCGTGAGTCTTAACTGGATAGGAGATCTTGTAAGCTGAGGGCTACCCATCTATTCCCATGTCTGCATGGTGAGAACATTAACTTCTGAGCCCAAATCTAAAATGACTTCGTCCATTTCAAATGCTCCAATCTGCGCTGTGAGCCTCATCTCTTTTCCAGTTCTAGTATGACTCCCAATCTGGTGAACAGCACGTTGCGGTGTGTTCATCGAAGCAGATCGTTGACACTTATCCAATAGGTGTTGAAGTTCCATAGTTGCTTTTTCATTACGCAACAACTTTAAGCAGTTTCTCAGGAAAGCATGGACACTGCCTAGTGCATCTTCTTCATCATCAGGTCTTCCAGATGTAGTGGCTTGTTCTTGTACTAGGTTCTCTTGTCTTAGCACTTGCGATCTGATATCATTATGCGGAATTGTGACAGAACTTGAAGCTCTCGGATCTGAGAAGTACTCTTGAGCTTGCTTGAATGCTTCTTTCTGCTTCTGCAGGTCAAGCGGGGATGGTTTAATATTAGCGCGGCGCACCCATTGTGTCGCTTGCTTTCCAGTTCCAAATTCTGGCGCACCAGTGGTTGCTCCACTGCGCGTCACTATATTAACTGTAGGATCTGGTTCTCTTTTTTCTGCTCCTATCAACTGAATATTCTGATTGACCTATGGCATCTTTGCTTGCATCTTGGCCATCAACTGAGGGCATTCTTCAATGACATGATCATAAGATTTACAGTATCTGCAGATGGTGGTAGGATTTTGGCAATCCCTTGCAAAATGACCTTGAGCTCCACAATTGTAGCAAGTAATCTGTCCTCTTCCTCGACCAAAACCTGCTGCGCGTCCGCGGCCCCTATAATTTACTCCTCGGCCTTCGCGAGCTTGGTCATACTGTGGACCTGTTGTGGGTCCTTGTGCCTCTGATTGTACTCTATAAACATCATGTTTCCTTTCCATCATAAGATCATATGCTCTGCAATTGTTCTCATCATGGCCTACTGATTTACAGAAATTGCAATATAGATTCTTTGGAGTTTGTACGTATTTCTGTAACAAGTGACATTCTTGTGGTCTGTGACCTCTAGTTCTACAGATTTCACACCAAGGCCCCTGAGCCTGTGGTAAAGGGTTAGGTGCTCCAGTTGCAATATACTCTATGAAAACGGGACAATGGTCCTTTGAATGACCTTGCGCTTTACATTTTGTACACCAAATTTCTTCTTTAACCTCCTTTCCTTTCTTAATATCATGCACTTGCAAGGTTAAGTTTGCTAATTGGTTCTGCAACTGTGCAACATCGTTGCTTGTTCCAGCAATTGGTGAAGCGTCTAGTTTCATAGCCATCTCTAGAGCTTGTTCCTGAGTAGTGAGGTTCTGTTGCATAAGAGGAATTCTAATGTGTGGAAGCAGCGCAGCATGAACCATTCCTTATGCTGCTGCGGTGCAAACTCAAAGCTTACCTGATCTATCAAGGCTTTGAACTTCTGGTCAAAGTCCCATACTGACTCTGTGGGTAACTGTTTTATGTCTTTGGGCTCGGTTATACACTGTGATTCTGATTTAGGTTTCTTGAATTCTCTAATCATAGCATTTATGACCTCAGCAAGCATCCTATTTTGTGCTGCTGAGTATTTCATGAACCAGGTTAAGGCTCTTTCTCTTAGTGTGGTTGCTAACTGAACCAACTTAATAGCATCATCATTAATTTGCTTAATTGTCCAAATGGCTTCACATAGGATCCAGTGCTGCTCAGGGTCTTCTAGCCCTGTTCCTCTAAAAGTTGGTAGCTTCATGTCATCACCCATCCTTCTTGCGCTAGGTTGAGGTGGAGGTGCTGTAGCAGTGCCTCCGGGATGGTTAAACAAAGGTGGTGCTGAGGTACTAGAAGTACCATGCGGGCTACTAGAAGATGTTATTGCGGGGTTATACTGAGCCCCGTCTGGCTTTTGCGGTGTAAAAGGGTGATAAGGGATATGAGCACTCCCTTGTCTCTCTATATGTCTCGGTCTAGGAGCTTGACTATCTTCTGGGCTAGACTCAAAAGAATGCTGGTCAAGGCCTACTTTATACTGTTTTCCACTACGAGTGCAACCAATAAGTTCAGGATCACTATCAGAATCTGCGGACATTACTTGTCTATGCTATTAATCGGAAGCTATGCATAGTTTTCCTCTTTCATACAGAAGCATTTTAATCCATAAGTTCAGAGAATTTAAGAACTTACCTCTGTGTGCTTTGAAGAAACTCCTCTCGGCTTCACTGAAACTCTTTCTCGTATCTATTGCAAACTCGGTGATGAAACCTTCCAGCAGACTGTTCAACCAAAAGTCTACTGCGCGGGACATAGAATTATCTACCCGCTTCAAAATACTGACTAGCTTAGGCGTCCAAGCGACGGGTCGATCAACATGCACAGTGGGTCTAGTATCTGCTAACTTGGCTATCCATGCATGCATCTCAAGTGAAAATGTGACAAAGAAAATTTCGTGAAGGTCAGTATAAATATACTTCTGCAACCAGTCTTCTGTCTGAAGCCTAGAGCTTCTATTTTCTTGTTCAGCGAACTCTCTAGCCTTTGAATCAAACTAGTCTTGAATTTCTTTAGCTGTAGGATTCCAGTAGCACATTGCCTTCAAAATAATAGGGTTAAAGCCAACGACAGAACCATTTGTTGGCTCCAGCAACAATCTCACACATCGCGGAAATAACAAGTCTCAAGGCAAGGGAACCATTTGTTGGCTCCTTCTTTCTCTAGGTTGCACATCAATCTCGCGCGTCGTCGAAATAACAAGTCTCACAGTAATAAGTCACAAGGCAACTGAACCATTTGTTGGCTGCTTTTTGGATAGACCCAGGTTTTAATGAGGTGCAGCAACAAAACCCCTTGGCGCACTGGCCCTCTCGGCAACAAGCTGCGCAGCAGCTCGAGGTCTCACCCGAAGTAGCTATGGAATCAGGCTTCCTTAACCTAGGGGGGCACCTTCTCCCTCTCTTTCTACCGAGATGATTCCTCAAAGTTGAAACGTCTTACCCTTCCACAGAATTCTCAGTGCAACAGCGCTGGAATTTACGCTCACCAACCTTGCTGCGCGGTATCTCTGCTCCAGCGCATGAGGTATTTACCCTCTGCGTCCGATACTGTACCGTTTCCAGCTCTGCGCCACGGCGCAGCAACACACTCCTCAATCACCGCAACGACAGCGTTCTATAGGGTTCTTCGACACTTAACAATTATAACTACCAAGGAAGCTCTGATAACTTACTTAACATATTCATCAAGATAACACAATGTTCATGTATACACAGATAGTGAACTAAAACATGCAATCACACAACACAACATCATAACAAGGAGAATTATGTAGTTCACCTCCACGGGGAAACCACGTCCACGGGGAGTGTATCTTATATTAATCTCAGAATAGGAATTACAATCCTGCTGCGCACACAGCTGCAGCCTTAGATCTTTCCAAGAAACTCCACGCACACAGCTGGGAGCCCTTCTCTCGATCTAGTCTCTTCCTCTATAGAGATTACAATAGTTCAAACGTCGACTCAGACTGTCTGCAACTCAGGGATTAGCTTCACAGCTATCCAAGCTCTAACTCTTGTCTTCTAACAACACAATAGAAGACTAACTAGTTGGCTAGCTTATCTCAGACAGCTATCTTACGTCTCAACATCTAATGGCTAGCTAACTAACGTCTAACCTTTACAATTATACATATATATAGGTGGCCATGACGGTCACACCTTTACAAAACTGTGGGCCTTTCCCAGCAGTATTCCCCAAAAACCCTAACCACGGACATGGCTAGGTGTACTGTAGGTGCCGCTTGTAGTCACGTCGCCGTTTCCTGCAGGTTCCGTGACTTCTGGCGCAAATTGCGGGTATGGGCGCCGCTTCATCATTCACTGCTCCTTGTCCTTCGCCTTCAATACTTTGGTCCGTTGCTCTTCCTTGATCAAAGCAACCATAACTTCTGTACTTAGCCTTAATGAGGGTAGCTGAGCCCTCTACTCCGTCGCTTCATTTATTGTGGTAGCTGAGCTTTCTACTCGGCCACATTCATTCTCCTTTGACGTGTGCGCACGAGCTCCGTGATTTCCGGTCCGTAATCTGCGCTGAGCTCATCCATCTGGCACCGTACTATGCACCATTTGCTTCTACCCAAAAATTGGTGCTTATTCAAAATTAGCACTTTCCCTTCAACACTTGTGCTTTTTCCTCAAAATTCGCAACTTTACCATAGCTGCGGCCTAGGCTCCAACAGGATCTCACCTTGACAGATGTTTATTTTTTGACTGGATTTCCCTACTTAGGTGTGATAGGGGACACTCAGCCTAGGATATCGAGGGATGTTGAGATAGAGGATCTGCTGCAGAGATTTTTCTGTCCGGGGTCTTGTGTGCATGTGAGTGCACTGCTAGTTAGTGATTTCAGGGATCCGACGATGTGAGTAGTCGCGACTTGCATACTATGAGTACTTGGAGCACAGGTGCCCCACCGATTGTCGGGGGGGTAGATGTTGTTGGTTCATCGGGTTATGACTGGGACATACTATGCCTAGGGGAAGATGCTCCTTGCCTGTGTTCAGTGTGAGCTGAGCAAGGTGAGGCTGCAGGGGGGAGAGTTTAGCTATGATTCCCTTCTCTGTTGTTTCTTTTTTGAGCGGGTGCCTACATTACGGCCCCGTGTTCCAGTCTAGGATGGTGGGATGAGTGAGCTGCAGATGGTGCGGTGGGGAGAGATGATGTGTCGTAGTGGTGGTAGAGCAATTGGACAGTTCTTTACTTCAAGGATGTATGAGCAGTGGGAGTAGATGACAGTTATGTTAGATGATTATTCGTACCAGTCTATGGATTACCGAGGGGATATTGAGATGCCGTGAGCTCCAAGTCAAACCTGGGGGACAGATTGTACGTATTTGTTTTTGTTTTTCTCTTTTAGCATATCATGTTTGTATTTATTTCTATGATGATAGCTAGAGGTGTTTTCATGATGCTGACATCTCCGAGTGTTGGTTATTGTAGATGTGGGTCCACGGCCGCAAACGGGGCATTAGGGCCGCAGGGGTCATGTGGTGGTGGTGGCACCTCCAACACCTGCGCGAGGATTCGTATGCCATCAGGGAGATGATGTAGAGGACGTACGGGCTACCATTGATCGACTATTGGATGGTGTGGCAGATGATGGCTAGAGGGATTTGGACAAGGTGGTGTTAGACCTATGTTTTGATGCTCCACGAGAGTGGGGATCAATTTTGAGGCAGATTGCTATGTTGGAAGCAGAGAGAAGGACTAGGGACCAGGATGATCCAGAGGAGGAGGATCTCGAGGAGGAGGTAGGCCGTGATGATGAGGATTAGACTATTTATTACCTAACCCCAAATGCTGATGAGCATATGGGGATGTTTTTTGTGGATATGTATTATGTACGGCTGATGTATTTTTTGTATATTCGGGTGCTGAGGGTACTCTTGACATTATGACTATATGATATATATATTTATGCACATGGATGCATTTTTTATGATACAATCGTGTATGCATGTGGATGCACATCTGTCATTGTTTTTATGTTTTGTTGTACGTGGATGCAATTGTGTTTATGTATGCCCGTGGAGGCACATTCTATGCACATGGATGCAATATTATGATGGATTATTTTGTTTGTTTATATGATTTTTGATGCCTATGTGATGTTGTGTTGATGCATGTTTTGATGTCCTACATGGTTTGGTTGACGTGCCAATCTAGAATGTTGTTAGCCATTTGGTCCGCTACACTATTGAGTTTCTTAGGACATGAGTGAATGAAATGGATTCAAACTTTCAGATCATTTGTTTAGTGTGAATGAATTTTCTAAAGAGATAGGGATCACATACCTGGTAATAGTTGTTGAGTTGGGAAACAAGAAGCTGGGAGTCGAGGAATATGTGAAGGTGACTTATGCCCATATGGGGGGCAGCAGTCAGGAGACTGGTCATAGCATCGTACTCATCCTGGTTATTTGTAGCAGCACCTATGCACATTCTGTCGAGGTGAATCAACTCATGTGAGGGGGAATATAGTATCCAATCTACGGAGGCGATATTTGGAGACCAACGACTTGCACCATCGGCAAATCCAACATAGTAAAGTGGAACAGGATCCATCTGTGGTCATGCAGGAAAAAAAAATGTAAGGTTTTTGAAAGTTTGACATTGAAAAAAGAATTAAAACTGTACATGATGGACTGTGGTGTCCAAAAGATGTTATGGGTAGAACCATTTGAGGTACAACCCATTACGAGGGTTGCGTAGGGGGTTACCTTCTGAGTCGGTTAGAATGTATGGCCCATGTCTGAGGCAAGTGTGTATGATGTATGGGCCTTTCCACATGGATACAAATTTTCCTTTTCTTGTTTTGTCATGGGATTGATCGTAAACGAGCACTAGGTCTCCTTCATGGAAGGCTCATGAGTGAACCTGTTTATCGTAACCAACTTTGGATCAGTTCTTCGTGGCTTCAATGGTTTGGAGGGATCCACAGCGATATTCGTTAGCTTGCTCCAATAGAAGTAAGTGTTGTTTGATTGGCAAAGTATCTGGGAGGAGTTCGATAGAAATATGCAATGTCGGGATCTGACACTCAATGGGGAGGACAAATTCTACACCATGAACTAAATGGAAAGGGGTAAAACCAGTGGCAGTTTTAGTGGATGTGCGGTAATCCCACAATGTGGGGAAAAGCATGTGATGCCAATTGGAATTATGTCTGTCAACAATGCGCTGGAGGATTGTCTTCAAAAAAATTTTAATGGCTTCGATTTGGCCATTCCCTTGGGGGTAGTAGGGGGAGGCGTATTGATGTTCGACTTTGAGGAGGTTTGACAATTCTTGCCAGATAGAGTCCTCGAAATGAGAACCATGGTCTGATATGAGTTGCTTAGGTACTCTAAAATGAGTAATAACATGGTTGAAGAAGAAGTGGGCTCCAGTGTCGACTGTGCAGTTGAAAGTAGGCATGGCTTCTTCCCATTTGGTAAAGTAATCGATGGCCACAATGATGTATTTATGGCTGCCATCTAATGCGAGATTACACTCCATGAAGTCGATGGCCCATTTGCAAAAAGGACCAATGGTGACAACTGGATGAATGGGGGCGGGGGGTGTCCTTGCCTTGGGGGCAAACAACTGGAAATTTTGCTAATGTTTGACTACTGTGATGCAATCGGTAAATAATGAGGGCCAAAAATACCCTACATGGATCACCTTTTGGGCAGTGGCCATTCCCGAGAAATGGTCGCCGCAGGCACCACTATGACAATCATTAAGAACTTGTTCTCCTTCTTCTCGTGAAAGGCAACGTCGTAATATGGTGTCGACACCACGTCAATATAAGACATCGCCTAGGAGGAGATAACGGGAAGCATGGTGATGGATATGACGGTGTCTGTCATGGTCAACATCGGGTCAAAATTTTTGTGTGCGCAGGTAAACCAAAATGTCACCATACCAAGGGTCATCTGATGAGATGATGAACAAATGGTTGTCAGTTAGATTAGTATTGAATGAAGGTGATGGTGATAGGGATGATAGGTCTGTAATTAGTTGAGCAAGCGCTAGGCTTTGGTACTCTTATGGGTTGTGAAAGCCAGGTCATACTCTTGTAAGATAATAACCCATTTAGCAACTTGACCCTATAGGAGTCGATGGTTCAAGAGGTATACCATGGGGTTGGAGTCTGCGACAACTTTAGTGTGGCTCGTGAGGATGTAATGTTGCAACTTCTATACTGAAAAGATGACGGCGAGGGCCAATTTCTCTTCGTATGGGTAACGTAGCGATGGTCTAGATAAGGTTTGGCTCACATAGTAAATGACATGCTCTTGACGAGCAAGGTCTTCTTGAATGAGAATTCTAGAAATGGCATAGTCAGATGCCGAAACATAAAGGATTAAGTCTTTAGAGAAATCCAGAGGGGAAATCAAAGGGGTATTGGTGAGAGATTTCTTTAGGTCATCGAAATATCCTTGCACTTGGTCGTCCCACACAAAAGGGATGTGGGTATGGAGAAAATGAAGGAAGCCATGAACCGTCATGGCATAATCGAGGACAAAACGACGGAGGAAATTTTCCTTCCCTTGAAGGCTCTGTAACTGTCGAAGCATTCATGGTGATGGGAGGTCTAAGATGGCTCGGACCTTCAATGGATTGACTACGATACCTTTCTGTGAAATGATGAAACCCAATAATCGGCCTGCCGAAACACAAAATACACACTTGAGTGGGTTCAAGAGTATTTTATATTTACGACAACGTAGAAAGATTTGTCGGAGGTCGTTTAGGTGATTGGACTGTTTTTTCGATCGGGCCGTGAGGTCGTCAAGGTAGACCAAGATAATGTTAACCAAGTCATGAAAACAATAGGTCATGGTCTGCTGAAAGGTGGCTCTAGTGTTTTTAAGACCAAAAGGCATAACATGGTAAGCAAAAGTGACCGATGAGGTGGTGAAGGCAGTCTTGTATTGATCTTCTTTGAGAATGTGAATTTGGTTATACCTAGAGAAACCATCCATGAAAGATAGTATCTCATGCCCCGCACATGCATCGATAAGCTAGTCGACAAATGGTGTGGGGAAGTTGTCTCTGGGACAAGCTTGGTTAAGGTCACGGAAGTAGGTACAGACACAGAAGGTGCCTTGCTTCTTGTTAACTGGTACAAGGTTAGAAACCTAGGTGGTGTAGGCTATGGGGTAAATGAACCCCATTGTACAAAGCTTCTCGATTTCTGCTTTGACGACAAGAAGCTTGGATGGATGGATGCATTGTTGTTTCTGACGAACGGGTGGCACATTGGGCCAAGTGTCAATGTGGTGTTCTACTATAGCAGGGTCAAGACCTGGCATCTCTGTGTAGGACCATGCAAAGACGTCACGAAACTCTTGGAAGAGATTCTTGTAAGCTTGGACCTCATCCTCGTTGTATGATGCACCCAAAGCAGTTATTTCAGGTGTTCCGGGTGTGGTAGAGATGTCAAGTTTAATGATGGGTGAAATATTGGCCATATTTCCTTCCTTAAAGGCATCAGAAGCCGGGATGGGATCTTTAAACCAGTCAACCTTGGTGGGAAGCAAATATTTAGATTCAACGAAGAATTGATTTGCCATGGAAGAGGTAGATGCCTCAGGGATGAAATATGATCGATGGTGCATATAATCCCAAGGGTAGTCGGGTGCGGTAAGTGCTTTGAGTATTTCCTCATCACTCCGGAAGCATTGTGTTGTCAAATCGGTTAACTGTGGTGTGCTGGTGGATGATTCTGAGGAGGAAGATGTTGGGGGATATATTTCCTCAATAAGAGGAGGCAATGTCTCTAGGTCGACATTCTTTAGTTTGTATAGAGCTGCTCTTTAATCTGGGAGATCAGGGTAGTGATGTGAGTAATGGCTGTAAATGCCACATATTGCACAAGGGTGATTGGTACGTAGGGATTTATCGCAAGGCTGAGGGTTGATGCTAAGTTTAACAACTGGGATGTTAGCATCATCGTTTTACATTTGCATGTGTTCTTTAAGTGCTAGTAATTGTGGACATTGATGGGTAGCGTGGCCCAGATCGTTGCACAAGCAACATTTGGGAGGAGAAGGAAATGTTGTGGGGTTTTTTTCCTGCTTTCGGGTGGGTGGGGCTGTGTGGGTTGCAGGTGAAGTAGTTTAGGTTTGTGGGCCTCTCCCCCTTTGTGACATGGTGGAGCGGGTGCATTACTTGATGTTGATGCAGTTCTCACTCCTGGAGGTGGTCGGTTTGTCACAGTTATAGGTTGGACAACTTGCAAAATGACCGTTGGTGTTGGAGGAGGATTTGGGGTGGGGAGGTACCACACAGGTAGTCCTAAATTTAACCCTGGAAGATTGAGCGTGGCCATTACTGGGGTGTTGAATGCTCTTGAAGGAGGGAATAGAAACGAGATAGTGTGGATGGGTGTGGCTCCAACATGACTTGGAACTGAGGGTGGTTGCGTGTCACCTACCCAAATTTTGAGAATATTATTTTATTTGCAAAATACTTTATGTTAAATTTTAATTACAAAGTTTGTAATTATGACCAAGTTTGGTCAAGAATGAATGTAATTACTGATTATTATTATTTAATAAATAAAAGTAGGAGACAAACACCCAAGGGGACTGTTAAATGAGTGTTAATTGACCCACTAGGAGGAATGGAAGTTGTTAGAAGACATGGAACAGATGGCAGCAATTGTACTTCACCACTAACTGTTGGTTATGGGACAACTACCCCTAAAAATGTGGCATTATTCCCCAGGTGGTGGGAGTGAGCAGGCAGCTCATTAAATGACCAATTAACCACTAAAAGGCCTAGGCAACCTACATAAGGAAAATTCGAATTGAGCAGGCATCTCTCTTACAATATTTTCTACATAAATATTCCTCAAGTGCATCAAGTGACCATTGAGAGATTCAAAGAGGGAGGCTATGTGAGAGTGCAACTGTAAGTCTGCAAATTATTCTGAGAAGGAAAACCAGAGGTGCTGGTGTAGGTCCCTTTGACTGTTAAGTCTTTAAGATTGGGTAACTATTGCTATTGCAAGTTGAGGTCCCAAGCTTCTAAGTTTCTTCCTCTTGGTGGTTCAGTGAATAGGCTCAGGAGTCCTAAGACAAGTAACTTGGCTGTCTTCAGGAATTGGTTTGGTGGAATAGGTTCCTTCGGCTGTTTGTTTCACTACAGTTAACCAGGTTTAACTGTTCCTACTTTTGTTTACAGTTGAATGTTTCTATTTAGTAGTATTATTAAACTCTGTCATGTAAAAGAAGTTCTTTTATTTTCTGATCCATGTATGATTCTGAATGGTAAAGCTTTATAAAACATTTTATTTGATAACCATCTCTATATTTTTCCCCATGTTGTTCTCTGCATAGTACTCTAGTATAGAGATGCAAATTAAGGATAGATGAGAGATAGGAAGAATGTCATTGATTGGAATAATGATTACAGTAGTGATTCTTGTTAAGATTCTATCCTAAAATTAAACATAGTAAACATTACATTATAGCATCAATAGTAGTATATAATTCTTTTATTTAATACATGAAAGAAAAGCATAGTATGTTTTTGCATAGTGCTATATATTTCTTGTAACTCTATTTATTTCAGATAGCAAGCAAATGCAATCAATATTAAACATTTCATTTATGCACTAACTTACACCTTTGTTTTCAATTATTGATTATATGCAAGTAGTATCAAACCCTAATATACTTCAAACACTAGTTTTGTTTACACAGTTCATATTTCTTTTATTCACAAGCCTTTTAGGGCAAACTTTAGATTTTTTTTCTTTTCCAAACCCTAACTAGCATTTCAAAACTTCTTCAAGATAGTATTCACCACATAGCAGAAATCATGATTCTATACTAATGTTATCGATAGCTCATAGCCCTAGTAAGAACACATCTCAACATCAAAAACATTCACACTATTAAGATCTTTTATACACAGGTTAAGCTTCTGGTACAACAGCTTATTGCAAGTCAGATAGAAATCAAAAGCTACCTGTAGGATTCATTTACGATTTAAAATAGACATTGTGGACTATCTTTAGCAAAAACAATTGACAATCGAACTTATCTCATAACCTTTTCAAAACTTAAATATCGACATCAATGACGAAGTACAAGAAGCAACCATTTACATTCGACCTGAGATAGTTTTGTATTCGAACTCGAATCAACAGTTTTCCAAACAGTCATTTCTTAACATCTATTTAAACAAGATTGTTTCATTACAGTACAAGAGAACCAATAGCATAGAAGCAAGTGAAACACGACTCAATTAAGGAATGCCCAACATCATAGATAAAGCATGACAAAGATTTTGTTATTTCCATTCAAATTTTCCAAAAACGCATTGGGTTTTTTCCCTTAAAACAACCAACGGTGTAAAGACCAACTCAAAGTCGGTTCCAACACTACAACAAAAACAATATTGAGCCGAGCATCAAATACAAGACTGAGGATCAACCTCTTACAGTATGATATCAAAACAATATTTAAAACTTCACACTCGGCCATCACTAAAACAAGTTGAAAGGTTCCAACTCTCAGCACTCAGAAATCACCATCAAAACCGTGTCAAAGAGCACCTACGAAGTTTTCAAGAACCACCAGAGCTTACCATGAGAAGTAGAATCATATTCCATTCTCCAGTATTGCACAGGAACCATCCTTTAAAATGGTACCTGCAAAGTTACATTCGGAGAGGTTAAAATCCAGAAGATACAAGTTTACAAATAGGATACACTGTATAATTTCATTATTGTGAACAATTACCTTCTAATCGAAGCTCAAATCAGTGGCACACCACACTAGCAAAAGAACGACGAAGCCTTGTAGCAACATCAGTAACCACAATTTTCAAAACCCTGAATACGATTTCGGATGGAGAACCCGAATCCCAATTTCAAAACACTCTCAACAACTGATAGAAGAACACATATATCTTTTAAGAACTGTATTTTGGCTCTTATGCACCAATGCATAAGCCTGAAACCTGTAGCTTCATCACTTAGGTCCCACGTTCAAGAACGAGGAAGGAGTCCTCTTCTCAGAGAAACCATCAACCCTACCTTTCAGCATTCTGCCAGCCCTGCTAACCTCCCACTAAGCATAACAATCAAGATGAGAAATCCAAAGGCCATGACTTACCAACGCCGGTTTAGGGTTTCACCCATAACCCTAGATCTTAGAAGAGATCAACGGTGGGTAGCTGCCATTCCTGGCACATTGATTTTCGAACCAGCATTGTATTTAATACCAATTAATGGTTACATCTACCAATTGCCATGTAAGCGGATTGAGAGTTCGTGCATGGAATAGCTTAGCCTTAGGTTGGCACTCAATGCAATCACAAGCACGTGAAGATCTTATAATCAAGCCTCCACTTCATTATTGAGTTAATCAGCATTAAATGCCAAGACTTGTTAATGCCAGTGATAATCATGTCAAAGAACAAGCTTTATACCCTGTCAACATCGCATCAATTGTTTGTTAGGTTTGACTCTATAGTTTATTGATATGCATCAAATTATTTTATGTTAGGTTTTTGGATCATATTTCATGTTAGCCATTATAGTCATGTTTGCATCATATCATTTATAACATGTGCTATTATATGGTGGGAAATGTATTAACACTTTATAATTGTTAATATGTCACTATTATAGCTTGTGTTTAGACCAATAGCAATAAGCTTAGCCATATAAATGTTAACATAGTGTTAATCATTGGATAAATTGGAGACCATATATAGAGTTAAGACTTTAGCTATGCATAAGTGTAATTTAAATACTATGCATATTATATATTGCAGATTTTAGCATGCATTTTCCAATTCATAAAATGAATGTGAGTCTATAGGTATGGATAAATGGGTGATACACATTCAATGCTAAGTCCATTGCATAATCATCATATGCACAACATATTAAATATGTTAGCCATGTATTGGAAAGTCTAACGACAAATGTAATACTATAAGCATAGTTTAAATGGTGATGATATTCATTTCTTTTACTAAGTTCAGAGCACAAGCACTAATCTTACTTTTCATATTTTAACTATGTAGCGATAATCAAAATAGCATTATATCAGTATGTTGATGACGTATATTACAGAAGAGCTTGAAAGCCAACACATAAACTAGAATTAGAACCGAAATATTCATACCTCCAGTAACTTGTGTCGCAAAGAAGTACTTAGCATTCAAATTTTACATTGACGATGAATTGAAAGACAGGTACTCTTAACATATGTTGTCTTATAGGATTTCTTACTTGCGATATGCACGTGGAAACAAGATTCAAATGCCTTAGCTAAACGTAGCTAAGTAAACTCCAGTGTACCTCGTAGGACCCCTTCATCATCATACAAACAAACAGTTAGCACTTCATCAAGAACATCACAATAGTACATCATGTAATCATATTCAAGGACTTAAGAAAATCTGTAAATTGTACTCGTATGCATAATCATAAAAAATCTTTCGTTAAGGAGATTAACATCCACTTAAATCTAAAATAGCAAATACAATTATATCATATTTATTGGAGAAGAATGATGTGTCATCGTTACTAATTATCTTACTTAAGAAGTCGAATTCATTTATATGTTCCACATTAAATGACTTTGATAATTATTCCTGTTATAAAAAAATTTAAATTTTGGTATTTTTAAGGATGTTACATGTGGTATCAAAGCTCATGTTCGAACTCTAGGCCTGAAAAAGGTCCAAGAACATGCAGCAGAAAATTTATTTACAGCATAAATCTTAGTAATTCAAAAATTTAAAACTGTTTGTGTTACATAGAAATTATTTTGAGTTACAGGTATGGAAGGATTAGCTGAACATTTAGAAGACAGATTTCAACCCAACAGTCATAGCACAGGAAGGCATTTCTAAGGAGAAGAATTCCATGGAAAATTAAATGACAATTCTTCAGAATTGTTATGAGCATTTCAAGAGTTAAAGGCAGAAATCAGATCTGTAAAGCAAGACAATGAGAAAATTTTGAAGGCACAAGAAGAACTAAATCAAGTACTTTTCAAACAATGCCCAACTGATGAACAAAATAGAGAAATTGAAAATACCTCCAAGATTGAGGATTTACCTCATCCAGACAGAAGTAAAAAGATGAAAACTGATGATGCAAACAACATTTCAACATCATCAGAAGCTGCCCATGAAAAACGGAAAAAGAAAAGAAATTATTCAAGAGACAACAGTGAAGAGGACTACAAACCCAAAAGGAAAAGTCACAAATTGTATGAGCAAATTTCTGGGGAGTTTAAGAAAATCAAACCCCCAACCTTCAATGGTGAAACTGAAAAAGGATAGACAACAGAAGCTTGGTTGTCTGGCATGAAAAAGTATTTCCAAATATATGAATATTCTGAATCATTGAAGGCAAAGATGGCAATATACAACTTGATCGGCAAGGTGGATATTTGGTGGCAGGACATCAAAAGAGTGAAGGGCATCAAGGACAAAGATGTAAACTGGAGTACTTTCAAACGATATTTCAAAAAGAAGTTCTTATCGGAACAATATTATGAAGAAAAATCAAAGGAGTTCTATGACTTAAAGCTGGGAAGTATGAACATGAAGGAAATTAACAGTAAATTTCTAAATTTACTGAGATATGTGCCATACCTCGTGGAAGAAAAACCAAAGATCCAAAAATACCTGAGTTGTCTACCTTTCAACATCAAAGATAAGATTAAGTATGACAATCCAAATACCTTAGAAGAGGCCATGAGGAAAGCAACTTTCTGTTATGACACTAATCGGAAAAGAGAAGGAATATTAAACTGGAAAAGTCATAAACCCAACAATTTTGAGCTGAAAACGAAAAATTTCAGATTTAGTGGGAATTCTGGTTTCCAAAAGAAAAAATTTCAGAATCGGAATTTTCAAGGAAACAACCCCAGAAACAGTCAGCAGCAGAATTTTACAGTTCCTAGAAACACTCCTAATGCTACCAGGATTAATGATCAAAAGGCACCTATCAAATGTTTTGAGTGTCAAGGTCCTCATTATGCATCAAAATGCCCCAACAGGAGGCGGACAACTAACAACATTCATTCTATTCAGACTGAACCTATTGTTGGAGACTTGGTAAGGGAGATGCCCAGAATCAATGCAGCACTTGACAATAGACAAGCAGATCATCAAATATCTATGGTAGAGATAGAAGGTATGCTACAAAATCATCCTGTTACTATTTTGATTGATCTAGGTGCTAGCTTAAGTTATATATCAGCAGATATTGTAGAAAGTTTTAAATTGAAAACATAAAAGTTTAGTAAATCTGGGTTAGTTAGACTAGCAACAGGAACAAAGAGGAAAGTATCAGATTTTATTGAAAGTTGTGCTTTATCCATGAATCAGTTAAAGACACAAATCAAGTTGAATGTTTTACCTTTAGGATCCTATGATATTATAATTGAAACGGACTGGTTAGAAGCCTGTCATGTCATTTTGAACTGTTGTGAGAAAAGTTTTACATCTTTAAATGATGAAGGAAAAACTGTAGAAGTAAAATGTATTCCAAGAAAGACAACCCTTAGACAGATTTCAACCATGCAAGTAAAGAGGGCAGTTAGGAAAGGATGTTAGTTGTTTGCAGTAAATGTAGTAAATGATGAGTTTATTTGTAAAGAGGACAAACTGAAACTAGAAGACATACCTGTCTTAAAGGATTTCAAAGATGTTTTTCCTAAGGAGATTCCAGAATTACCTCCTAAAAGAGATTTAGACTTTACCATCGAATTAATACCAGGAGTAGTACCGAATTCTAAAGCTCCATAGAGGATGAATTTACTGGAATTAAATGAGTTGAAATCACAATTGAAGGAACTGATTGATAAAAACTATATAAGACCCAGCATGTCTCCTTGGGGAGCACCTACTATATTTGTTAAGAAGAAAGATGGAACCGTAAGACTGTGCATAGATTATCACCAGCTGAATAAGATGACATCCAAGAATTGATATCCGTTGCCCCGCATAGAAGATCTATTTGATCAGTTGTGTGGAGCAATGATATTTTCAAAGATTGATCTAAGGTCAGGATATCATCAAGTACGGGTTAAGGATGAGGATATTTTCAAAACAACTTTCAGAACTCGATATGGACATTATGAGTTCGTAGTCATGCCATTTGGCTTGACTAATGCCCCGGCTGTATTTATGTGTTTGATGAACAATATTCTGCACAAATACTTAGATAATTTTGTTGTGGTGTTCATAGATAACATTTTAGTGTATTCTAAAAGCAAAGAAGAGCATGACGAATATCTACGGATTATCTTACAAGTTATGAGAGATCATCAACTATACGCTAAGTTTAGTAAGTGTGATTTTCATAAGGACAAAATTCAGTATTTAGGACACATAATTTCTACAGAAGGAATCTCGGTTGACCCCGACAAGATAAAGGCCATTAATGATTGGTCGGTTCCTAAGGATGTGTCAGATGTAAGATCATTTATGGGTATTACTGGATATTACAAAAAATTTATAGAGGGTTTTTCAAAGATTGCAAACCCCATAACCTCCTTGCAGAAGAAAGGAAAGAAATTTGTCTGGGATTAGAAATGTTCAGACAGTTTTAAGAAGCTAAAGGAATTATTGACTACAGCACCTATTTTGAGGATAGCAGATCCTAATAAGGATTTTATATTTTGCACAGATGTATGTAATGATGGGCTCGGCCGATTCCTAACACAAGAAGAGCATGTTGTGGCATACGAATCTAGAAAGCTAAAAATACATGAGAAGAACTACTCTAGTTATGATTTAGAGTTATTAACAGTAATTCATGCTTTAAAAATGTGGCATCACCACCTTATTGGCAGAAAATTTACCTTGTTGATAGATAATATGGGTCTGAAATATTTATTAGATCAGACCAAAAAAAGTTCATTAAAATTGGGAAGCTATGCCAAGTTGGCACCCAAGTATTGTGGTCCTTTCGAGATATTGTCAAGAGTTGGACCAGTGGCATACCAACTGGCTTTGCCACCAAATTTCAAGATACATAATGTTTTTTCATATATCATTTTTAAATAAGTATGTACACGATGCTACTCATGTTGTAAACTAGAATGATGTACAGCTGGGTCAAGACAACGATTTTCAGGTGGAGTTGGATTGTATCCTTGAAAGGAGGGAGACTCTACTCTGGAATCGCACCATTGGGAAGGTAAAGGTGCAATGGAAGCACCTTAGCCCAGAAGAGGCAACCTGGGAGTTGGAGAGTAGTATGCGGGCAACATACCCAACTCTATTTCAGGAACACTCAGAGAGTGATTAACCAACATCGAGGACGATGTTGAGACTTAAGGGGGGGTGTATGTCACCTACCCAAATTCTAAGAATATTATTTTATTTGCAAAATACTTTATGTTAAATTTTAATTACAAAGTTTTGTAATTATGACCAAGTTTGGTCAAGGATGAATGTAATTACTGATTATTATTATTTAATAAATTAAAGTAGGAGACAAACACCCAAAGGGACTGTTAAATGAGTGTTCACTGACCCACTAGGAGGAATGGAAGTTGTTAGAAGGCATGGGATAGATGGCAGCAATTGCACTTCACCTCTAGTTGTTGGTTATGGGACAACTACCCGTAAAAATGTGGCATTATTCCCTAGGTGGTGGGAGTGAGCAGGAAGCTCATTAAATGACCAGTTAACCACTAAAAGGCCTAGGCAGCCTACATAAGGCAAATTTGAATTGAGCAAGCAGCTCTCTTACGATATTTTCTGTAGAAATATTCCTCAAGTGCATCAGGTGATCACTGAGAGATTCGAATAGGGAGGCTATGTGAGAGTGCAACTGTAAGTCTGCAAATTATTCTGAGAAGGAAAACCAGAGGTGCTGGTGCAGGTCCCTTTGAATGCTATGTCTTTAAGACTGGGTAACTATTGCTACTGCAAGTTGAGGTCCCAAGCTTCAAAGTTTCTTCCTCCTAGTGGTTCAGTGAACAGGCTCGGGGGTCCTAAGGCAAGTAACTTGGATGTCTTAAAGAATTGGTTGGGTGGAACAGGTTGCTTGGGCTGTTTGTTTCCCTACAGTTAACCAGGTTTTACTCTTCCTACTTTTGTTTACAGTTGAATGTTTCTGTTTAGTAGTATTATTAAACTCTGTAATGTAAAAGAGGTTATTTTATTTTCTGATCTATGTATGATTCTGAATGGTAAAGCTTTATGAATTATTTGATTTGATAACCATCTCTATATTTCTCCCCATGCTATTCTCTGCATAGTACTCTAGTATAGAGAAGCAAATTCAAGATAGATGAGAGATAGGAAGAATGACATTGATTGGAATAATGATTACAGTAGTAATTCTTGTTAAGATTCTTTCCTATAATTAAACACAGTAAACATTAGAGTATAGCATCAACAACAGTATAGAATTATTTTATTTAATACATGAAAGAAAAGCATAGTATGTTTCTGCACCGTGTTATATATTTCTTGTAACTCTATTTATTTCAGATAGCAAGCAAATGCAATCAATATTAAACATTTCATTTCTACACTAAATTACACCTTTGTTTTCAATTATTGATTATATCGAAGTAGTATCAAACCCTAGTTTTGTTTACACAGTTCATATTTCTTTTCTTCGCAAGCCTTTCAGGGAAAACTTTAGATTTTTTTTCTTTTCCAAACCCTAACTAGCATTTCGAAACTTCTTCAAGACAGTATTCACCACATAGTAGAAAGCACGATTCTATACTAATGTTATCGATAGCTCATAATCCTAGTAAGAACACATCTCAACATCGAAAACATTCACACTATCGAGATCTTTTATACACAGGTTAAGCTTATGGTACAACAGCTTATTGCAAGTCAGATAGAAATCAAAAGCTACATGTAGGATTCATTTACGATTTAAAATAGACATTGTGGACTATCTTTAGCAAAAACAATTGACAATCGAACTTATCTCATAACCTTTCCAAAACTTAAATATTGACATCAATGACAAAGTACAAGAAGCAACCATTTACATTCGACCTGAGATAGTTTCATATTCGAACTCGAATCAACAGTTTTCCAAATAGTCATTTGTTAACATCTATTTAAACAAGACTGTATCATTATAGTACAAGAGAACCAATAGCATAGAAGCAAGTGAAACACGACTCAATTAAGGAATGCTCAACCACATAGATAAAGCATGACAGAGATTTTATTATTTCCATTCAAATTTTCCAAAAACACATTGGGTCTTTTCCCTTAAAACAACCAATGGTGTAAAGACCAACTCAAAGTCGGTTCCAACACTACAACAAAAACAATACTGAGCCGAGCATCAAATACAAGACTGAGGATCAACCTCTTACAGTATGATATCAAAACAATATTTAAAACTTCACACTCGGCCATCACCAAAACAAGTCGAAAGGTTCCAACTCTCAGCACTCGGAAATCACCATCAAAACCGTGTCAAAGAGCACCTACGAGGTTTTCAAGAACCACTGAAGCTTACCGGGAGAAGTAGAAGCATATTCCATTCTCTAGTATTGCACGGGAACCATCCTTCGAACTGATACCTGCAAAGTTATATTCGGAGAGGTTATAAGCCAAACGATACAAGTTTACAAATAGGCTACACTGTATAATTGCATTATTGTGAACAATTACCTTCTAATCGAAGCTCGGATCAGTGGCACGCCACACCAACAAAAGAACGATGAAGTTTGGTAGCAACATCAGTAACCACAATTTTCAAAACCCTAAAGATGATTTCAGATGGAGAACCCGAATCCCAATTTCAAAACACTCTCAGCAACTGACAGAAGAACACATATATCTTTTAAGAACTGTATCGTGTCTCTTATGCACTAATTCATAAGCCTGAAACCTGCAACTTCATCACTCAAGTCTCGGGTTCAAGACCGAGGAATGAGTCCTCTTCTCAGAGAAACCATCAACCCTACCTTTCAGCATTTTTTCGACCCTGCTAACCTCCCACTAAGCGTAACAATCAAGACGAGAAATCCAAAGGTCATGACTTACCAACGCGGGTTTAGGGTTTCACCCACCACCCTAGATCTTACAAGACATCAATAGTGGGTAGCTGCCATTCCTGGCACGTTGATTTTTGAACCAACATTGTATTTAATACCAATTAATGGTTACATCTACCAATTGCCATGTAAGTGGACCGAGAGCTTTTACATGGCATAGCTTAACCTTAGGTTGGCACTCAATGCAATCACAAGCATGTGAAGATATTACAATCAAGCCTCCACTTCACTATCGAGTTAATCAGCATTAACTACCAAGACTTGTCAATGCCAATGGTAGTCATGTCAAAGACCAAGCTTTATACCCTGTCAACATCGCATCAATTGTTTGTTAGGTTCGACTCTATAGTTTATTGATATGCATCGAATTATTTTATGTTAGGTTTTTGGATCATATTTCATGTTAGCCATTATAGTTATGTTTGCATCGTATCATTTATAACATGTGTGATTATATGGTGGGAAATGTATTAACACTTTATAATTGTTAATATGTCACTATTATAGCTCGTGTTTAGACCAATACCAATCAGCTTAGCCATATAAATGTTCACATAGTGTTAATCATTGGATAAATTGGAGACCATATATAGAGTTAAGACTTTAGCTATGCATAAGTGTAATTTAAATACTATGCATATTATATATTGCACATTTTAGCATGCATTTTCCAATTCATAAAATGAATGTGAGTCTATAGGTATGGATAAAGGGGTGATACACATTCAATGTTAAGTCCATTGCATAATCATCATAAGCACAACATATTAAATATGTTAGCCATGTATTGCAAAGTCTAACGACAAATGTAATACTATAAGCATATAGTTTAAATGGTGACAATATTCATTTCTTTTACTAAGTTCAAAGCACGAGCACTAATCTTACTTTTTCATATTTTAACTATGTAGCGATAATCAAAATAGCATTATATCAGTATGTTGACGACGTATATTACAGAAGAGATTGAAAGGCAACACGTAAACTAGAATTAGAACCGAAATATTCATACCTCCAGTAACTTGTGCCACAAGGAAGTACTTAGCATTCAAATTTTACATTGACGATGAATTGAAAGACACAAGTGCTCTTAGCATATGTTGTCTTATAGGATTTATTACCTGCGGTTTTCACATGGAAACAAGATTCAAATGCCTTAGCTAAACATAGCTAAGTAAACTCCAGGGTACCTCGTAGGACCCCTTCATCATCATACAAACAAACTGTCAGCACTTCATCAAGAACATCACAATAGTACAGCATGTAATCATATTCAAGGACTTAAGCAAATCTGTAAACTATACTCATATGCATAATCACCAAATATCTTTCGTTAAGGAGATTAACATTCACTTAAATCTAAAATAGAAAATACAATTATATCATATTTATTGGAGAAGTATGACATGTCATCGTTACTAATTATCTTAGTTAAGAATTCGAAGTAATTTATATGTTCTGCATTAAATGACTTTGATAATTATTGCTATTATAAAAAATTTTAAATTTTTGTATTTTTCAGGATGTTACATTGTGGAAATAAAGGGAGCTGTTGGTTTGGTGCCTATGTATTGTATGAGAGGGTGCACAAGTCAGATATCTCGACTGTCTGCAGGGGGGTGGAATGGATTGTAATGTGGTAGTCATGGGAGTATCTAAATATACCCCGGGTCTGACTATGGAGACGAATGATGTGGGCACGCTCTGAACGGGTTGTTCAATCATAGGTAGAACATTTTCAGGTGCGACGAGGGCATTAGGATCATAGTATGTGAGTTGATCAATTTTGACTACATTTCCCTCATGTGGGAACATCATAGTGCAGAAGATGGATGAAGCGACAACTTTCATGGCAAACATGTAACTTCTTCCTAGTTGGAGGTTGTAATCAAGCTAGGCATTGATGACCTTGATGTCTATAAGTATAGTTTTTCCACCTAATTTGATGGGCACGTTAGCGACAAGGCCTTGCGATTGAGCTAAACGGCCATCATAAGCTCATAATGCTATGGTGGATGGTTGTAGTGTAGGGGATCCTAGCTTCTGCCAGACAAATGTTGACATCACACAGGTGGAGGAACCTTCATCGATAATGCATAGATGAATGACAAGCTTTCGAATGGACACAGAAACTTGGAATGCTAATGTGGAAGGAAAATGTGGTTCGGCTTGGTCCAAGTCAAATTCCATCATTCGTGAATCGTTAAGGTCTATCGCACCAATGGCAGATACCAATATTTTTCTTTGTGCAGGACAGTTTTTTAGGACTTCCAAGGCAGACATAGCAGTGGTGGACTGAGCTAGGTCTTCTACAATATTATAATTTGAGGTGGCACGAGCATTAGGATTGTTGTTGATCCATCTTAGTGGGAAGCGAGGGGATTTAGGACCTCCGTCCAATGGTATAGGAGGTATACGTAATGGTTGATTAGTTGGAATTGTGGTGGTAGCTGGATCAGTGGGCATGGCCTCAGGGGTGGAGCCATATTTGTTTTGGTGTGTTTGGAGGTGGAGATCAGCCGATGAAATCATTAATAGATGGTGAGTACCTGAATCTGTGTGTTGGTAATCGGTTGCAGCATAAGTGATTTGTTATTGTGGTGCTGCAGATCCTTGTGGGGGATCCATCGTACAGGTGTTCCCCATGCCTTGTGTGGGTAAAGGGTTTTGTAATACCATGGGTTGCGGTTGAGGTGGTGGCGCTGGATATGCCACGTTCCCTTGGTGTTGGGCATTATCAGTGCTGAGTTGGCACGCTCGCTCCAAATGGGGAGATGAGTGTGTGTAATGGCCATATACCCCACATATGGAACACAAATGGTTTGTTCTTAAATTAGGATTTTTACCCTGTTCCGGTGGACAATCATGGTTTTGGTTGGCGGAAGCATAATTATTATTATTCATAGGATTGGGTGGCTAACCGCCTTGGTTTTGAGGTTGATTATTCCTGCGGTTGCGTCCTCTTCCGTAGTTCTGTTGACCTCCTTCATTATGTTGGTTGTTCTGGTTTTGGGGTTGGTTCTGTTGTGCATACACTTGTTGTTGGGAAGTAGGGGGATTTTGAGGTCGTGCAGGTGCTGGAGCAGGATGCAGTGGATAATAAGCTGGCGGGGCTGGAGGAGGTCCAAGGGCTGTCTGTGGTTGTTGGTATGTCTGAGCGGTTAGAGGTTGTGGTTCTGCAGGTGCTGCTTGTAGAGGGTAATAAGCCGATTGGGCTTGTGAGTGGACAGAAGCATGAGTGGCCTGTTGGTGATAATACGTAGGAGGTGCATAAGCTGATGGTGCATGCCCGTAACACTATGGTGGACATGAGGGTCCATGAGTGTGGTTAGAGTGTGTTGTGGGAGAAATGAGGTTGTAGCTCCAGAGTGAGATGTGGCCCACAAAAGTTTAGGGCTAGTATTTTTAGGCATAATTGAAAACGGTTGGTTGTGTGATACAACATGACCAATGATACCATCGATGACATGGGATGCCCCCAACGTGTCATTCTGGGATGGGTTGCCATGGGGGGCATCAGGTAAGATGGTGTACAAATAGCTAGAGTGGGCATAGATTAAATCAAACTATTGAGCTCTGAGAATTGCTTCTTCTTCCGACTGGGGTCATTCCGACGCCACGTCTTTGGCTATGGCTAGAAGGAGAGATTTTAGGAACCAATCCAGGAAAATATGGTCATCCAACTTGATCTTGCATAAAATATGGCGTTTATGTCACTCATGAATGTGATGAGTGATGTGGGCAGCTGTGTTCTGTCTGCAAGACACGAGGATTTCCACTCCCGTGTCATAATGAAGGGGTAGTTGAAAGAACTGCAGAAAGGTCGAGGCAAGGGATGTGAAAGCGGGGTGGGTCTCGTGAGGCTGCTCAATATACCACTTGGCTGCTGAGCCAGTGAAATTTATTTGCAACAAACGTAGGTGAATGGAATCATATACTATGGAGTTAGAGGAACACCATAGAGGAAAAGACATAATGTCATTTTGAGGATCCTCACCAACCTTCCCCTCAAACTTAGGGATGTCTTATGGGATTTTGGTAGGCATGTGAGGCCAATTAGGATCATGTCTAATGGGATCATTTGTTAATATTGCCAAGTCCGGTAGGTTGAGACTAGCCATAAATGGAAAACTGGCAAAGGAGTGTGACATGGTAACTAGGGCATATGTGCTAGTAGTAGCATTATTGATCAAATCACTGCCCCCAAAGGGAATATTAGCCGTGAGGGGGATGTGCCACCCGAATAGAGGTGTTGGGTTGGTGAGAGAAGGGCCTATGCCTCCAAGTGTAACGTGGGTTACAGATGGGTTCGGATTGGGTCCAGTAGCTGTTGGAATCCGAGTAGTGGTGGGGATAGTAGGTGTAGGTCCCATCGAGGGAATCCCCAGATTATGTTTGGGTCCCATTGAGGAAATACCTAGGGTAGTTTCTATAGTTGTGGCTACTGTGGTGGCCATTGTGGTGGCAGGGGTGGTGGTAGATGTTCCACCAGCAGTCCCTGTAAATAATGGGTTGGAAATCATGCCAGCCATGGGGCTAGTTGGTGTTGTGTATGTAGGGTTTTCTAATTCTGCCTCAGAGTCAGCTGTGAAATGAGCGGCGTCAAAATCAGGAGACAAGGCTCTATACTGATGATGTGTGGAGTCAAGTGGCAAGGCTCTACATCTGTGACGAGTGGTGTCAAGTGAACCGTACTACAGGGGTTCACCCTGAAAGCGCTGAGAATGTCTTGGGGACTCAATGGTGACATACGGCTAGTAAAACTAGTAGGTAGTGGGGAGTGCAAAAGCTCAAAAACCCTAACACAACTGTGTGTGCAGGAGGGGCACGCAAAAAACTATGGTACTCAGGCCAAACCAACCAAACTCAAAACACTTAGTGTAATAGCTATGCTACAGTAAGCGAAGTGATAAAAAAAGCATGGTCAGAAAACCAATAGGAAAACGGCTCCTATAAAATAAAAAATGGTGTACTCGCTAAACCAAGGGGAGGTAAGAGAGCATGCAAGCACCTAACTAAAAAGGTATTATGATTCGAACAAGACGTATCCTCTGCAAGGTGATGAAATCCAATTCAGACAATACGAAATGTAGAACCAAAGGCTAATGATATCCCCCTACCAGGAGGGACACTGGGTAGACAATCCTAGAACTAAGGCCACTAAGATACCATGTTCATGACATGCCCAGAAAGGTAAATCCGTAGCTCCTATTCTATCATCGTTGTACTCCCAGAAGGTTGGTACAATGAGAAAAATGAGTAGGTATCCTTCGGTGACTGAATGGATTGCGGTATTCCACTCATGACTCCGGAACCAGTCTTGCTACTTCGACCCTCCCAAGGGAGAGGCCTTTCCGACAAATTGGTGTGTAACCATGTCAATAAGTACTAAGGGATTTTGGTACCCTAATAGACAACGACTATGTCTCAAGTGAAAAGTGACTGAGGGGTGTTATTTGGATGCCTATCCCCTCAATCCTACCTAACTACAATGTTCTTTTGATGTTCCCCAAGTGGGGTTAGAAGGTTGGTTGAGTTAAATAGATTTTAAGGCTCACGTGATTAATGGTGACAGAGTGTGTGTAAGTGTGGTTATGTACCAAAATAAAGTGCCTCGCTTGGGTGAATATTTATCAAATCAAAATCCTGATTTTAATTTGCAAATATGAAAAAATTAACTGTAAATGCTTTAACAACGTTCTTTTCAATAAAAATACTGAAAAAATCTTTAAAATGATAAAGTAAAACAATTAATAGAAAAAGTGAATGGATATCTAAGGCTGCAAGTAAAACAATAGGATTTCAAGGTGTAGGGGAGATGGCAGAAAAATATGGGCCGAAATGGGTGAGAAAAACTCAGAAAAATAGATCGTAGGGTGCAGGTCGAAATCGCAACTGTCTGAGGCAAAATTCGTGATCTGGATCGCGGCTTTGTGGGAAAATCACGCCATCTGAGTCGCGGCTTGGGAGATGTAAGTCACGATTTGGAATCACAGCTATGGGTCGGAAACCCATGATCTGGACCACGGTTAACTGGGAACAACCCATGATTTGGCGCTAGGTTTTAGGTCAAAACTCAGAGTTTTGGAATCGCTGCTTTCGGCTAAATAGCTGCGATTTGGATCGTGACTGTGGGTTAAAAACCTGCGATTTACAGGATGAAAAAGGCTGCCGAAAATGAAAGCTGAAATTTAAGAATTGGGACTGTAGAGGTTGCAGAAACAACAAAGGGCTATGGAAGCAAGCTATAGGCTTACTGATAAGCCAGATCTACAAAAATAAAGCTAAATAACAACTAAAATAAGAATAATTCTAGATCTAACCAAAGATTCAAAGATTCAAAGTAAAGTGGAGTCACCAAAAACTGTAGCTTGGGTTTTCACCCAAGCTTGTGCAAATCAGCACCTACTAACTTCGTAGTAGCAGTTTAGATCAAACAGTAAAAAATAATGTAAAATGTAAATATTAATCTAACATGTGCAAGAAAGTAAATCTAGATTAAGAACAATAAAAAACTAGATCCATGAGAGAAACAAATAAAAAAATTGATATTTTATATTAATGAGCAAACAATGGTTTGCAATGGTTTACCTCAATTGTGAGGTTGCTGGAATTCTTGCAGCAGTACAGGAGTAGTGCTCCAGTGCTCCAGTAGTCTCTCTCTTCTCCAAGATGCTTCAAGGGTGGGCCAAAGGTTCACTCTCAATGAAGAACTTCAAGCTAAAAAAGGATAGGGAAAATGCCCACCATTTCTCACCCGTGAGGGATAATTTTTTTTGAAAGAATAAGCTTGCAGGTGGATGATTTATGCACTTAACCATTGGCTCGATTTTGAAAAAAAATCTATGGTAAAGAAATTTTTGGCCTACGAAAACAACCACTCATCTTGTTTTTCACCTAGAACTGGCCTAAATGGCCTTAGGAAAATTCCCACCATTTCTCACCTGTGAGGGATAAAAAAATTCTAAGACCATAAGTTTGTAGGTGGATGATTTAGTCACTTGACCATTGACTCATTTTTTAAAACAAGTCTCTGGTCAAGGAGATATTTGCCTACCAAAACATCCATTCAACCTATTTTTCACCCTGCCAGAAAAATTGGCTAAGTATTGAAAAATGAGCTTAAGTAGGCTTGGGAAAATGCCCACCATTTCTCACATGTGAGGGATAAAAATTTTCTGAAAGCATCAACTTGTAGGTGGATGATTTATGCACTTTACCATTGGCTTAGTTTTGACAAAAAGTCTATGGTCAAGAAAATATTGGCCTGCCAAAACAACCACTCATCATGTTTTGCACCTACAACTGATCTAAATGGCCTTAGGAAAATTCCCACCATTTCTCACCTTCGAGGGAGAAAAAAATTCTGAGAGCATAAGTTCGTAGGTGGATGATTTATTCACTTGACCATTGACTCATTTTTTAAAACAAGTATCTAGTCAAGGAGATATTTTCCTGCCAAATAGCCATTCAACCTATTTTTCACCCTGCTAGAAAAATGCTTGCCATTGGAAAAATTGGTTAAGTATTGAAAAACGAGCCTAAGTAGCCTTGAGAAATTGGCCACCATTTCTACCTATGAGGGATAAAAAATTTCTGAAAGCATTAACTTGCAAGTGGATGATTTATGCACTTAACCATTGGCTCGTTTTCGAAAAAAAGTCTATGGTAAAGAAAATATTTGCCTACCAAAACAACCACTCATCCTATTTTGCACCTAGAACTCGCCTAGATGTCCTTAGGAAAATGCCCGCCATTTCTCACCTATGAGGGATAAAAAATTTCCGAGAGCATAATTTGGTAAGTGAATGATTTATTCACTTCAAAATTGACTCATTTTTTAAAACGAATCTCTAGTCAAGGAGATATTTTCCTGCCAAAATAGGCATTCATCCTATTTTGTACCCTACCAGAAAAATGCTCTCCATTGGAAAAATTGGTTTAGTATTAACCTAGAGGGTATATTAACCAATTGAAACAATATTGTATGAGGAAGAAACTACTACATAAACTAATTTAACCATGGAGGATTCACACCATTTCCTCCCAACATAACACATGTTGGTTCTGCTAGCCAACAATTTTATACAACTTGATCCTATTCACATCACATATGGGATGGAAACTACATGAATGAATTTCCTCTTATTGTAAGGTAACATTTGTGCAAATCTTCTAGTAGTGCCAAACTTAGTGGTAGGGAATAACTCTAGTTTTCCCAACCTCAAATCAACCTTGTAGATGTTGACATTAATAGCTTTTTTTTGGTTGAGTTTTGGAGCTTAGATTCACATGTGAGTACACACCTATATATGTTTTTTGGTGATGCAAGGTTTGATATTTAAAGGTAATGATTATATATGATTGTTGTATGTTTAATGATGCCACAAAAATATAAATTTGTATGTATGAAATGAGCTATGGATGCACCCTCTAGTCTAACCTTGGAAGTTGGTGATGATGTTGTTTTCTAGGGAAATCAAATTAGACCTCTAATTTTCTCACCTACCAATATAATATGACTCTATTATCTTGCAAATTCGGTATTAGAAAGCCTCAGCATCATTGATCTATTGACGCAGTTTTATTGTTAATGGTTACATCATTTAGAACTTCCCTCAACAATTTTTCAATATGCAAAAAAATATGATAAGATGGACCCAACTCCTACTACAAGTCAATCTCATACTTCTCCACTCATGTGAGTAGTCCCCAAGAAGTTCTTCATCTCCACATCTTGAAAAGAAAAAAAGGAAATAGTGTGTAAACACTCTAAACCCTTTAAAATTTGTTCTTTTATCTTCTCAAGAATGCACCATGAGGTTTCCCTTTACACCAGTCATCTTTACACATGATATTTCTACTACAACTACTCCTAAAGTTGGGGTGTGAAATTTATGATAGTTTATCTAGTCTCCATTTCCAATGCCAAAGTGACCACAAAGGTTACAATTGGAAAGGAATGTCTTCAATTATTCTAGCAGAAGGGATGTCCCTGAACTATGGTATTGATGTCACCCTCATGGAGATCCTCCTCAATGCATAAAACCTAAACATTAGCCATGTATCCTACTTGTGGACCAATGATTCCATACAAACGATGTACCTATGTCAAAGTTTGGGTCCCCATTCATGTCCCATATGGTTTAGAAATAGACACTTTAGGTTTCAATCTATTTAGTTTTGTCCTCAACACATGTTTTGAGAAAGGAGAACCTTCCCTAGTTTACCAAATCTCGAAATTAGTCTGACATCCCACTCACATGCCAAATATTCCTTATGGTGGTCTTGTAGTGTGGTCCAAGTCTTCATTCATCTATCATGTGCATAAGAAGTAGTTATTTTAGGGGCTAAGCAATTGAAATTTGGCCTCAAACATGTATTGGGTGAGGAGGACTTTCTTTGGTGTGCCAAATCTTAAATGGGTCTAGATCCCACTATCCTCCTTTCAGTGTTATCCTTCCTTCTTCTAATATAAATAATCTATGTCCCTAACCTTCTTATCGCTAGCTTATAAAAGAAGGGCATATGACTTGACTGACACAAGGTAAATGCCATCTTATCACTTGTGAAAATTCCATCTCACCTAAAAGGATGTTGTGACTAAATACAAAATGACTTCTTTAACCCAGATGGATCAGACCTGTACGACCCTATCTAAACCAATCTTTGATTATTAAAAAAACGTTTGGGGAAGATTTCTGGAATCAACCCAACCGCACCAAACATTAGAATTTCGCATGTATCCTATTTTAGGATTAATCATACTATCCAGAGGGAATGTCTCATGGTCTAAACCCCCCACCAAATGTTGTTTTCCTATTTGGGTTTCCAGGGCAAATTTGGGTTTTTTTTATTAATTCTTTTTTTGATTGGGTTTGGTTACGTTTTTAGCTTAAGAATTATGCTGCTTAAGAAGTATGGCTTAAGAAGTATGGTTACTAAATGATTTTGGAGGCATTGCATCGTATATGGATTTTGGACCTCCTCGACGACCTCCTTGACCTCCTTTGTGACCTCCTCAATCTCCTCAATATCCTATTTGACCTAATTGATCTGCTTGACCTCATTTGTGAAACCCTAAACCTCCTTGACCTCCTCTACGGCCTCTCTAACCTCCTCCACCTCTTCTGCAAAGCTTGTGACCTCTGGTGACCTCTGCGATGTTCTCTTATGCGACCTCCATGGAAACCTCTGCGAAATCTTGTGTGACCTCCATGGAAACCTCTGCGAACTCTTGTGCGAACTCCGTGAACTCTTATGCAACCTCCATGGAAACCTCTGTGAGCTCCAAGATAGAAACTTAATGTCAGTAGAACCTAGTGCGAAATCCAAGCTAGAAACTATGAATCAGTTCCTTTCTACAATGATCTCCTCTTCTCTACACTCATGTAAATAAACATACACTATAGAATATGGTTGATATAAATTTGAACTATTTTAGCAACATGACCTCCTATAAATGACTCTCGTCGGATATCCGACAACGTCATGTATCAATTTAAAAAAATTTGATCAAAATTCGTAATTTTAAAGGTGAAATCCGACGAAATAGTCAATTTCGTCGGATTATCTCGTTGGATTTTGGGTTCAAATCTTGTTGTGCTAGTTCCTATCCTTCACTCATGTTGACTTCTATCTTTTGTAACTTATAGTATATGTCCAAACTTGATGGTTGGAATGATTTTATTTCCTTCCCATTATCATTTATGATCAACTTATTCTCAACATAAGCATGACTAACCAACAATGAAACGACTTATGTTATGAGAAGTAGGGATCACTTGGGTGCTACCCAATGAAAGTGAGATAATAACTAATATACTTTGAGGTCAAGTTGGATAATTTTATTTTTTAAAACTTGATCAATTTGTCCTCATTGTAGATAAATTACTCAAGTATCACCAAAATATGGCCTAACTTTATTTTCACCACTGGCTCTATGGATATTTCCTCCATGAGCACAATTTGAGGTGTTTTCCTCTTGTCCGTGGATTGCTTCTTTAGTTTCAGTTTTTCAACATATGCTTCACACAAGTAGCTATTTCACCCATTAACGTTGTTGGTAAAAATAATTGGAATGGATCAATAACTTCTGTGTGATTTCTCAAATGAGTTGGACTTTGAAAGACCTTGGTAGGAAAGGCACTGCTCGAGTTTTGTGATTTTCACTCATCTCAATCCTTTTATAGGTTTGTCTATAGTGAATTTAATTTCTGTTAATTCCCTCATAAACCCATCCATTATCAATTATTAACAATGTCTACAAGATAGGAAATGGGCATTGGCTAGGATATGGAGGCTTTTGCATAGGCCAAAATGCTTAGTGCAATTTGGAAATCCTCTAATGGAACATCCAGTTGCTCATTGCATTGTAAGAGAAGTCTCATGGCACCCTTATCCATGTACATTGGATATATGAAAATTTCAATCTCCCAACTTAGGCTAAATGAAACAAGCAATATTGCTTTGCTTCCTTCTTCCTTCTTTATAAGCAAGTAATTGATCCCTTGAGAAAAGTATAAGCCTAAGTTCAAATCGAGTGATCCTTGAGTATTTTTTTTTTTTCAAATAAGGTATCTACCATGCTTTCCATATTATATAGGATTTATTGGTTAGAAGTTTTTATAACAATGACTTGATGTTTGTTCCTAATCCATCCATGTTCAACATGGTCCATACAACTCACTAGGAAGAAAAACTATGTAAACATGATTAAAACCACGAGGGATAAGGTTATTTTTATTAAACAAATGCATTTCCAAGGGATTTCCCATCAATTAAGAGTTTAATTTATGAGGATAAAATGCAATAGTTAAGAAGAAAAAAAAAATAAAAAATTGCAACCTCCTTGACGTACATTCCAATCAATGCAAACTAGGTCTTCCTACTTTTCCTATGCTCGAGTTCCACAAGTAACTTCCTTATCTCAAGTGGTGAGGATTTGTTTCACTTTCCACTTTATCCATGAGATTGCATTATGAATAAATGGGATAATTGTTGATAAAACACTATCTTATGAAGCAACTTGTATCACTTGATATCAATCTTTATGGGCAATGCGATTAGGGTTATATTTTCTATCGTATTGATTTATTCATTTCAAGTGATGCAACATATGCATCACATTGTTGCACTCATTCATTATTTGCAAGTGACACAATGCACGTATATTGGGTTTTTTAAACTTTATGAGTAGTGTGCTCAGCATTTTTTTCCAAAACTTTATAAGTGAAGCGATGTATCACATTGTCCCCATTTTTGGGATAAATGCAATGTACATCACTTCATTATCACATTTTGTCATATTTTCAATGCAATGTGATGTGCTTATTGATGATGGCTACCAAAATTTGTGGATGCAATATTCATTGCTATGGACTAAACTGTGTAAGTAATACAATGTGTGTTTATAACTTTGAAGATAATGTTATATTGCAACTTTAAAATGTTGTGATCGTGCCAGATTGTTTAAACCTTTGGAGGCTGTGAGTAATGTGTATCATTGATCCAAACTTATAAGAAAGTTGCTCGATTTCAATGATGTTTTTAGCTATGCGAAAACAATTACATTTTATGAAACTAAATAAGTTTGTAGAAGACATTTTGCATATTCTAAGTGCATAATTTTTTTCTAAAATTATTGTTGTTTCCAAAAGAAATCTAGTTACACATATCATGATTTGAAATTGTTTCAACTATATTTTTACAAGCTTAACTATTTCCAAAAAAAATTATATGTTGCACTCGTAGAAAGCAATCATCCCAGAAAACAAAAAACAAAAAAAAATGTTGCATTATATATATCCTTCATGGCCTATTTATGTACCATTCTCCCCACATCGACCTTCTATATATTTACTATTATCATTAATCCTCTCTTCCTACATGCATCATCCACCACCCTCCTTACCATTACTTATATACTAATACATATTCTCTTGTACCCACATGCTTTATCTATGGTGTTGTACCTTACCTTATGGTTATATATCCTATATATTAAATGATTTAATTATTGATTTCCCTTATCCTATTAATTTACAACTAAAATAACGATTTAGGGTCTACATAATGTATATCCATTATAAAAAGCATATGTTCTACCTTATAGTACATATGCACTATGTTATAGCATTTCTTTTTCAATGTGGTTCACAACCCTAGAGCTTTCTATGTCCATTGATCCAAGCCAAGGGGGGCCACCCGAAGGGGCATCACCCTTGTTGTCATTACTTCAATGCCTAATTCTAAAGGACACAGAGAATTGATCCCCCAACCTCGACCTTGTGCCATCTTAGTCCTGGAAAATCCAACCAATTAAACTACCCCTCAGGGCTAACTATGTGATAAAATATATGCACTGCATTATGTGAATTTCGAATTTTAGGCAGTATGAGTGTTCAATTTGAATATATGATAGGCCTAGTAACCAACATGTTGGTTCATAATTAAGTTCAACCTATTAAGCTAAATGAATTGGACTAAAAACAACATGGCTACGAGTTTTCCTCTAGAGTTGTATCAAGGTGCTTGATTTCAATGATATTTTTAGCTATGTAGAACACAACAACTTTTTATGAAACTCAAGAAGTTTGTAGAAAAGATTCTAGAAATTCTAAATATAGAATTTTGTCCAAAAACATTTTTGGTTTCAATTTTATTTCTAACTTCCTAGTGACACATATCATTATTGAAAATACAATGCTCTATCGTTTCTACTATAAATGTTGATGGGATTAACCATTTCTTAAAGAAATTAAGTGTTGAACTAGTAGAAACTAATCTCTACAAAATAAAAATAAAAATTGAATTATGTTATTTTCCCTCTAGTGTGGTGTGCACACACAACATCATTGTTTCAAGGCTTACTGACTAGATAATATTAATACTAGATTCAGGTACAAATTTTGACATTGTATTGATGTTAATATTGTCACAACACCATCAGCAAAAATAAAATTTTATTGCCAAAATTCAGGAGTTGAAATTTCGACATCAATTTAATAGTGTCGATCCATCATTCGGTTTTTGACACATATAGAGTGGCACACATAAAGTTTAATAGCTTTATTTATCCCTATGCATGTTGGGATTTTGACACTTGGGAAATTACTAACCAATGTGTGAAGATGCCACATGGCATTTATTACTGCTCCTCAAATATAATTGATCATTAGAATTCCGACTCTTGGGAGATGACAAACCAATATTTTAGCATGCCTTATGGTCTAGTTAAATTACATTATCTTTAAATGTCAATAATCGTTGAAATTTTGACAAATGAATGACCACTAACCAATATATGAAGATGCCACATGGTAGATATCAAAAGTTTAAATTTGTTGGAATATTGATATCATACAAATGAGAGGTTAACATTCTCATTGTCACAGAAACATTATAATGTTGATGTTCAATCAATAAAGTGTCATTGTTTATGTTGTAGTATTGATGTTTGGGTTGTCAATTTGTCATTTGTGAGTCATCAATTAAATGTTTATGGGATGTCACTATTATGATGACCTATGCATTTTTTTTAACATGAACCTTAGAGGTAATTTATCACACTAACTCCTATCAATATTGCTACAAGAAAATTTCTAGTGCTCATAACACCCAATTTGAATGGAAGTGCTCCAATATCCACATGTGTTGAGGATAGAAACTTGATAGTTTCTAAGAATTAAAGAAAAAAAACAATATGGTGAAATGACAATCAACAACGAATGAAGGAACCGTAAATAATTTCTTCATTTCACTGAAGATCAATGATAGTAATCATACCAATGAAACTAATATAGAAAAAGTTAATATTGAAATCTTCTTACCATTTGAAATACCTTAAATTACAATAAAAATTTCTCACTCCAACATTTAACAGAGAATACACTAAAAGTAGAAAAAAATACAAATATATATTTACCAATACATACTAATACGAGGTGAAGAGCATCCAACAATTGATGAGGGTTGTGATGAAATTATTGCAAGAATTAAATTCCAGACCTAATAATAGATCAATGAAACGAAGATGTCATTACCTAGATTATGAAATAAGTTTGAATTACATGACATGTAGGTGAATGTTATGAGTGGTATAATTAGTTAAAATAATGTGTTGTGAATAACAAGAATTTGAAAAATAAGAATGATCTATTTTGTTACGGTTTTATGGATATCAAGATGGATGAACCATAAAATATTTCCAATAAATTCATATATCTTATTAACAAAATTTTGTTTGTTAACATGTAATATTATGTTAACAATATTTGACACCTCTAAGTATAACAATTGATAAATGATATAGGGAAATAAAGATCAAATATTAATTCCATCACTAGAATCACTTGAAAATTTAGTATTGTGAATTATGAAATGCATCACAAGTACCAACATCCAACTCCAACTCAGTAAGCACACTGCATGAGCTTAGGAAATCTTGTGATATAATTATCGTAAGTACAATTAATATGGAATTTTTTGATAATTTCCTTAGACAAACAATCTATTCTTCAAAGCATACACCAAATGTGAGTAATAATGATTTATTTTACATGTCATGACATGGAATTTAGAATATATAAGAAAATATCTCTAAATCCAAGTTTATAAAATTTTCACATAACATTCATTCATCTGAATGTTGTAAAGTTGTTTCTCAATAGGTACATGGAAAAATTTATGATAGCAACACTTAAAATTACATTCATTCATCCCATAATGTTGTAAAGTTGTTTCTCAATAAGTACATGGAAAAATTTATGATAACAACACTTAAAATTACTGGACCATAATATAATTACTGGACCATAATATACTTCTATATCAACAAAGAATGAATAAAGAATGAATGTCCATTACAAGTTCACAAACTTAAGACTGGTAAAAGTCTAACTATCATCTAAACATTTATAAAAACTTTCAAACGCTCCCTCTAGAACTTCCAACCTACGACAAATCTCCACCGTTCAATTGGTGTGCTCGACAAATTTTTTAAACGAATATGCCAAAGAGGTGAATCGCGGCAGCCCATCCTTAATCCGTGATTAAAAGACCACGATCCCCTCATGGTGCAAATTTGATTGAAGTCGCCGATATATTAAAATAAATTAAAACAGAATAATTTATCAAAAGAATTTAATTGTGTCATATGGAAAGATATTTATAACAATGAATTTTATGAGATTAACCAATTTTAAAAATAAATTCATTGTAACCGTTGGAGAACATAACACAAGATGTGATTTTTTGAAAGGATTCGATTAGCCTTGGAATGCTCACCATGTTGTTTTTGATTTTTTTCGTTTTAAATTTGTTGAGATTTTTAGTGGAGCGACTGACCATGGGAAGAGCTTTTATGGTGAGAGAGCCACACCCGAAGGAATTACTGTTAAAAAATCTAGGCCTGACTTCCTATGACTTCCTATGAAGCATTTGTTTCTGAATCAGTGAACGTTGGCATTATATGTTTCATGGCTTGATCGGATGGATTGGTAAATCTATGATTAAATCACAGGGTTCCGATCTTTGATTATATTCTTCAATCTCTATTTCGCTTCATTTTATTATCCATGTTAAGCAGCTAATTCAGTCTTTTCTTCCATTTCCTCAATTTTAAAGATTGCAGAGTTATATGGAGATCATGTAAATGGTTCACAATCAAGAATCATAAAGCAGGTACAATTTGGGTCTAACTTTTCCATTGTTATTTTATAATAATGGCTTGATTTTTTTACAACACTGAATTTTAGAATAGTCATTTTAATGGAAAGAGAGTGGTGAGACTAATTTTAAATTATTCAACATATTAGATGAGATTGGTTTGTGTTTTGAAGGAATGGAGATTTGAATTTACAGCTAAGAACACCACCTCGTTGTATATGATCATCTAGAGATAGATTGCATATGATATGTGATCCTAACCCTAATTACATGAATCCCACGGTTCAAGAATGATGATATTATTAGCCTCTCGAACCTGTAATCCGTTGGTATGATGTTTCTGGACATATGATGCATCCTTGGTCATATTGCTTCTTCTTGCATTCATATGCAAAGTGTCCATACCTCTTATAGTAATGACATTGAATCTTTGATTTATTATACCTTTGTCCACTTCGCTGATTGGGGGTATGATCCTGGCCTCTTCTCGCAACATGTGCAGGACTGCTGCTGCGACCTCCTCTGAACGAACTTCGTCCTCTCCCTCTAGAGTTTGATCTTCCTCTGCCTCTACCGCGACTTGTGGATGACTGTGCTGTGAACACACCTTCCAACGATGTGTCTGATCCGCTGATTCTATGTTCATGATTGAGTAATGAGGTTTGTAATTCATCAATAGTAAATATGGACAGATCTTTGTTTTCTTCTAGGGTTACAACCAAAGATTCAAATTTCTTTGGCAGAACTCTAAGAACCTTTTCAACAACTCTTTGGTCAGTTAGATTTTCTCCATAAGACTTTATTTGATTAACTAGAACAATTACACGAGTATAGAATGAGTCTACCGACTCTGTATTTTTCATTGACAGAGATTCAAACTCTCTTCTAAGAATTTGAAGTTTGGCAGTCTTTACCTTGTTGAAACCTTGATATGCTATTTCCAGTGTGTCTCACGCTTCTTTTGCCGACTGCGCTGTTGCTACTCTTGGGAGTATTGATTCATGTGTTGCTTGATGTATGTGGAACAATGCCTTTCCATCTTTCTTCCTATGTTCCCTAAGAACATCTTTTTCCGCTTGTGTGAGATTGTTGTATGCTGCTGCATCTGCTGGTTCTGCATAACCAGTCTGAACTGTGTCCCATACATCTTGACCTCTAAACAAAGCTTTCATGGTTAGAGACCAATTTTCATAATTTTTACCAGTAAATATTGGGGTTTGCAAATTACCCGAAGTGGAAGCCATCCTTAACTACTTTTCCCTTATGAATTGAACTCCTTCTTTCCGATACCAGATCAAGGGAAAAGTAACACCGCGCAGTAAAGAAGATTTAGCTACGCAGTGGATGAGTACCTTCTTTTTCTTTTCTTCGGACTTTGCAGCCCATACAACAACGAACTTCAATTTTATCTTCGTGGAACACTTTCCTCACTAAGAATTAACTTTGCAGTATTAGCTGCAAGACAACTAACTTTTACTGCGCAGGGTTAACTTTGCAGCACAACTTTTAACTTTGCAGCATTCACTTCGCAACAAGTAAATGTGCGATTTCGACTTTTTGTTGCGCAGTGAACTTTAGAGTGATGAGAAGTTAATTTCTCCACAATACTTCACTTTGCGGTATTCTCAAATACTTCGTGGCATTCTCAAATACTTCGCGGCTCACTTAACCAAACTTTATTATGAAATAAATTTCTCTAATGCATAACACCTTAAAATATCTAACGCTAAGTTACTCCATGTTTATTTAGAACTTTCACTGCGGTGAACTATTTATGAATCTCGATTTCTTTTACTCCAGGTAAATGTAAACAACATTCACACAAATAAAACTAGAGATGATGTGCGACTTGCTAAATACAACATTCTTGAGAATGAAACATAAGAACATAGACTTATATATTTACCAAGGTAAACTGCGCACCTCCTCAATTTATGGACGTGAGTTTCACTGTAGTCTTTTACATTCACAGAGCTTGGGCTCTTCTTACATTTCAAGTGAGCTTCTTCTTTTTTTTACTCTTCTTACACATCTCTCTCATTTTTTAAACTAAGAGCTTCTACTTATAGATATTTCTATCAGATTGGATGAGAACTGACTCACAGACTGATGCTGTGGACATCGCACTGACACAAACAGTCTGACAGGGTTGACTGACGGGGTTTCTGACAGAGCTGGCGCAGTAAATATTACCGGTACACGGGATCCCTCACCACTCCTCCTTGCACTGAGGGAGTCATTTGGAACGTGATTCACAAGGCATTTTCATCGCTTGTATGGTGATCGCCTAACCTGCACCAAATCTGCTTCCATGAGTATCGACCCTGTGACCTGATCCATGAGTATCGACTCTGTGGCCTGTTGTATCGTCTGATATAATTAATAAATCAATATCCCCCCTCACAGTTGTTGCGATGTGCTTCAGCCTCGACCTCTCCCCGAAGGCAGAATTATCCTGCTAGTCCTCTAGATGAGAACTTGGGAATTTGCATTTCCATGCTAAGTTTGCTATGTGGGTATTTGTTGCCTTACCAGATTCTTTAGTACTTGTTGCCTTACCAGATTTTTTAGGTTTAGGTATTTGTTGCCTTACAAGATTTTTTAGGTATCTCTATGTTGCAAATGGAGATTGAAAGCAAAATTAGAAATCTGTTATGCCGTTTAACTCCAACTACTCCTTCGTTAAAAGTGATCTACGCTCTTTGGCCTCTTTCTATGAATTCAAATAATGGTGAATGTGACTAGAGTTATAGTGAATATTGCTCTTGATTTTACCTACGGGATCATGTAATCTATTAGGGTTGGATGATTTTTTTAAAAATAAAATTGCATTCCCAATTAGTCATGTGGAACGATTTCTTTCCTTGAACTTAGTACCAAGAAAAGAGGTCACTGTTCATCTCTACTAATTAAATTGGGTAAGAATCTCTTACATTTAAAGCCACAAGTCTAAGCGTTTTATACTTTCTGCAGCTAAATTTAAATTTGGTAGGATTCTCTTACATGGTCATATGTGAATAAATGATTTAATGTATTGATATAAAGGATTTCTAGGTGAACTTAAAAAAAAATTATTGAAATGAATTCCATCATTGTATTTGAAAATTAACTTAATTTAATTAGAAAAATTAAAGTTACCAATTTTTTTTATGGAATATAAGTTTTGATAAAGATCTTTCAGAATGTGGATATTTATATTTATAAAATTTATATTAAAAAATAATTTTAATAAAATATTATTTTAGATATATTATTTTTTTAAAAACTTACTTTACTTTATAATTCTAGTTGAATTTGGAATATCACATTCAAACATCTTTGAGTGATATTATGATTTGGACTTTTAAACCGATGGAAATGTATGATTCGGCAATATGTTAAAAAGAAATTGAGATTGAAATTCTACAACTTATTACTATGAGTGTAGTTAAAAGTAAGTCTGTTTTTAAGAAAAATGCCTCAAAGTACAACTCAGTAATATAAGTAATTATATTTTACACTAATAATATTTTATTAAGTAAATGAAATCCGTAATCTCTGTAGTGAGATCATTTTCAATGAGATCCATTCCCATAAGTTTGTAAAAACTCATGTCTCAATAGAATAAAAAAAATCGGTTTAAAATTTTAATTAATGGAAATTTTTTATTTATTCTTTATTTATTCTCTCAATATTAGCTTAATATATTTTCATTTGAATCATACATTGTTTTTTATAAAAATACTCATACTCACTTTCAACAAAGCCATAATTATTTTATCATTCCTTCATTCACTTTTATTTTATCATTCCTTCATTCACTTTTAGACAGGATCACATGCTGAGCTTCACTACTGATGAATGCTGGGTCCGTGATATACTTCAATTTTAGAAATGTTAAATTTGTACAAACTTAAATAAATTCCAGGTTATGTTATATATAGTTGTAAATTGGAAGTTTCCACATAAAGTTGTTGAAATTGCTACTACTATCTACCAATTCTCGAAATATCTGTAAATTTGAAGTTACTTTAAATATATTTCAAGGGATCAAATGACTGACATCTGATGTCCTCGAAATATCTTTAAATTTGAAGACACTCTAAAGATATCTTTGAATACTTCTAAGACGTCAAATCAGGGGAGTTCTGATGATTGAGTATATTTTGTTTTTCTGCTTCATTAGCCTTTTCTTCCAGGTCCACCATTTAGGAGAATGTGGAGCTGTATGGAGATCGTGTAAAGGGCTCACAATCAAGATTCAAAAAGCAGGTACAATTATCCTGTAACTCTTCTATTGTTATTTGTTATTTTTTAATCGTTTAATTTATTGAATATAAAGACATAACCTTGAATTTCAAAGTTTAGTTATCTGTATCTTCCGTTCAATGGTCCAGAATTATACTGATAGGATTGATTTTATAAAATTATTCAACATATTTAAATGAAATCAGCTTAAATGAAATCAATTTGTGTTTTGAAGTAATGAGAAATTTAAAGTTACAGCTGATCACACCTGGCTGTATATAATTATATATAAATAAATATGATTCACAAACCATTTCCCAATACATCCTAACCCCAACTTGAATCTACATGGTGATCTGCTTGCTGGACGGCAAAGACAGATGATGTAGCAGAAATCTCCTAAAACCTTTAGGGTTACCTGTTGCCTGATATAATTAGTATATATCAATATCCTTCCCTCACAGCTATTGGAATGTATTCAACCTGGACCTCTCCCGAACGAATAATTATTAATTATCGTGGTAGTCCCATAGTGGTAAGTTCCCTGTGGATTGGGACGACTAAGAGCAACTCTATACATATAAATCCTCATCGATCTATTGTCATTTCTATCCACACAAATATCTATTTTTGGTCGGAATCTTCCACACAAATTTTTAGAGTCTCTTATACTGGAAGGTTTTCATAGAGTGCGGATATAAAGAAGGAATAAGAGCAACTCTCTTTTTTCATGCCATTATATCAATTCTCAATTCTCCAAAAGAGGAGTGTCAATCATTTATCAATTCTCCCGCGATAAAAGCACTAGCTTAGGCATCGACGTTTTCCTAAAGAATTATGGTTTGAACCCTATGATGAGATGTGGAGTTGAAAAATGCAGTTTTTTACACATCGGATGTACAAACAATTAGACAAATGCACAGCACATAGCTTCCACCACATAACACACCACACCACTTAAAAAATATCGAAGTTTTATTTTGAGCTGGGGAATTTCCGGTCTCAATTATAATACCATGCTTATTACTGTGGCTTGGGAGATCCGCACTGGCTACTTATGTTTATGATTTTACTCATAACAGTTGCGATGACCTGGCAATTCTCTAAATAAGGCCAACCCCAATCCTCCACAATGAAAAAACAGACACAGGCAAAGCCATTTTGAAAAGGGGGTCGATGATTAAAGCCCACTAGTCCTGAAGAGATGGCAAGCTTACCTGTACGGATGTTGAATCATTCCATCTGTAAGCTTAACTATACAGAAAGTGGTCCCAGAAACCTCAATCAAACAAGTGGATGCCCCCTCTAGAAAAATTCATCGTAAGGTATGCAAAATTTTCCTTTCCAGCAATAAATGAATGCATTGACCTCAACCCCAAATGTGCAACATAGAGTCGAGTCCAAGTCGTATTGAATTGTTCAAATGGGATGTAACAAAGCCCCTCCTCCTAAACATGATTTAAAATGTCCGTCTAGTTTGCAGATGTCTATGGATTGATTGGTGGCCTAATCTATTATCAATCAAAAAACCTAAATGGTCATCGGAAGATCCACCATGACCCAAATTGAGAAAACAAACGAAAATGAGAAAGACGGGTGTTGTGAATCGTTTTAGTACATCATAAAAACACTAGTGTTGTTCTAAGGATCTATCCAAAGCTAGAAAATGGCCAGAGATTGAATACAGTGTAAGAGAACAGTCTAGTAGACAGGCTCAAGTTGAACATGGCGATTGAACATAGCGATGTGTTTGTTTCTGGGATAGATCAACAGCTTACTGAGTTACTGGTCTTGTACCAGTAGCTTATGAGCAGAGTGATATCACCATCAAGAGCAGGGAACAGAACATGGATGATGCACCTGCTAGCTACATTTGCCCCCCAGCTATATTTTGCATGTACAATGATGGAAAGGATTAGTAGCTTCCTATCTGGTCCTTCACCTGGAACTTATATGTAAAGTTCTTTCCTGGTGGTATAGGGCAGTTTGTTCAAAAAACTGTGTCTTGGCACGGATTCTTCCTCTATTGCAGTTCCCGCCGATCAAAATACCTCTTCCTAATCTTCAATTTATTCATATCCGTTTATATAATTCTTAGCAATGTAATACCTATTGCACAATACCCTTCAATGATCGATGCATCCTAGCGGCCACAGAATATTGAGTTGAAAAAACTAAATTGAGTCTGCCCAGCGGGATTTGCCACTGAACGGAATATCTTGGCCACAGAATATTGAATCTATAAAACTAAAGAGAGTCTCATCAGCCTCATTTCAAGGTGGTTGCCAATGAACAGAGGATCGGGATTTAACATTGCTTGTATTTGCTGCCATGAATCTCATTTAAGACTCGCACTGTGGAACAACCATGCCATGCAGGAGTGAACCGAAGATCCCTTTCAAATTTCTTTCTCATGTTTCGCCCTATCTTCAATTTTTGAGAACTTGACATACGGTGGCTTAACTCTCAACGATCTTTGATATTTAGATATTTTAAAATTCAGCTCTGATCTGTGTATGATTCTTCTGGGAAGTTTTCCATAGCCATCCCCCAAATCCCTTAAACCAACTCTTTTTTATATTTCCATACAATACTAAAACAATAGGAATCAAACATTATGCTAAACTTGAACCTAAACTAAGTAGGCCAAGAACCAAACCTGATGGATCTGGCCTAGATCAGAGACCAATCAATATTGCCTGGATCCACTGGAACTCATCCAGAAACCTTCTTATGGAAATTGTTATAGTGGAAAATGCATTTAGCCTAGAGAACAAGACTAGTAAGTGTAGATCCGACCAGAACAGAGTAGTATTGGTCAACATGAATGTCAAGAGAGCCTTAGACATTTTCAATTGTGTGAGATCCTTCCACGTTCACAAGATTCAATTTGTGACCCTGAATCTTGAAGTTCAAAGAAGGTGGCAATCCCACATTAGAAATCCGGAGGCGGTGCGTTTTTCCTGCAGATAAATAGATGGGTCATTTTGGATAACTAGAAAAGAAGTACACGAATTGAATAGGTAGGATCCCCATTAAGCTAAAATCAAAACAACTAGATCTTGTGAATCATTGTGTGTCTAGAAACATCTATACCAAACCTAGAAGACTGCCTTGCTATGGAGAACTGTAAGTGTTGCATCAATTAGTGGTCCATGTCCATTAATGAGAACAACATTAAGTTGACCAAGAGATCTGCCCATGTCAAGTGTTCTTCGAAGGATCTATCCAAAGATAGAAAATGGTCAAAGATTGAATGTAGTGTAAGAGACCAGTCTGATAGCATACATGTTGATGAATACCAGGAGGCCTTAATGTGCCCTATGTAACGTGCCATGTAGAGAATCTATAGAGTGATTCTACGAGAGAATACAAAAAAAACGATGTTTGGAAAAAAAAAAGCAAATCATTAAACCCCTAACCACCAATCTCTCTCTTTTTATCTCTTTCTCTCTAAGCCGCTAACCCTGAATCTCTCTCTTTGTAAACACCCAACCTCTCTCTCTATCTATATAAATACCTAACCCCTAATCTCCATATCCCCTTCTAAACCCCTAACTCCCAATCTCTCTTTAAAATCCTAACCCATAATCTCTCTCTAAACTCCTCACCCCCAATCTTTGTATGTATCTCTCTCAATCTCTCTCACACTTTAAACCCATCATACCCAATCCCTCTCTTTCTATCTCTCACTCTCTCTAAACCCCTAACTCTCAATCTCTCTCTAAACCCCCAACTTCCAAACCCTCTCTCTCTAAACCCCTAACTTCCAAAACCTCTATCTCTAAACCCCTAACCTCCAATCTCTCTCTCTCTCTCTCTCTCCAAAAGAACCACTCCTCAACCTCCTACTCCTCCCCTGACTCTATCTCTCTCTAGCCCTCACTATAAACCATCCACACTCTTTCCATGCTCTCTCTCTCTCTCTCTCTCTCTAAATCCCTAACCTCCAACCTCTCTCTCTCTCTCCCCCCAACCTTATTCCTGAACCTAAAACCCTAAACCCCAATCTCTCTCTCTCTCTCTCTAAACCCCTAACTCCAATCTATATGTATATCTAATGCCCTATCTTCGAACCCATAATATTTAACTATTATAGCTCATAATCATTATTACTCTTAACCTCTAACCCTTTTATGAGCTAACCCCTAACACTTGAAACCTATATAACTCTTAACCATTATAACTCCTCTCTTCTAACTGTAATAACCTATAACTCTTATAATCCTTACCTACTAATCCTTAAACCATATCACCCATTACCTCTCTCTATCAAACCCTAACCCATAACCCAAAATCTCTCTCTCTCTCTCTCTCTCTCTCTTTGAACCCCCAACCCTCGATATATCTCTTTCTATCTCCCTCTCTCTCTAAACCACTAACCCCTAACCTCCAATCTCTCTCTATCCCTCTCTCTCTCTCTAAGCCCATAACAACCCATCACTCTTTCTCTAAACCCTTAACCCACAATCTCTCTCTCTCTCTCGCTCTAAGCCCCTAACTTCCCTTCTCTCTCTAAATATGTCTCCAAACCCCCAACAAAAAATATCTCTATTTCTATCTCTCTCTCTACACCCCTAATACCTTATCCCCAATCTCTTTATTTGTAAACCCCTAACCTCCAATATCTCTCTCTAAACCCCTAACACCCAATCTCTCTCTCTATCTAAATACCAATTCTCCCTCTCCCTCTCTATCTAAACCCCTAACCGCCAAGCTATCTGTCTATGTAAATCCCTAAATCATAACCCCAAACCTCTCTCTCTCTCTAAATCCCTAACCCCAATATCTCTCTCTCTCTCTCTCTCTCTCTCTCTCTCTCTCTTTAAACCACTAATCGCTAACCATCAATATCCATCTCTATTTATCCAAACCATGATCCATAACCCTTAACCCCCAATCTCTCTCTCTCTCTCTCTCAACCACTAACAACCACTCTTTCTCATTATCTCTCTCTAAACCTCTAATCCCAAATCTCTCTCTCTCTCTAAACCCTTAACCCCCAATACCTCTCTCTCTAAAACCCTATCCACAAATATCTCTCTCTCTAAAGGTCTAACAACATCTCTCTCTCTCTCTAAATACTTAACCCCCAGTCCTTATCTCTCCCTAAGCCCATATCCCGCAATCTCTCTCTATATCTCTCTGAAAATCTAATCCCATATCTCTCTCTAAACCCTTAAACCCCAATCTCTCTCTCTCTCTATCTCTAAACCCCATATCCCTAACCCCCAATATCTCTATATCTATCTAAATCCCAAACTCCTAAGCCCCAATCTTCCCTCTCCCTCTCTCTCTTGTGTGTGTGTACACTCAATGCCTCGCTCTCTCTCTCTAAACCTCCAACCCTCAATTTCTCTCTCTCTAAAGAATTAACCCTCCAATATCTACCTCTCTCTAAAACCCTAATATCCAATATCTCTCTCTCGAAACCCCTAATAACCAATCTCTCTCTCTCTCTCTCTCTCTCTCTCTCTCAACCCCTAACCTACCATCTCTATCTCTCTCTAAACCCTTGAACACCAATCTATCTCTTTTTATCTGTCTCTCTCTCTCTAAACCCCTAACCCCCAATCTCTCTCTTTGTAAACACCTAAAATCTCTCTCTATCTCTCAACATGTAGCCCCAATCTCTCGCTCTATCTATCTAAATACCTAACCCCTAATCTCCATATCCCGTTCCAAACCCCTAACTCTCAATCTCTCTCTAAAATCCTAACCCATAATATCTCTCTAAACTCCTCACCCTTAATCTTTGTATGTATCTCTCTCACACTTTAAACACATCAGACCCAATCCCTCCCTTTCTCTCTCTCTCTCTCTCTCTCTCTCTCTAAACCCCTAACCCCTAATCTCTCTCTAAACCCCTAACTTCCAAACCTCCCTCTCTAAACCTATAACATCCAATCTCTCTCTCTCTCTCTCTCCAAAAAACACACTACTCACCCTCCTACTCCTGCCCCCACTCTATCTCCCTCTACCTCCCACGAAAAACAATCCAATATCCCCCAGTCTCCATCATCATCTCTCTCTCTCTAAAAAGCTTTTGAATTCCAATCTCTTTTTGTCTCTCTCTAACCTTGTAAACCCCAATCTAACTCTATCTCCCTAACTCCCTGAACTCAAATCTTTCTCTCTCTATACCCCTAACCTCCAATTTCTCTCTCTCTCTCTCTAAATCCCTAACCCCAAAAATCTCTCTCTCTCTCTCTCTCTCTCTCTCTCTCTCTATATATATATATATATATATATATATATATATATATAAATCAGAAATTGACCCAGAGATGTGGATCATCCCCTAACCTCCAATATCTCTCTCTTTCTCTCTCTCTCTCTCTAAACCCATAATCCCCAATCTCTTTCTCTTTAAACCCCAAACCCCAAATCTATGTCTCTTTAAACACCTAACCCACAATCTCTCTCTCTCTAAAAGCTTAACCCCAATCTCTCTCTCGCTCCCTCTCCCTCTTTCTGTCTCTGAACCCCTAACCTCCTCTCTTTATATCTCACTAATCCCCTTACCACCAATCTCTCCCTTTCTATCTATCTCTCTCTAAACCCCTAATCATCAATCTCTCTCTTTGTAAACACATAACCTCTCTCTCTCTCTCTAAACCCATAACCCCTAATCCCCAATCACTCTCTATGTATCCAAATGCCTAACCCCTAATCTCACTATCTCTCCTTCTAAACCCTTAACTTCTAATCTCTCTTTAAACTCCTAACCCCCAATCTCTCTCTAAACTCCTAACCCCCAATATCTCTCTCTCTCTAAACCTATCATACCCAATCCATCTCTTTCTACCTCTCTCTCTCTCTCTCTAAAACCCTAACCACCAATCTCTCTCTTTACACCCTAAATTTTGAACACTCTTTGTAGACCCCTAATCTCTCTCTCTCTCTCTCTCTCTCTCTCTCTCTCCACAAAAAACCCCACTCATCCCCCTCCGACTCCTCCCCCCATGCTATCTCTCTCTACAAACCACCAGAAACCATCCACACTTCCCAAGTCAGCTATGTGTGTGTGTGTGTAAACCCTTATTGACCCCCAATCTCTTTCTGTCTCTCTCTCTAAACCTCTAAACCCCAATCTAACTCTCTATCTATAACCCTTGACCTCCAATCTCTCTCTCTCTCTCTCCCTCTCTCTCTCTTTAAACCTCTAACCTTGAATCTCTATATTTCTATGCCTCTCCCTCTAAACCCCTCACAACCAATCAACCTCTCTCTCTCTCTCTCTACATCCCTAATCTCCAATCTCTCTCTCTCTCTCTCTAAACCCTTTAGTCACAATCTCTCTCTCTCTCTTTCTCAAAACATCTAATAACCCCATCTCTCTCTCTAAACCCCTATACCCCAACCTCTCTCTCTGTCTCTCTAAACCCATAAACCCCAATCTCTCCCTATCTATCTATCTCTCCCTCTCTAAACTCCTAACACCCAATCTCTCTCTCTCTTTCTCTCTCTGTCTCTAAACCTCTAACCTACAACCTCTCTCTCCCACAACCCTAACACCTAATCTCTCTCTCTAAAACATTAACCCCCAATCTCTCTCTCTCTCTCTAAACGTCTAACCCCATGTCTCTTTTTAAACCCCTGAACCCAAACATATCTCTCTCTCTAAACATTTAATTCCTAACCCCCAATCTCTCTCTCTATCCATCTAAAGTGCTAACTCCGAACCCCTAACCCCCAATCTCTCTCTCTCTCACTCTCTCTCTCTCTCTCTCTACCCCCAATCTCTCTCTCTAAACCTCTAAACCTCAATCTCTCTCTCTCTCTAAAGCCCTAACCCCCAAATTCTCTCTCTCTCTGTATAAAACCATAACCTCCAATATTTCTCTCTCTCTAAATCCCTAATCACCAATTTTTGTCTCTTTAAACCCCAAACCCCCAATCTTTGTCTCTCTAAAGGAGCATGCAAACACCTAACTAAAAGTATTCTGACTCAACTAGACATATCCTCTGCAAGGTGATGAAATCCAAGTCAGACAATATGAATAGGAAAGCCAAGTGGCTAATGTATCCCCCTACCGGGAGGGACACCGGGTAGTCAATCCTAGAAGAATGGAAACTAAGATACCCCGTTCATGACACGTCCAGAAAGGTGAATCTGTCGTTTAGTCCTTTAACCACAATACCCCTATATAGGGATATCCCGAGAACCGCGAAAGGTAGCCCTTCGGTTACTGAATGGAGTGCGGTATTCCACTCAGGCCTCCGGAACCAGTCTCCCGACTTCAACCCTCCTAAGGGAGAGGCCCTCTGATAAACTGGTCGTGACCGTGCCAAAAAGTACTAGGGGATTTTGGTTCCCTATTTGGACAACAACTATGTCTCAAGTGTAATAACCGAGGGGTGTTATTGGAAGCCTATCCCCCCGATCCTACCTAACTACAAAGATTCTTTTGTGTTCCCCAAGTGGGGGTAGAACATTGGTTGAGTTAAGTACTTTTTAAGGCTCACTTGAGTTATGTGTCAGATTGTGTGCTCGTGAGGTGATGAACCCAAAATAAAGGTGCCACAAGGGGGGCAACTTTCTAATTAACAAAACTGAGATTAACATGCAAAATTTTCTGAATTAAAATACTTAAATTTTTTTAAAAAGATTCTGTAAAGGGTACAGAAATGATGTTGTAGAAAAGGCTGTAGGGAAGGATGGCTGCAGGTTGACAGATGGCTGTGCAGAAAATATTGCAGCAGAGAGGGCCGGGCTCAAAACTGGAAAAAAACGCAGAAATCAGACTGCGGGTTTTCGGCAAAATTGAGCAGTCGGGCTGCGGGTTTAAGGGAAACAGGCGCGGATAGGACACAGGTTTTTGGCCGACAGAGGCAGTTGGGCCACCGGAAATAGGGGAAAAGTCGCAGTCGGGCTGCAGGAAACAGGGGAAAAGTCGCAGTCGGGCCACAGGAAACAGGGAAAAAGCCGCAGTCGGGACGGCGGAAAAAGGTTCACAGACGCAGTCAGGACGCGGGAAGGGGGATGACAGCCGCGGTCGGGACGCGGGAAAAGGGTCGACAGGCGCAGTTAGATCACAGCAAATAGGTTGATTAGCCGTGGTCGCACCGCAGGTAACAGACTTGAATCCGTCGGCAAGGCGCCGGAAACAGTCTGAGAGCCATGGTAGGGTCGCAGTTAAAGGCCTGAAAGTCGCGGTCGGGACGCGACTGCAGAGGGAAAAGTTGCGGTGTACGGTGGCCGAAAGGGACAGCTGAAAGGAAAAAATGGGAAATTATTGCAGAAAACTAAAGAAATTTTTTAAACTGAAACCAGAAATTCAAAACCTAGGGGAGTCGCCAAAACTGTGGCTAGGGTTTTACCCCTAGCTTGTGCGAAAGAGCACCTACTAAGGAGAATGGACTCCTTAGTAGCAGTTCAATAAATGGTAAATAACAATGCTGAAGTATAAATTTAAACTACTTTAAAACATGTGCATGAAACATAAACAACAATTTGTAAATAATGGCTTTTGTATTAATGTTACCTCCAATGTGAAGGTTGATGAAGCTCTTTGCAATGTCCAAGAGGGTTGCTCCAAGCTCCAATGTGCTCCTTCTCTTTCTCCAATGGTGGGAATGGGCCAAAAGGGGCTCTCAAGGTGAAAGTAGTTCAATGGTAAACTAGGGTTTCGAGAGAGATTTTGGCAGAGTAAAAGTATACTTGATTGTGGATGTGAAATAAGGGATCTCCATCACCTATTTATAGTTTTTTGGTGGTGGAGTGCTAACCCATGGTTTTGGGAACCATATGGTTTAGGGCAGTTGTAAAGGGTTTTTTCCTCCTTTTCCTCATTATTTTATATTTTTTATTCCCTTTTTAAAGGGTTTTTGCTATTTTTAGAGGAATTTTGGATATTTTTGGAGGAAAAAGGGGTTTTTTAGCCATTTTGAGGCTTTTTTGATGGTTTTGTGGCCTTTTGGAGGCATTTTAGGCCTTTTGGAGGCTTTTTAGCAGGATTTTTAGGATTTTTAAGGGAAATATGGTAGGAAAATGGACAAATGAGCCATGTAATGGGGAAGATGAGGTAGTGAACACTTTTTGAGTGTTAACATAATAACATATCTCTCTCTTTAAATCCTTAACCCCCAATCCTTATCTCTCCCTAAACCCCTAAACCCCTACCCCCCAATATCTCTCTATATATATTTGAACATCTAACCCCATATCTCTCTCTAAACCCTTAAACCCCAATCTCTCTCTCTCTCTCAAACCCTAATACCTAACCCCCAATATCTCTCTATCTATCTAAATCCCAAACTGCTAAGCCCCAATCTTCCCTCTCCCTCTCTCTCTTGTGTGTGTACCCCCAATCCCTCTCTCTCTCTAAACCTCTAACCCTCAATTTCTCTCTCTCTAAAGACTTAACCCTCCATTATCTACCTCTCTATCTAAAACCTTAATTTCCAATATCTCTCTCTCTCACTCACTAAACCACTAACCTAACATATCTATCTCTCTCTAAACCCGTGACCACTAATCTCTCTCTTTTTATCTCTCTCTCTCTCTAAACCCTAACCCCCAATCTCTCTCTTTGTAAATACCTAACCTCTCTCTCTCCCAACATGTAGCCCCAATATCTCTCTCTCTCTATCTAAATACCTAACCCCTAATCTCCATATCCCCTTCTAAACCACTAAATCCCAATCTCTCTCTAAAATCCTAACTCATAATCTCTCTCTAAACTCCTCACACCCAATCTCTGTATGTATCTCTCTCACCCTTTAAACCATCCATCTCTTTCTCTCTCTCTCTCTCTCTCTCTCTCTAAACCCCTAACTTCCAAACCCTCTCTCTCTAAACCCATAACCTCCAATCTCTCTCTCTAAAAAAAAAAAAAAAAAAAAAAAAACCCACTACTCACCCTCCTACTCCTACCCTCCACTCTATCTCTCTCTACCTCCCACCAAAAACCATCCAATGTCCCCCAGTCTTCATCATCTCTATCTCTCTTTATAAAATACTTTTGACTTCCAACCTCTTTCTATCCCTCTCTAACCCCGTGAGCCCCAATCTAACTCTCTCCCTAAATCCCTGAACTCCAATCATTCTCTCTATAAAGCCTTAACCTCCAATATCTCTCTCTAAACCTCTAACCCTAGATATCTATCTCTTTAAACCCATGAAACCCAATCTCTCTCTCTCTCTCTCTCTCTCTCTCTCTCTCTCTCTAACTAAATACCCAACTCCCAATCTCTCTCTCTCTCTCTATCTATCTATCTATCTAAACTCCTAACACCCAATCACTCTCTCTCTCTCTCTCTCTCTCTATCTATCTAAACTCCTAACACCCAATCACTCTCTCTCTCTCTCTCTAGCTCCAATATATCTCTCTCTAGCTCCAATCTCTCTCTCTCTATCTCTCTCTAAACCCCCAAACCTCGATATCTCTCTTTCTATCTCCATCTCTCTCTAAACCACTAACCCCTAACCTCCAATCTCTCTCTATCCCTCTCTCTCTATCTCTAAGCCCATAAAAACCCATCAGTATCTCTCTAAACCCTTAACCTCGAATATCTCTCCCTCTCTCTCTCACTCGCTCTAAGCCCCTAAATTCCATTCTCTCTCTATCTCTGTCTCCAAACCCCTAAAACAAGTCTCTCTATTTCTATCTCTCTCTCTAAACCCCTAAGCCCTTACCCCCGATCTCATTATTTGTAAACCCCTAACCTCCAATCTCTCTCTCTAATCCCCCAACCCCCTCTCTCTCTCTCTCTCTCTCTCTAAATACCAATTATCCCTCTCCATCTCTCTCTAAACCCTTAACCCCCAAGCTCTATGTCTATCTAAATCACTAACATCTAACCCCAAACCTCTCTCTCTCTAAATCCCTAACCTCTCTCTCTCTCTCTCTCTCTCTCTACAAACTGCTAACCGCTAATAGTCAATATCTATCTCTATTTATCCAAACCATGAGATCATAATCTTTAACCTCCAATATCTCTCTCTCTCTCTCAACCACAAACAATCAATATCTCTCATTCTCTCTCTCTCTAAACCTATAATCCAAAATCTCTCTCTCTCTAAACCCTTAACCCCCAAGCCTTCTCTCTCTAAAACCCTATCCCCCAATATCTCTATCTCTAAATTTCTAACAACATATCTCTCTCTCTCTAAATCCTTAACCATCAATCCCTATCTCTCCCTAAACCCCTATCCACCAATCTCTCTCTATATCTCTCTGAACATCTAGTCCCATATATCCCTCTCTAAACCCTTAAACCCCAATCTCTCTCTCTCTAAACCCCTCATCCCTAACCCCCAATATCTCTCTATCTATCTAAATCCCAAACCGATAACCCCCAATCTTCCCTCTCTCTCTCTCTCTCTCTTCTCTATGTGTGTGTACCCCCCAATCCCTCTCTCTCTCTTTCTAAACCTCTAACCGTCAATTTCTCTCTCTCTAAGAACTTAACCCCCAATATATACCTCTCTCTCTAAAACCCTAATATCCAATATTTCTTTCTTAAACCCCTAATACCCATTCTCTCTCTCTTTAAGCCCCAAACCCACAATCTCTCTCTCTCTAAAGAATTAACCCTAAATATCTCTCTCTCTCTCTCTCTAAACCCCTAACCTCCCATCTCTCTCTCTCTCTCTCTCTCTCACTCTCTCTCTCTAAACCCCTAACCTCCCATCTCTCTCTCTCTCTCTAAACCCCTAACCAGCTATCTCTCTCTCTCTAAACCCCTAACCCTCAATCTCTCTCTTTGTAAACACCTAACCTCTCTCTCTCTCTCAACATGTAGCCCCAGTATCTCTCTCTATCTATCTATCTAAATACCTAAACCCTAATCTCCATATCCCCTTGTAAACCCCTAACTCCCAATATCGCTCTAAAATCATGACCCCTAATCTCTCTCTAAACTCCTCACTCGCAATCTTTGTATGTATCTCTCTCACGCTTTAAATGCATCAGACCCAATCCCTCTCTTTCTATCTCTCTAAATCCCAGACTTCCAAACCCTCTCTCTCTAAAGCCATAACCTCCAATCTCTCTCTCTCTCTAAAAAAACCCACTACTCACCCTCCTACTCCTACCCCCCACTCTATCTCTCTATACCTCCCACCCAAAACCATCCAATGTCCTGCAATCTTCATCATCTCTCTCTCTCTCTCTAAAACACTTTTAACTTCCAATCTCTTTATGTCTCTCTCTAACCCTATAAACACCAATCTAACTATATCTCCCTACACCCCTAAACTCCAATCTCTCTCTCTCTCTCTAAATCCCTAACCTCCAATATCTCTCTCTCTCTCTAAACCTCTAACCATGAATATCTATCCTTCTATGTATATCTCTTTAGACCCCTGACACCCAATCAATCTGTCTCTCTCTCTCTCTATACCCCTAACCTCCAATTTCTCTCTCTCTCTCTCTAAATACCCAATTTCCAATCTCTCTCTCTCTCTATCTAAAATCCTAACACCCAATCTCTCTCTCTCTCTCTCTAAACCCCTGACCTCGAACCTCTCTCTCTCACAACCCACTACACCCAATCTCTCTCTCTCTCTCTCTCTCTCTCTAGCCCCAATATCTCTCTCTCTAAAGTTCTAACCCTCAATCTCTCTCTCTTAAAATCCCTAACCCCAAAAATATATCTTTCTCTCTCTCTTTGAACCCATAAAACACTAACCTCCAATATATCTCTCTTTCTCTCTATCTCTCTGAACCAATAATCCCCAATCTCTCTCTCTCCTTAAACCCCAAACCCAAAATTTATGTCTCTTTAAACATTTAAACCACAATGTATCTCTCTTTAAAGACTTAACTCCAAATCTCTCTCCCTCTCCCTCCCTCTCTCTCTTTGTCTCTAAACCCCTAACCTCACATATTTATCTCTCTCTAAACCCCTGACCACCAATCTCTCCCTTTCTAGCTAAACACCTAACCTCTCTCTCTCTCTAAACCCATAACCCTTAAGCTACAATCTCTCTCTCTATGTATCTAACTTCCTAACCCGCAATGTCTCTATCTCTCATTCTAAACCCCTAATCCTCAATCTCTCTCTAAACACCTAACCCTCGATCTCTCTAAAAAATCCTAACCCCCAATCTCTCTCTAAAATCCTAACCCCCAGTCTCTGTATCTCTCTTTCTCTCTCTCTATTTAAAATCGTGAGACCCAGTCCCTTTCTTTCTACTTGTCTCTCACTCTCTAAACCCCTAACCCCAAATATTTCTCTCTGAACCCCTAACTTCCAAACCCTCTATGTCTAAACCACTAACCTACAATATCTCTCTCTCTCTCTCCAAAAGCACCATTCCTCAACCTCCTACTCCTCCCCCCACTCTATCTCTCTCTATACCTGACCATAAACCATCCACACTCCCTCCCTAATATATATCTCTCTCTCTCAAAACCCCTAGCCTCCAACCTCTCTCTCTCTCTCAACACCTATCTCTCTCTCTCTCTCTCTCTCTCAACACCTATCTCTCTCTCTCTCCCTCTCTCTCTCTCAAACCTTACTCGTGAACATAAAATCCTAAACCCTAATCTCTCTCTCTCTCTCTCTCTCTCTCTCTAAACCCTTAACCCGCAATCTATCTGTCTATCTAAAGCCCTATCTCCTAACCCATAAATCCCAATTTCTCTTGCTCTCTCTCTAATCCCCTAACACCTCACCCCCAATCTCTCTCTCTCTCTCCCTCTAAACCAATAACCCCAAATCCTCAATCTTTCTCTCTCTCTATCTATATATCCAAACACCTAACTCATAAAACTTAACCACCAATATCTCTCTCTCTCCCCCCCTCTCTCTCTCTCTAATCCCCTAACCCCAATCTATCCCTTTCTATCTCTCCCTCTCGTTAAACCCCTAACCACCAATCTTTCTCTCTCTCTAAAAGCTAAATCCCAATATCTCTCTCTCTCTAAACACCTAACACCAGTCTCTCTCTCCCTCTCTAACCCCCTAACCCCTAATCCCTCTCTCTCCCTAAACTCCTATCCCCCAATCTCTCTCTCTAAACCCCCAACCTCCAACCTCTCTCCATCTCTCTCTCAACCCATAACCAACAACCTCTCTCTCTCAACCCCTAACCTCCAACCACACACATACACACTTTCACTCACAAACCCCCACTCCTCACATCCCTACACATCACCCTTACTCACACACACTCTCTCTCTCCCCCCCACAACTATCCTTCCACACTCCATGTGATCCATCTTTCTCTCTTAAACTCTATTAACCTCAAATCTCTCACTCTCTCTAAATGCATAACCTCGAATATATATCCCTGTCTCACTCATTCACCCACACTCTCTCTATCTCTAAACCCCTAATCCCCAATCTCTCTCTCTCTCTCTCTCTCTCTCTCTCTCTGTCTAAACCCCTAACACCGAATCAATCTTTCTCTCTAAATACCTAACCTCAAATCTCTCAAACTCTCTCTCTGTCTATCTCTCTAAATCCTAACCTAAAATCTCTCTCTCTCCCTTTCTCTCTGTCTCTCTAAGTCCCTAACAACCAATTTCTCTCTTTCTATCCCCAAATCTTTCTCCCTCTCTCTGTAAATCCCTAACCCCCAATATCTCTATCTAAGCCCCTACTCTCCAACCTCTCTCTCTCTCTCCAAACTCTCAACCCCCAATCACTCTCTCTAAACCCATAACACCCAATCTCTCTCTCTCACACACACACTTTTTCTCTAAATGGATAAATTTCATTCTCTCTATATGTCTCTCTCTAAACCACCAAGCACCAATCTCACAATTTATATCTCTCTCTAAACATATAACCCACAATCTCTATCTCTCTCTAAACTGCTAACGAGCAATCTCTCTCTCTCTAAACCCCTAACAACCAATCTCTCTCTCTCTAAACACACAACCCCAATCTCTCTCTCTCTCTCTCTCTCTCTCTAAAACCCTAACACCCAATCTATGTGTATGTGTTTCTCCCCCCCCCCCTCCCACCAAACCCCTACTACTCACTGTCTTACCCCTCCCCCCTTCTCTCTCTCCCCCCCCCCACCACCCTTAAGTAACTATCCACACTCCCTATGTTATCTCTCTCTCTTAACCACTATTAATCCCCAATTTCTCATCTCTAAACCCATAACCTCAAATATTTCTCCCCCTCACTAACTCACTCTCTCTCTCTCTCTCTAAACCCCTAACCCCTAATCTCTATCTTTCTCTCTCTCTTCAAGACCCTAAAATCCCTAACCCCCAATATCGCTCTTTCTATCCTCATCTCTTTCTCCCTCTCTCTCTCTAAACCCTAACCATCAATCTCTCTCTCTAAACTGTTAACCACAACCCCCTCTCTCACTCTCTAAATGCCTAACCCCCAATCTCTCTCTCTCCCTCCCTCTTTCTAACTCCATAACTCCAATGTTTCTCTATCTCTAAATCCCTAAGCCATGACCCCTAAACCCCAATATATCTCTCTCTAGCTAAAGCCCTAACTCCTAACCCCTAACCTATAATCTTTCTCTCTCTCTAAACCCCTAACCCAATATATATATATATATATATATATATCTTTCTCTCTTTAAACCACTAGACCCTAACCCTCATTCTCTCTCTATCTATCGAAAACCCTAACTCATAAACCTTCATGCCAATCTCTCTCTCTCTCTCTCAACCCCTAGCCCACAATCTCTCTCTCTCTCTCTCTCTCTCTCTAAACCCCTAACCCACAATCTCTCTCTATCAATCCCTGTCACTTTCTCCATCTCTCTCTCTCAACCTGTAACCCTCAATCTCTTTAAACCCTAAAGACCCGACCACTCTCTATCTAAACCTCTAACCCCCAATATCTATATTTCCATCTCTCTCTAAACCCCTGACACCTAATATATATATATATATCTTTGTAAACCCCTAACCTCCAATCTCTCTCACTCTCTAAACGATTGACCCCTCTCTCTCTCTCTAAACCCCTAGCGCCCAATCGATCTCTCTCTCTAAACCCCTAACCCCCAATCTCTATCTCTCTCTCTAAACGCCTAACCTCCAACCTCTCTTTCTCTCAACCCATAACCCCCAATCTATCTCTCTCTCTCTCTCTCACCTTAAACACCTACTCCTCAACCTCCTACCCCTCCCCCACACTCTCTCTCTCCTGCCCCACAATTAACCATCCACACTCCCCTCATGATCTTTCTCCCTGTACACCTTATTAATCTCCAATATACCTCTCTATCTAAACTCCAAACCTCCAATAACTCTCTCTCTCTCTCTAAACCCCTAACCACCAATCTCCCTTCTTTCTCTCTATCTCTCTCTAAACCCATAACACCCAATTGATTTGTCTCTAAATACCAATATTGTAATATCTCTCTCTCCCTCTCTCTCTCTCTTTATAAATCCTTAACCCCCAATCTCTCTCTTTCCCTCTCTCTCTAAACTCATAACACCCATTTGATTTGTTTCTAAATACCTAACCTCCAATCTCTCTCTCTTTATAAATCCCTAACCCCCAATATCTCTCTTTCTATCCATGTCTCTTTCTCCTCCTCTCTTTCTCTAAACCCATAAACCCCAATCTCTCTCCCTCTCCCTTTCTCCCTCTCTCAATTTCACTCTCTCTCTCTCTCTAAACCCGTAACCTCCAACCTCTTTCTGTCTCTCTTTAAACCCCCAAACCTTAACTTCTCTCCATCTCTCTCTAAACCCATAAACCACAACATATATCTCACTCTAAACCCCTAAAGCCTTCTCTCTCTCTCTCTCTCTCTCTAAACCCTTAACACCCAATCCTTGTCTCTCTCCATAAACCCCTATCCCCCAATCTCTCTCTCTCTCTCTCTCTCTAAACATGTAATCCCATCTCTCTTTGTCTCTTGTTATAGACGCTTGACCCCCAATACCTCTCTCTCCCTAAACACCTATCCCACAATCTATCTATCTCTCTCTAACTCACTAACCCCCAATATCTCTCATTCTATCCCCGTCTCTTTCTCCCTCTCATTCTCTAAACCTCTAACCCCCAATATTTCTCTCTTTATCTCTCTAAACCCCTAACCTCGAATCTCTCTCTCTCTAACCCTAACTCTCTCTCTCGAAATCTCTAGCCCCTAATATCTCTTTCTCTCCCTGTCTCCTTAAACCCCTAACATCCAATCTCTCTCTCTCTCTCTAAACCCAAAAACACCAATATCTATATTTCTCTCTCTCTAAAACCCTAACCCCTAATCTCTCTCTCTCTCTCTCTGTATATATATATATATATATATCACTCTAAACCCTTAACCCCATATCAATCTCTTTCTCCCCACCCCCCTATGCCCTAATATCTCTCTCTCTAAATGTCTCAGGGATATCTCTCTCTCAATTTAAATCCCTAATCCCCAATCTCTCTATCTATAAACCCCTAACCTCCAATCTCTCTCTCTAAACATCTAAACCCCAATATATCTCTCTCCCCCTCTCTCTCTAAACCACTAAACCCTAATATCTCTGTCTATCTAAATCCCTAACCCCTAACCCCTAACCTCCAATATTTCTCTCTCTCTATCTCTCTCTAAACCCTTAACACCTAACCCCTAACCCTCAATCTTTCTCTCTATTTTTCAAGACCCCGAGATAATAACCCTTAGAACCCAATATCTGTCTCTCTCTCTCACTCTCACCCTAATCCTCAATATCTCTCTCTCTCTCTAAACCCATAACTCCCAATCTCTATCTTTCTATCTCTCTATCTTCAACCCCTTATCTCCAATATCTCTCTCTCTCAACCACTAATAACCAATCTCTTTCTAAAGCCCCAATCCATACTTTCTCTCTCTCTCTCTCTCTCTCTACACCCTTAACCCTCAATCCCTCCTTCCCTAAACCCCAATCCTCCAATCTCCCCCTCTCTCTCTAAACAACTAACACCATATCTCTTTCTCTCTCTAAATCCTTAACCCCCAATTCCTATCACTCCCTAAACCCTTATCCCCCAATATCCCTCTCTCTCTCTGTAAACCCCTAATCCCTAACCCCCAATATCTCTCTCTATCTATCTAAAGCCTAAACACCTAACCCCTAACCCCCGATTTCTCTCTCTCTCTAAACCTCAAACCCTCAATCTCTCTTTCCCTAAAGCATTAACCCACAATATCTCTCTCTCTAAAACTCTAACCTCTCTCTCTCTCTCTCTCTCTCTAAACACATAATCCCCAATCTCTCGGTCTCTCTCTATTTAAAACCCAAACCCCAAATATTTGTCTCTCTAAACCCCTAACCTACAATCTCTCTCTCTCTAAAGACTTAACCTCAAATCTCTCTCGCACCCTCTCTCCATCTCTAGAATCCTAACCTCGCATCTCCATCTCTCTCTAATCACCTGACCACTAATCTCTCTCTTTGTAAACACCTAACCTCTCTCTCTCTCTATATATAAACCCCTAAGCCCCAATCAATCTCTCTCTCTGAACTCCTAACCCCCAATCACTCTCTCTCTCTGAACCCCTAACCTCCAACCTCTCTTTCTCTCAACCCATAACCCCCAATCTATCTCTCTCTCTCACCCCAAACACCTACTCCTCACCCTCCTACCCCTCCCCCACACTCTCTCTCTCCCCACCCACAACTAACCATCCACTCTTTGCTCATGATCTCTGTCCCTCTACACCTTATTAATCCCCAATATACCTCTCTCTCTAAACCCCAAAACTCCAATAACTCTCTCTACCTCTCTCTAAACCCCTAACCCCCAATCTCTCTCTTTCTCTCTATCTCTCTCTAAACCCTTAACACCCAATTAATTTGTCTCTAAATACCTAACCTCTAATATATCTCTCTCTCCCTCTCTCTCTCTTTATAAATCCATAACCCCCAATCCCTCTCTTTCTCTCTCTCTCTCTCTAAACTCATCACACCCATTTGATCTGTCTAAATACCTAACCTCCAATATCTCTCTCTCTACCTCCCTCTCCCTCTTTATAAATCCCTAACCCCAATCTCTCTCTTTCTCCTCCTCTCTTTATCTAAACCCATAAACCCCAATCTCTCTCCCTCTCCCTTTCTCTCTCTTTCTCCCTTTCACTATCTCTCTCTAAACCCATAACCTCCAGTCTATCTCTCTCTCTCTGTCTCTCTATCTCTCTCTCTTTAAACTGCCAACCCTCAATCTCTCTCTATCTCTCTCTAAACCCCTAAACCAAAACATATCTCTCACTCTACACCCCTAAAGCCTTCTCTCTTTGTCCCTAAACCCTTAACACCCAATCCTTGTCTCTCTCCCTAAGCCCTTATCCCCCAATCTCTCTCTCTCTCTCTCTCTAAACATGTAATCCCATCTCTCTTTGTCTCTCTCTATATATGCTTAACCCCCAATAACTCTCTCTCCTTAAACACCTATCCCACAATCTATCGATCTCTCTCTAAATCACTAACCCCCAATATCTCTCATTCTATCCTTGTCTCTTTCTCCCTCTCATTCTCTAAACTTATAACCCCCAATATTCCTCTCTCTCTCTCTAAACCCCAAAAAACCAATATCTATCTTTCTATCTCTCTCTAAAACCCCTAAACCCTAATCTCTCACTTTCTCTCTCTCTCTCTCTATATATATATATATATCACTCGAAACCCTTAACCCCATATCAATCTATTTCTCCCCACACCCCTATCCCCCAATCTCTCTCTCTCTCTCTAAATGTCTCAGCGATATCTCTCTCTCAATTGAAATCCATAACCCTCAATCTCGCTATCTATAAACCCCTAACCTCCAATCTCTCTCTCTAAACATATAACCCCCAATCTCTCTCTCTCTCTCTAAACCAATAACCCAAAATCTCTCTCTCTCTCTCTCTAAACCCCTAACCCTTAATATCTCTATCTATATAAATCCGTAACTCCTAACCCCTAAGCTCTGCTCTCTCTCTCTCTCTCTCTAAACCCTTAACACCTAACCCCAATCTCTCTCTGTAAAGCACTAACCCCTAACCCTCAATATTTCTCTCTATTTTTCCAAACCCCGAGCTCATAACCCTTAGAACCCAATATATATCTCTCTCTCTCACTCTCTCACACTCAATCCCTAACCCTCAATTTCTCTCTCTCTCTCTCTCTCTCTCTCTCTCTAAACCTGTAACCCCCAATATCTATATTTCTGTCTCTCTATTTTCAACCCCTTAAATCCAATCTCTCTCTCTCTCTCTCTCTCTCTCTCTCTCTCTCAAACACTAATAACCAATCTCTTTCTAAACCTTTAATCCCTACTTTCTCTCTCTCTCTCTCTATACACCCTTAACCCTCAATCCCTCTTTCCTTAAACCCTTATCCCCCAATCTACCTCTCTCTCTCTAAACAACTAACGCCATATCTCTCTCACTCAATCCTTAATCCCCAATTCCTATCACTCCCTAAACCCTTATCCCCCAATATATCCCTCTCTCTCTAAACCCCTAATCCCTAACCCCAAATATCTCTCTCTATATGTCTAAAGCCTAAACACCAAACCCCTAACCCTCAATTTCTCTCTCTAAAGACTTAACCTCAAGTATCTCTATCACCCTCTCTCTGTCTCTAAACTCCTAACCTCCCATCTCTATATCTCTCTAAACACCTAACCACCAATCTCTTTGTTTGTAAACACTTAACCTCTCTCTCTCTATATATATATATATAAACACGTAACGCCTAAGCCCCTCTCTCTTTCTACACACACACGCACACACACACACACACATATAAACATGTAACCCATAATCACCAATCTCTCTCTCTCTCTCTCCCTCTCTCCTTCTAAGCCCCTAACTCTCATTCTCTCTCTAAAATCCTAAGCCTCAAGATCTCTCTAAAATCCAAACCCCCCATATCTATATGTCTCTCTCTCTCTCACTTTAATCACGTTAGAACCAATCCCTCTCTCTCTCTCTCTCTCAAAAAAAAAACAAAAAAAAAACAAATCTCTTTATTTCAACCCCTAAATTCCAAACCATTTCCCTCTAAACCCATAACCTCCAGTCTCTCTCCCTCTCTCTCTCTCTCTAAACTGCTAGCCTCCAACCTCTCTCTCCTGCAACCCCTAATAGCCAATCTTTATCTCTCTAAACCCCTAAACTGCAATCTCTCTCTCTCTCTCTCCAAACATGTAACACCAAATCTCTTTATCTCACTCTCTCTATGTCTCTAAACCCCTAACCTCCCATCTCTATCTCTCTCTAAACCCTTGACAATAAATATGTCTCTTTCTCACTCTCCCTTTAAACCACTAACCCTGAATCTTTATCTTTGTAAACACCTAACCTCTCTCTCTCTCTCTCTCTCTCTCTCTAAACATATATATATATATATATATATATATATATATATAAACCCAGAACCCCTAAACCCCAATCTCTGTCTCTCTATGTATATAAACGCCTAACCCCCAATCTCATTATCACTCCTTCTAAACCCCTAACTCCTAATTTATCTCTAAACTCCTAATCCTCAATCTCTCTCTAAACTACTAACCCCCAATCTATATCTAAAATCCTATACACAATCTCTCTCTCTCTCTATCTCTAAGACACATTCTCTCTCTCTCTCTCTCTTTCTCTCTCTCTCTCTCTCTCTCTCTCTCTATGTATATAAACTCCTAACCCCCTAACCCCCAATCTTGTTATCTCTCCTTCTAAACCCCGAAATCCTAATTTATCTCTAGACTCCTAACTCCCAATCTCTCTCTAAACTACTAACCCCCAATCTCTCTCTCTCTCTCTCTCTCTCTAAACTGGTCATACCCAATACCTCTCTTTCTACCTCTCTCTTTCTATAAGCCCCTAAACCCCAATCTCTCTCTTCAAACCCATGACTTCCGAACCCTCTCTCTCTAAATGCGTAACCTCTCTCTCTCTCTCTCTCTCTCTCTCTCTCTCTCCCCTCACCCTCCTACTCCCCCACCCACTCTATCTCTCTCTACCCCCCACCAAAAACTATCCATACTCCCCCGACGATATCTCTCTCTTTCTAAACCCTACTGACCCCCAATCTATTTTTGTCTATCTCTTTAAACCTATAAGCCCCAATTTAACTCTCTCTCTCTAAACCCCTAACCTCGAATATATGTCTCTCTTTCTAAACCCCTAACACCCAATTGATCTGTCTCTCTATACCCCTAACCTTCAGTATCTCTCTCTCTCTCTCTCTATCTAAATCCCTAACCCCAATCTCTCTATCTCTCTAAACCCCTAACTCCCAATATCTGTTTCTCTCTATCTCTCTCTCTAGATCTCTCTCTATCTAAACTGCTAACACCTAGTCTCTCTCTCTCTCTCTCTCTCTCTCTCTTTAAACCCCTAACCTCCAACCTCTCTCTCCACCAACCCCCAACACCTAGTTTCTCTCTCCCTAAAACCTTAACCCCAATCACTCTCTCTCACTAAACATCTAATCCCATGTCTCTCTCTCTAAACTCTTAAACCACAATATTTCTCTCTACCCCCCAATCTCGGTCTTTGTCTCTAGACTAATAACCCCCCCCCCCCTCTCTCTCTCTCTCTCTCTCTCTCTCTCTCTCTCTCTCTCTCTCTCTAAATCCCTAACCCCCAAAATTTCTTCGTCTCTCTCTATAAACCCCTAATCCCCAATCTCTAAGTCTTTAAACACCAAACCCCCAATCTCTATCTCTCTAAACCTATAACCTACAATCTCTCTCTCTCTGAAGACTTAACTCCAAATATCTCTCTCTCTCTCTCTAAAACCCTAACCTCGCATTTCTATCTCTCTCTAAAACTCTAACCCCCAATCTCTCTTTCTCTCTAAAAACCTAACTCCCAATATCTCTCTCTATCTTTCTAAACTGCTAACAACCAATCTCTCTCTCTCTCTAAACCCCTAACACCTAATCTCTCTCTCTCTAAACCCCTAATCCCCAATCTCTCTCTTTGTAAACACATAACCCCAATCTCTCTCTCTCTCTCTCTCTCTCACACACACACACACACACACCAAACCCCTACTACTCACCATGTTACCCCTCCCCCACATCTCTCTCTCTATCTTTCTCTCTCCCACCCTTAAATAACTATCCACACTCCCCATGTTATCTCTCTCTCTCTCTCTAAACCAATATTAATCCCCAATTTCTCTATCCCTAAACCCCTAACCTCCAATATTTCTCCCTCTCACTCACTCACTCAATCTCTCTCTATAAACCCCTAACCCCCAATGTCTATCTTTCTCTCTCTCTCTAAGACCCTAACACCCAATTGATCTGTCTCTCTAGATACCTAACCTCAAATCTCTCTCCCTCTATCTATCTCTAAATCCCTAACCTCGAATATCCCTCTTTCTATCCTTGTATCTTTCTCTCTCTCTCTAAACCCTAACCACCAATATCTCTCTAAACTGCTAACCCCAACCCTCTCTCTCTCTCTCTCTCTCTAAACCCCTAACCCCTGATCTATCTTCCCCCCTCCCTCTCTCTAACTCCATAACCCCAATATTTCTCTATCTCAATCCCTAAATCATGACCCCCAATATCTCTCTCTCTATCTAAATTCCTAACTCTTAACCCCTAAACCTTGATCTCTCTCTCTAGCTAAAGCCCTAACTCCTAACTCCTAACCCGTAATCTCCCTCTCTCTAAACCCCTAACCCAATATATATCTCTCTCTTTCTCTCTCTAAACCATTAGACCCTAACCCTCTCTCTCTCTCTCTCTGTGTCTATCAAAAACCCTAGCTCATAAATATTCACCCTGATCTCTCTCTCTCTCTCAACCCCTAGCCCACAATTTGCCTCTCTCTATCTCCCTCTCTCTAAATGACTAACAAATATCTCTCTCTCTCTCTCTCTCTCTAAACCCCTAACCCCCAATTTCTCTCTTTCTATCACTCTCTCTATTTACAACCCTAACCTCCAATCTCTCTCTCTCTCTCTCTCTCTAAACCCCTAACCTCCAATCTCTCTCTCTCTCTCTCTCTCTCTCTCTCTATCTATCTATCTAAAGGCCTAGCTTCTAACCCCTAACCCCTAATCTCTTTATCTCTCTCTCTCTCTCTATACCCCTAACCCCAATCTCTCTCTCTCTCTCTCTCTCTCTAACCATTTAACCCTCAATGTCTCTCTCTATCTATAAGTTCCTAACCTCTAATGTCTATCTTTCTATCTTTTCCTATGTCTCTAAAACCCTAGAATCGTGATACCCAATCCCTCTATTTCTATCTCTCTCTCTCTCTCTCTCTAAATCCCTAACCCCCAATCTGTTTATCTAAACCCCTAACTTCCAATTCCTCCATCTATAAATACCTAACCTACTCTTTCTCTCTCTCTCAAACCCCACTCCTCACCCTTCTACCCCTCGCCCCACTCTCTTTCTCTCCCCCCTGACAACTAACCATTCACACTCCCCCCCACTCTCTGTCTCTCTCTATCTCTCTCCCCCTCTCTCTCTAAAACCCTACAAACCACCAATCTCTCTCCCTCTCTAAATTTGTAACACCCAATCAATATCTCCCTCTAAATCCCTATCCTCCAATCTCTCTCTCTCTCTCTCCCTATAAATATATAAACCTGAATCTCCCTCCCTATCTTGCTAAACTAATAACCCATAATCCCCATTCTCTCTCTATATATCTCTCTAAACCGCTAACTCATAACCCTTAACCCCTACTCCTTCTCTCTCTCTCTCAACTCCTATCCCCCATTCTCTCTCTTTCTATCTCTCTCTCTAAATCACTAAACCCCAATCTCTCTCTCTCTCTAAATCACTAAACCCCAATCTCTCTCTCTCTCTAAATCACTAAACCCCAATCTCTCTCCCTCTCTAAACACATAACCTCCAGTATCTCTCTTTCTAACTCACTCACTCACTCTCTCTCTCTCTCTAAACCCCTAGCCCTATATCTCCCTATTTCTCTCTCTCTAAACTCTTATAACTTAATCAATCTCTCTCTTTGTAAATCCCTAACCCCCAATCTCTCCCTATCAATCCCTATCACTTTCTCAATCTCTCTCTCTAAACCCATAACCCCCAATATCTCTCTTTTTGTCCATATATAAAGCCATAACCTCCATTCTCTCTCTATCTCTATCTCTATCTCTAGCAACCTAACCACCAATATCTATATTTCCATCTCTCTCTCTAAACCCCTAACCCCTAATCCATCTCTCTCTCTCTCTATAAACCCCTTACCCCCTATCACTCTCTCTCTCTATAAACCCATTACACCCTATCACTCTCTCTCTCTCTGAACCCTGACCTCCAACCTCTATTTCTCTCAGCCCCTAACCCCCAATATCTCTCTCTCTCTCTCACCTCAAACACCTACTCCTCACCCTCCCCCCCCACACTCTCTCTCTCCCCCCCACAACTAACAATCCACTCTCCCCCCATGATCTCTCTCCCTCTAAGCCTTATTAGTCCCTAATATATATCTCTCTCTAAACCCTAAGCCTCCAATAACTCTCTCTCTCTCTCCAAACCCCTAACCCCCAATCTCTTTCTTTCTCTCTCTCTCTCTCTCTAAACCCGTAATACCTAATTGATTTGTCTCTAAATAACTAACCTCCAATCTCTCTCTCTCCCTCTCTCTCTCACTTTATAAATCCCTAACCCCCAATCTCTCTCTTTATTTCACTCTCTAAACCCGTAATACCTAATTGATTTGTCTCTAAATAACTAACCTCCAATCTCTCTCTCTCCCTCTCTCTCTCGCTTTATAAATCCCTAACCCCCAATCTCTCTCTTTATTTCACTCTCTAAACCCGTAACACCCAATTTATTTGTTTCTAAATACCTAACCTTCAATCTCTCTCTCTCTCTCTCTCTCTCTCTCTCTCTTTATAAATCCCTAACCCCCAATCTCTCTCTTTATTTCACTCTCTAAACCCGTAACACCCAATTGATTTGTTTCTAAATACCTAACCTTCAATCTCTCTCTCTCTCTCTCTCTCTCTCTCTCTCTCTCTCTCTTTATAAATCCCTAACCCCCAATCTCTCTCTTTATATCCATGTCTCTTTCTCCTGCTCTCTTTCTCTAAACCCATAAACCCAAATATCTATCCCTCTCCCTTTATCTCTCTCTCTCTAAACCCATAACCTCCAACCTCTTTCTCTCTCTCTTTAAACCCCTATCCCCAAATCCCTCTCTCCCTATCTCTCTCTCTATTTCCCTCTAAACATCTAACCTCGTCTCTCTCTCTCTCTCTCTAGACCCTTAACCCCCAATACCTCTCTCTCCCTAAACACATATCCCCCAATCTAACTCTCCCTCGCTAAATCCCTAACCCCCAATATCTCTCTTTCTATCCCAATCTCTTTCTCCCTCTCATTTTATATCCCTCTAACCCCCATTCTCTCTCTCTCTCTCTCTCTCTCTAATCCCCAAACCTCAAAAATATCTCTCTCTCTCTAAAACCCTAACTCTCTCTCTCTCTAAACACCTAAGCCCGAATCTCTCTCCCTCTCTCTAGATCAGTAGCCACCAGTCTCTCTCTTTTTATCCACGTCTCTTTCTCCCCCTCTCTCCCTAAACCCCTAAACTCCAATATCTCTCTCTAAACCCTAAAAAACAAATATCTCTCTTTCTCTCTCTCTCAAACCCCTAACCCCTAATCTCTCTCTCTCTCTCTCTCTATATATATATATATATATCTAAATGTCTTAGCCATATATCTCTTTCTCTCTATTTAAATCTCGAACCCCTAATATCTCTATCTATAAACCCCTAATGTCCAATCTCTATCTCTAAACACCTAACCCCTAATCTCTCTCTCTCTCTCTCTGTCTCTCTCTGTCTCTCTCTATAAACCCCTAACCCACAATATCTCTCTCTCTCTCTCTCTAAACCCATAACCCCCGATTTCTTTGTCTATCTAAGTCCCTAACTCCTAACCCCAAACCTCCAATCTCTCTCTCTCTCTAAACCCCTAACACCTAACCCTAATATATATATATATCAAAACCACTAACCCCTAACCCTCAATATTTCTCTCTATTTTTCCAAACTCCGGGCTCATAAACCTTAGCCCCCAATCTCTCTCTCTCTCTCTCTCTCTCTCTCTCTCTCTCTCAATCCCTAACCCCCAATCTCTCTCTCTCTAAACCCCTAACCCACAATCTCTATGTTTCTATTTCTCTATATTTAAACCCCTTACCTCCAATCTCTTTCTCTCTAAACCACTAACACCCAATCTATTTCTAAACCTCTAATCCCTACTTTCTCTCTCTCTCTACACCTTTAACCCTCAATCCCTCTCTCACTAAAACCTTGTCTCCCAAAATCTCTCTCTCTCTCTTAATCCTTAACCCCCAATTCCCATCTCTCCCTAAACCCCTATCCTCCAATCTCTCTCTCTTTCTCTCTCTCTCTCTCTCTCTCTCTTTAAAACCTAAACCCAAATCTCTCTCTCTCTCTCAACCCCTAATCCCTAACCCCCAATCTCTCTCTCTCTATCTATCTAAAGCTCAAACACCTAACCCCTAACCCCCAATTTCTCTCTCTCTAAACCTCTAACCCTCAATATCTCTCTCTCTATAAAGCATTAACACATAATATCTACAAGTCCTGATAACCACTCGGACAACTTGTTTCCAAGGGTTGCGAACAAAATTTCATAAATGTCCATCCACAGGTATTTCTGTAACCACTCGACGTCATTGAAACGTAGATGTCTATTTTCCTTTTTTGGAAAAATCCCTTATTGTATTGTCCACCCAGTTCCATATTTATGTTTTCTCTGGATTCCAATATTCGGTGCTCATCACCAGTTCAAGCGCGGCAACAGAACCATTTGTTGGCTCTTTCAGTGTTCTTTAAGTATTCCAAATAGACCTAGGTTCTACACGATTCAGGGAACCAACAAAACCCATTTTCACCGGCCTTTTCGGCAACAGTCTGTGAGCAGACTGAGGTCTCACCCAAGGTGAAGTTATGGGGAGGCTGCGGAATCAGGTTTCGACAACCGGGTGATGCGAACTTCAATAGGTTAGTAGCACACTACAAGACTCGCGTTGTGGACTGGGGGACTATGTGGCTGTTACTTATGCTATCGCGCATCCAAGGACTCCATGATACAAAATGACCGCTTAACAACATGACAATGCAACTGAGGACTGCGCTTCCTCTTCGTCAATCTCATGACTTCAACAGACTTGACTTAGTGTAAGCTTATGCATTCAATGAGCAACTTAGGTTGTAAACCTTGCAACTTATACAATATGATGAACTACAATGCTACCGTGCACTTTCGGTGCTACGCTTCAGGGAATCGCACTATATAGACTTCTTTGACTTAAGCGTTTTACCCATTTACTTATGCATTCATCATGTTCAGAAATACTTGTGCATTCAACATTTGCTCATATGCATTCAATACTTCGCATATTATTCCCATCATTCATTCTTACTGAGAATACATATAAAAGCAAGGATACTTTTGTTCATAAGCAAGAACTGAACCATTCAACAGAAGAAAATACACAATCAGTCACACAACACAATGATTTAACGTGGTTCACTCCCAGGATGGGAGCTACATTCACAAGAACTGTTGTTATATTATCAATGGGAAGGGTTCAACAGTTCCAATCTGTGCACATAGCTGTAGACTCTCTTCTCTCTTCAATGGGTCTCTAGGCACACAACTGCAGAGCCTCTTACAATAAGTCTCTCGACAGGGATCAACAAAACTCAACAATACACAATGTAAAGATTAACCCTTTCCCTTACAAAATATGCCCTTATATAGATCGTGCCCTTAGGTCACGTCTTTACATTCATGATGGGCTCAAAACGCTAAGGTTGTTACCCAGAAATGGTGTGGTTACCTCGCTAACCAAGTCTGCTAGGATCTAATAGCGACTCGTTGTCATGGCCATCCTTTTGCACGTGGCGACGTCGCTTTCAGTCCCCCTGGTGAGCGCATGCCGACGGGTCATTTTCATCCCACCTTTCCTTCTCTAATGGCTTCGTGCAGCCGATTCACGTAGTGCTGCCTTTGCTCATGTGACCGATCACTTTCCTTCTTCACCACTTCTTACCCACCAACTAGAAATATCAGAGTATCTTAAACAAAATAGATCGTCGATTGATCTCACCGGAATTTATACCATTTTCATTCCAAAGCTTTGCCTTGCTGGATCTTCGCGGAGCTACCACCTCGCAGCGCTGTATCTCCGCAGTGAAATAACTTCGTGGCACTAGCTCTCTTACTTTGTCGATGCTTCGCTACGCTGTTACTTCACAGCACCCAAAACTGACTTGTCCAAAATTGTCTTAACTTGGGCCAGGCTCAACACTATCATCCTCTTTTGAGTGTCAAAAGAATTCTTCCCAAGTCTACACCCCCCAATTGCGATGCATATGTGGTAAGAGTAATGGTGCCCCAGAGGTACCCACCAAGTGGCTTTAAGTGGGACATGGATACTAAGGCTGTCAATTTTCGATCCTAGGAAGATCTATGGTTTTCCCTTTGTGATCAATCCTTATGAGGATCTAACTGTATCTTCTATAGTTGATTCACTCATCCGATCTCTGTTCAAGAAAGAAGCATCTAGATGTCCTACATCAACTCTTGAAGAACAAAACTTGTGACCATACGCCAAGTCTAAAATCCACTCCTAAGCTGCTTCTATCGCACGATGGAGTGACCAACAAATCCCCCTTATGCCACAAGATGGATTGACAAACTAGTCCATCTCATAATTTACCCATAAACCAACTGTGACATGTTCTGAAAATGGTTTTCACTTGAGTAGAGTTGTGAATGAAGAGAAGCCCACCAAATTTTTTGGTTTGGGAATAACCCTTGTAATTAACTTCCCTATCATTTAATATTAATAAATAACCATAATATCATATTTCTTTCGTAAAGTTTGACTTTATATTAAACTAAAGAAAAGAGTTGTACATGTCAAAATCAGAGCATCCTTCTGCATGGTGAGTCTATATGTCATAGTAAGAATATTAGTTCTAAAACTTGAGTTATTTGAGAATCATGTCATAATCTGCTAAGTCTGGCTAAGTTTGAAAATCATAGCTAAGCTTGACAACTAGTTCATCAAAGGATTCCTAGATAGGCCGAGGGTTATGACCAGAAAAATTGGGACTGAGGAAAAGCAAACAAACTTCATACTAACCATGAAACTAGACAGAATAAGACTAAGTTTAATCATCATTGAAATTGATAACAAAGGGAGGTATAGCACCTGGGTTATCCATCTTAGCAACATGCGTGACAACTTATGAGCAATAATGAAACATCGACTACGAGGCCAAAGGAAATTTGGAGGCAAATTGCCAGATCACTTCCTATAAGTTCTCGCGCTAGAGCATCCAATTTTCTATTGATGTGTTCATTCGCAATGAACTTATTACGAGAAAGTAATTGCATGCCCTCCTCCAACCTCGCAATATGGGCCATTACTGAGAGATCTTGCATGTCTTCCTGAAATTTACCCTTTAGGAAATCTTCTAGGGCCAAATTGAACAGAGATTTCACACTCCAAAACATGACTAATTTTTGTGTGTGTTACATCTCATGAGTTCTGGTGGAGATAGAATGCTCAACCAGTCTCTCATAATCATCAATTAACTTCTAAGCCCCAGGGCATTGTTTATCTTTTTGCAATTGGTTCTCCAAGCACTCATCGTGATCCTGCACTTGCTGACTGACCTTGAATTCAAAGAAACCTTTTGCATTTTCCATATTCTTGATGGCACTTTCCATATGAGAAGGGTTTGTACCTTTTTTAGTCTTTCACTTTATAACTTTGGTGCATACCATCCTATAATCCACACTACTAAGAACCCAAGCCAAGGGCCACCGTCCATAGAAGAGGAGTGGAAAAAGCAACATCGCAGGGAGAATCCATCTCTAGGAATGGGATTTTTAGTGTCATAGGTTCGAAGATGAGCCCAATGATGATTTCTCCTGCATAGAAGCCTCATCACCTGACGAACCTCCTTCCCATCATGGATTGAGCTCTCACGAACATCCATGAAAGAGCACAAGGAAAAGCTCATCGATCTATACCATTAATTAGTAGTTGATTAGGAGAGCGTAAAAACCTCGTAAATGTTTTTTCATGACATAATTGGTTGCATAAATGCACGATAAGTGGGAGTAGCCACCTTCCAGCCTGCATGCCCCCTCACACTCGTCCTTATTCCAAATGCCCATGGCCCCTGCTCATGTCATCATTGTGATGGCACCCGTCATGGGGGTAACCATAATATCATCTCATTTAAATTATATGTATTTTTTAATATCAAACATTCATTTAAATTACTTATTATTTAGTAGTATTTTTTAAAACATTCATTTAAATTACTTATTATTTAGTAGTATTTTTTATCCCGTGGCTGAATTAGTCATTTAATTTAGTCATTTTTAGTTTTGTTTCTCAAATGTAATAGTATTTATCTTAAAAACATTGTCGTGACTAACTTTTTTAGTCATGTAGTAATTTATTTGTCAAATTATACTAGTGTAGTGATTGGATTTTAGATTCTTGAGCCTCCTACCATGCTACTCCAACCAGAGAAAAAATTATTTATTATAATTCTTGCATTACATGTAAGGTTCTCTTGGGTAATAATAGTTTTTGTAGCATTAAAAGAGTGGGAGTTGTTCTAATAAAGGGAAAATATAGTTGTAATTTATTGCTTAAATAGGTTAGGCATGTACCAGAGCTTGGAATGAATTTGGTTTTAGTCGGGAAGCTAGATGATTATGGCTACCACATAATGTTTTGCAAAGGAAGCTAGAAAATTGTAAATTGCTCACTAGTTGTTGCAAAGGGGTAAAAAGTAGCCACTCTACAAATTCAAATAAAAAATATGGAAATCAAATATTGTATTGGTTCCAAAGGATGAGTCTACAACATATCTATGGTAGAAAAGACTTAGGCACATGATTAAAAGTGGCCTAAAAATCCTTGCTTAGTAGAAAATTTTGCTTGGGATAAAAGGTATCAAATTTAAATTTTGTGAACATTGCATTATGTGTCGACGAAAAAGGGTATCATTTATAAGGAATATTTCTATAAAGGATACATAAATATTAGATTTTGTGCATTTTGATGTTTCTGGCCTAATTAATGTAAAATCAGAAGGAGTTTCTACTTATTTTGTTACTGTTATTGATGATGCATCAATAAAGGTGTGGATTTTTCCTATTAAGAACAAGGATCAACGTTTAGAAGTCTTTTAAAAATTTCATATGGATGTTGAAAGAGGAACTAATAAACTATTTAGATGTACTAGGACAGATAATAGTGGAGAGTATTGCTCAAAGACCTTTGAAGAATATTGTGGTAAGTATGGCATAAAGCATGTAGAGGTAATTCCTTGCACTCTGCAACAAAATGGAATAGTTGAATTGATCAGTAATGGAGAAGTTGAGAAGCATGCTTTCAAATTCGTGTTTGCCTATATGATTTTGGGTAGAGGCTTTTTGTACAACTTGCGATTTAATAAATCCCTCTCCCACTACTTCATTGGATGGTGTCATTCCTAAAAAGGTATGGACTGGTAGGGATCTATATTAGGCTCATTTGAAAGTTTTTGGTTGTGAGGCATATGTAAATATTCCTAAAGAACAAAGGTCCAAGTTGGATGAAAATTCATCAAAATGCATTTTCTTAGAATATGTTGAAAATGAGTTAGGTTACAGGTTGTGGGATCTTGTAAAAAGGAGATTTATTAGAAGTAGGGATGTCATTTTAATGAAGAATGTAAATGCTTAAGAATGTTGACAAAGGTGTGGAGGCACATTAGATTGTTGAAATTCAAGGACAATAGGAAAATAACAAGAAAATCAACCACCATTACCAGAAGACACTAAACAACAAAATGAAAATAAGGAACAAGAAGAAGAAGAACACGAAGAACAACAATATCAACAACCTTTAGGAGAAATTCCACTGCAAAATTGGTCAATTCAGAACTCTATTGGGCCATATAGGCATTCACAAAGGTATTCTCCCTCACAAATATTGGATTGATTGATGAAGGTGAACCTGTTTGTTTTAAGGAAACATGTGAAGAAGAAAATAGTATCAAATGGAAAAAGGATATGCAAGAAGATTTAAAATCCCTACATGATAATAAGACATGGGATTTGGTTGAACTACCAAAAGAGAGAAAGTTTTTAAAGAACAAGTTGTGTATAGAATAAAACATGAAGGCAAGGAAAATTAACAAAGACTTAAGGCAAGGTTGGTGATGAAAGGATTTGAGCAAGAACAAGGTATTGATTTCACATAAATTTTCTCCCCCGTTGTGAAAATGTCCTCAATAAGAGGAACACTTGGTCTTGTAGGAGCTCTAGATTCAGAATTGGAACAATTAGATGTTAAGACAACCTTCTTGGAGATTTGGAAGAAGAGATATATATGGAGAAATCACAAGGATTTGTAAAAAGAGAAGAGAAAATTTGGTTTGCACATTGAAGAAGAGTCTATATGGGTTGTTCAAAACAAGCCCTCATCAATGGTATAAGAAATTTGACTCTTTTATGCTTGATCATAGTTTTAAAAGGATAAATGTAGATCATTTTGTATACATTAAAAGAGATGAAAGGACAATTTTATTGTTCAATTAAGTATATGTTGATGACATCTTGATGGTTGGAAAAGATAAGTTGATGATTAACATGTTAAACAAAGAATTAAACAAAACCTTTGCAATGAAAAAATTAGGACCAGCAAGGAAAATTTTGGGGATGCAAATTATATGTGACAAAGAAGGAAGTTATGCCTATCACAGCAACAATACCTTGGGAAAATTATTGGAAAAATTTAATATGGTTGTTGCAAAATCTGTAGCCACATCACTTGCTTCTCATTTCAAATTAACAATTAAAGTAGAATACCCCACGAGTATTGAAGGAAAGGTAGAAATGTCCAAAATTCCATATGCTTGAGCAGTAGGAAGCCTAATGTATGCAATGGTTTGCACTTGCTCTCACATTGCACATTGCACATCCAGGGAGTTATAAGTAGGTTTCTTCCAAACCCATGTAAATAATATTGGAATGCACTTAAGTGGATTTTAAGATACATTAGAGGCTCAATTGATTATTGTTTGTGCTTTTGAGGTACTAATACCTTGTTGGAAGAATTTACAGATGTTGATATGGCAGGTGATGTGGATTCCATATCCACAACATGATACATCTTTACTTTTGCAGGATTTGGAGTCTCATGGGAATCTAGATTGCAAAAGGTGGTGCACTCTCTACTACAGAGGATGAGTATATTGCAACTGATGCATGCAAGGAGATGCTTAGGATGATGAGGTTCTTGGAGGAACTAGGTTTGCAACAAGACAAAACACATTGACATAAGATATCATTGGATTCATAAGTGATAGATGATGGGTTGCTATAGTTGGAGAAAATACACACAAAAGAAACTAGATTTTTCCAAGGGATAAACAAGAGCTTTGTACAACCTTGGTTGTTGTGATGCTAATGCGATAAAAGCTGGATTGGATCAGTAGTAAGGAGATATATTTAATAGCAACATTATTCACCCAAGCTTTAATTTGGAGTGCGAAATTGTTGTATATGAGACCAAATAAAATAAATATATTGATGTCTACCACCCATGGTATTGGCCCATGATATTGCAAATAATGTACTCTTGGAAACCTATATATATGTATGCTGGCTCACACAAAGAAATGTGCCAAAGGAATAAAGATCAAGATCCTTTGCCATTGGTTTTTGTCACTTGCATTTTCCACTTAAAATAAATATCAGGTGTCCTTTTATTATTCATTTTCTGCTATTTTTTATTAATTTATTGTTAAGGTTTTTTATTGTTTAATCTCTTTCAAATAAATTGTTAATTGCTGTTTAGTTTATTTGGCACTTGTCTAGTTTATTTGGCAGCAATGGTTATAAACCTTGACTCTGATTGTTCGCTTATTACTGGAACATCTGCATCACTTGTAGATAAAAACAGCCACATCTGCAAGTGATGTAGATGTGCTAGCCTTAGTTCATTTGCTAACTTTGTCTTCTCTTCTCAATATTCTTTAGTAACGGCATCTCAATATTCTTTTGTAATGGCATCTTTTTCTCTTCTCAATATCTTTAGTAACGGCATCTTTTTGGTGACCTAGGCGAGGTAAGCGAGGAGAACGGTACGGGAAATACCAAAGTTAAAACCAGCGCAGAGGGTGGGGGTTACAGCTGATTCTGAATTTCTTGTGGTAGTCCTGTATCCTTAAGGTATCAGTTAACAACAATGGCAGAGGATGGTGCCAGTGCTATTTGCAGCATGGAAGTAAGTCTTCTTATAAACAATTAAAAATATATTGCATTCCCACTATATATTTTGTGAATAACAATAGTTCCAAATTCATACCTTACAAAATAAATATAATGAAAATTCTCAAACTTCCAAATCCTTGCACAAAATAAATCTAATGGATAGCGTCAAACTTCCATGATTACTTGACATAACAAGCCATTACCATTAAATTCTTGAGTTTGAAAAGGTCCAAGTTGACCATACACTCGCCATTTAATAAAATGATATTCTCCAAGGAAAAAATAAAATGATATTCACTTTAAAGATTTCACCATGCATCCACTTTAATAAAATGATATAGCATAATATCCTTATCAATTCCATATATTCAAAACATTTGTAGAACAAAAATATTGACATTGGAAAATTTCAATATATTATTGTTTAGAGACGGAAGATTCTTCAAAAAAAGAATAGGATTTTCTTAAGCTTAATATATTTTTTCTCTCGGAATATTTCAAAATTTTTATTAACAATAAATTTGATTCCTCATATTTATCTCTATATTATGATTACATATCACTCCACTTTTTCTCATACAATTGTATGCATTTCCATTTTGTATTTATTTTGAAAATGATAATTATATTTGTTTTGTACTAATTCAAAACCCTTATGTCCATTCAAAATTTTGATAACATTAGTTAAATGTACTTCTTATTTGTCCATATTGCAACATCATAATAGTATAAATAATATTTTAAAATAAAAAGGAATCTAAAAATATAATGAAAAAAAATCTCTTTCCAAAATCCATAAATTTTTTTAATTGTTCTTAATCTTTATAAGCAAAACTACGGACATATATGATAACATAAAAAAAATGTATTTTCACTATAAAAATTTGAAAAAATGATACAAAATTAATTTTTGTCACAACAATATTTATATTAAAGACTAAATTTAAGTCATTAAAAAAAAACAACATACAAAAAATTAATATTTTCCCTAAATTCTAATGTTCTCAAACCACGCAATTAAAAAATGTTATTTGAGAAACACCTCAATTAAGCCAATGTGTATAGTATTTATTTTGCTTGCTTGCAAAATGTACAATCCATGTTGAACCATCATTTAGCAGGCTTGCTAGGACTTGGGTTTCTAAGGTCTCTATCTTGGGAAGGACACGAAATACACATCTCCCTACCCATTAACCAACTATTTAAATATATATTAGGTTGTCTTCCAAATACATCTAGTTTTATGATTCTAAAATTAAATTTTTTTTTAATTTATTTCATCATTAAATCTAGATAAAAACCAATCAGGAACAAAGAAGGATTTTTTTTAAAATAATAATTTATTTTTTAATACTTTATATTTTTTTTTAAAATAATAATTTATTTTTTAATACTTTATATTAACTTCAAAAGCATCATTAATATTACTTTATTTTCTAAAGAAAAAATAAAATGTATAAAAACTTTCATTCATATAGGAAAATGTAAAAAGGTATTGTTTTAGTAACTTAAGTATTTTTATTAAGTTAAGTTGAAAAAGCATTTTCATAATTGAAGTGTGAAAATTAAAATAAAATCATTCACTTACTTTGTTAAAAAAAATTCAAAAAATTTAATCCAAAAAAATTCCAAATTACATTTTGTTACGTTAATTTTTATATAGAAAAATTAATTCTTATACCTTATACTTTTTGCCTATAAAGTCCATTGCAGGAGCCTTGAAACGCAGTTAATGTAAATTGTTTTTAGGACAATTAAGCTGGAACACAAGCTAACAAAAATTGTCTTTTCCCTAACCACCTAAATGAGACTCATTTGACATCTCCAACGTGATTGTACTCGAAAGAGGCTTTTTTTTCTTTTTTTTTATGGATGTATATAAAAACTATATAATTGAAACCACATGAAACTTATAACAATATTTACATGTAATCATAAATGTCAAGATATATTTCATACTTATATTTGGAATTCTCATTACAAGGAAATCACCTTTTAATGGATATTTTTGTGGAACTTCCAAACAAACACTTTCCCCTTTTTATCTATAATGGAGGATTCTAGTAAAGATGGGCATTTGGAGGTTCTACTAGATGTTTATTGTTTAGTGCTAATAAATTGCTTATATAAAATGAACACACCATCCAATAGTGTTCTAAATAAAATATGCACCGATACATTTAAAATATGAAGTGCATTGTCCAAAACCTTGAAATTTCGTTTAATATATGTTTTTTATATTAAATAAGTCAAATAAACTTAACGATGTGTTTGCATAAATTTTGACAACACAATGCACTATCACATAAGATACATTGATATGTGTTGTTGTGCAAAACATAAGCTCCAATGTGCTCTAAATATAAAGTGCATTGACCATGCACACCACATCCAATTTTATAATATTATAAATAAATAAAAAAACACTTCAATGTCTCCGTGCTAGTATTAATGCCCCATGCCCAATAATGAGAAAGACATTACCCAACTATATGGTAATATGTCTTTTGTCTGAATCTTCATTATATAATAAGTGCATTTGTTAGAGTCTCTACATTTAATTGTAAAATATTTTTTTATAAAAATCTCAAAAACAAACTAATGCTTTATTGAAATGTAGATGCCCTAGAGTGCACATAGAGACAAAGCACTACGAATAGTGGACTGCCTACATATACGTGCACCATGAAAGGTTATATATATATATATTATATGAAAATATAAACAATAATGGTGTTGTATATTAATGATATGCCTCGATGCTTTTGGATGAATTAGATTCAACATTTAGTGGTGATTTTGTAAATTAAATTGCATCAGTGCATCTTCCTATTGAGTGCATTAAAGTAGGGAAAATAAAAAAAAATACCGAATGATGTTTTCATTTTTACTTATATTCTCCAATGTTTTGGATTGCAAAAGCATTGGTCCTCACTCTATTGCATGTAATCCCCATTATCGATATGACATTGTTACCTCATTCCTTGAGTCAGTATGCTTTGTTGGTCGTTTTTGAAATTTGGGAAGAGGTTTCCAAATTTGGTTTTTGTATTTACATAGGAATCATGCCTCCTCAACCCAAAAGACAATAGGTAAATTTATTTTTACCTTATTTTTAGTAGATAAAAAATTGAATTCATCATAAATTTCATTTTTTAATAAAATGAAAAAAACATGTCGTGTGTTCCAATAGTTTGTCTTACATTGGAAAAGTCAGTGCATCCTAAAATTCTATAGGAAGCATTATTTCCATTGCAATTGACTTATTCAACTTGCACTCGGCAAGTTAATGAATCTTGTAAATTTACAGTTGACATCGTGTCCAGTGTGTTTGATTAATTAGTCATGCACCAACTGGATTGTGCATTGAATGTTGTGTTATTTAAGACATTGTACCATTAACAATGCATCTATGTATAAACAATGCACCAGCTATATGGGACCTAAATACTTAGAAAGATTTTTTAGTGCTTCAAAAAACATATTTGTGCACTACTTGTTGTGTTTTTCTATATTTGAGGAGTGGTGACAAGCATTTAAATTTAAAATTATCCACGAGATCAGTGAATTTTAAATAATAATAAGTGCCATTATTAGTGCTCCTTTTATTTCAAGTGCATTGTGATACAATTAATTGACTACCGGATATTCATGTGTGCTTCATTAATTAATGTGGCACCATTGATGGTGTAATACTTGATAAGAAATGTTTCATTGTTACACAAGTATTTAAGTTATCTCAAATTGATTGATACATTGGGGCATCATTCTAGTGCATTTGGCCATTCCACTACCAGTAATCGATGTAATATTTAACAATTGGGCCACCCTAACTAGTGTGTTTGGAAATAGTTAGTTGCATTAGTAATGGTGCTCTTGATTATTTTAGTCGCATACTAGTAAACAAAAATGATTTCAAAATATATGTGCAATGTATAAGATCTTATGCACCATTTATGGTTCTTCTCAATATTGACAACGCATCATAGCTAGTGCTTTGCGATATATATATATATATATCATACAAAAAATTTGTTTGAAATTCAAGTTTCCTATGTAAGAGGTGCATTAGAAAAAATAAAAAAGCATCATTGTCAATGTGTTTTTTTTATCTTAAGCACATTTTTATAGGGAATGTTACATTTTATGGCTTTGCACCTCTGCACAAGGTAAGGAAGCTTTGCGAATTATCGATGCATTTAGAAAATGTATATCATTTATACTTTTGGTGCATCTTTACTAATAGGAATACTATGAATAGTGCCAAGTTCTTTGTAGTGAGCACCATGGGTGGTGCCATTATCATTTTTTTAGTGCATCACTTTGTTGAACACAACATTTTATAATGTGTGTGTGTGTGTTCGTGTGCGCGTGTAGACATGCTTAATGAAAATTGTTTCAGATACAATGATAACAACGACGATAGTAGGAGAACCAGAAGTAGATCAACCCATATAACTTTGTAGTTGATTGGAAGGATCAAGCGAAGGAGGGGGATATGTACCCTCACCATATTACAATACATATCCATGGATTTTTTAGGAATGTTATTGTTAACACCTAAAAAATGCTCACTAGCTCATCCCCCTAGTCACATGACTCTGGTAACCATTTTTCCTACCATTCTAGTCCCCAAATAATTACCCAAAAGGAAAAATTCAATGACATCCTCCTCAAATTAATCCAAAACCCTCAAAACATACCAAAACCCCTCAAAAGGGGTTAAATATTCCCAAAATAAAATAAAAGAGAATAAAAATTGGAAATAAATTCAAATTGGAGAGAAAAGGAGGGAAAATGAAGGGGAAATCCTAAACCATTGACCTAAACTCACTCCTTCCTAAAACCATGGGTTAAGCACTCCTCCACCTAAAAAATCCATAAATAGAGGGTGGAGGCCCCCCATTTCCTATCCACTATTCATCCTACCCTTATGCTGCCAAAATTCACCCAAAGCCCACTATTTATGCTTATGAACCCTTTGGCCCATCTTGAGCATTTTGGAGAAGAGTAGGACATTGGAGCATTGGAGCACCCTTCCTCATACGACTGGCTACAAACACTCCAAGAACCTCACCTCTGAGGTAAAACCCATCTAACTCCATTGCTTATCATTTTAATGAAAGAAGAAATGTAAATCCTTTTACTATGGTCTTGAGCTTCTTATTTACTATTTTATGTTAGAAATAATTTCTTTTACCATGAACATGCTCAATTTTAGTTTCGTTATTTACTGCTATTTGCATTAGATTTTTACTATTACAACTAAACTGTTTCTAAGGATTCCACAATGCTTAGCAGGTGCTCATTTGCACAAGGTATGGTGAAAACCCTAGCTATCGTTTGGCGACTCCACTAGTTGAACCCTTGGTTCTTTGGTTTTTAGTTAGTTTTTGCTTGGTTTTTTGACGTCTATACTTATAAATCCGGCTTTGGCCATCTCTGCGACCCCCTGCAACCATTTTTACAGTTCGGACTATGTCTTCTGCTATTGTTCTTCATGCAACGAAGCACAATTTTTTTCTTTACAGCTGCGACCTAGCCACAGATTCCCGGTCCATAGCCGCAGGCCCTCCGTCCATAGCTGCGGCCCAGCTGCAGCTCACCTGCTCACTACTGTGGCCGAGCCGCAGATTCTCGGTACACAGTCGCGGCCTAGCTGCAGGCCTCGTTCATAGTCATGGCCTAGCCGCAGCTCACCTGCTCATAGCCACGACCCGGCCGTAGATGCTCGGTTGACAACGGCAGCTCCGGTCGCATCTCACCCATCCAAAACCACAGCCCAGACGCAACCCCCCCACCTGCATCCATGACTATAGCTGTCGACTTTTGGCCTCTACTCTTGGCTCATTCTGCAGGCCTCGCACCCACATCAGCAGCTTTGGCCACATCTCCTTCGTCATTCCCTATGGTCGAAACCTCTGGCCTACATCAACATCCCCAACCATCGTGGTTTGCTCCACCTCCGCGGACCAAGCTCCAGGTCACGGCCCTCACCCTGTGGCCTTTGCCTCCGCATCCCCACCACCCTCCATGGCCGCAACCCTAGTGGTCTGCTGCTCACCTTGGCCACAACCCGAGTCTCCTTTCCCGTGGCTTCTTCCGCAACTCTCAACCCCCACTCCGCTCCTTGCAATGCAATACTGGCCATCACAGCCACATGGCCCATGCCGCAGCTCCCTGCCCATCAACCGAGCCCCAGCTATGTCTGTCATCCTAATAGCTAAGTTCCAGCCCCGTCTTTCATCCCAGAGGCCGATCCCTATGATGCAGATGTCATACTAATAGCTTCACTGTAGGCCGCGTCAGTCTGCTCGATATTCAAGCCCCACGCTACGCCATATGGCTTGACAACTACACTTAAGGCTGGGCAGTCTGACCTGATAGCTGCACCTAGGCCATGCAGTCTAACCTGATAGTGACGCCCCAGGTCACGTAGTCTGACCTGACACCTGTGCCCAGTTTCCATCCATTTTTACCCTTTTTTTTATATTTTTTCCTACACACTGCACAGCCACCTATCCAGCCTGCACCCACTGCCATCAACTGTATTTTTCTGATTTTTTCTTGCTGATTTATTTGGAAAAGTCTTATTGTCAACATTTACATTACTGCAAGTTACTAATTTTTTACATAATAGATTAATTTCATCATTTTCAATTTTTAAGCATTTCAAATTCCATCATTTACATGTTTAGCTAGGACATAACATCCTGTACACACACTCTGTCACAATTAACTCAAGTGAGCCTTAAAATTCACCTAAATCAACCAACACTTAACCCTATTTGGGGAACACAAAAGAATCTTGTAGTTAGGTAGGACATTGGGGATAGGCATCCAAACAACACCCCTCTGTCATTTACACTTGAGACATAGTTGTTGTCATCTAGGGATCCAAAATCACCTATTTTTTGGTACGGTTAAAACCGATTTATCGGAGGGACTCTTCCCTAGGAGGGCAAGTAGCAAGACTGGTTCCGGAGGTCTGAGTGGAATACCGCACTCCATTCAGTAACCGAAGGCTACCTACTTGTTTTTCTCGTCGTGCTACCCTATTGGGAGTACGACAGCGATGGAACTGAAGCTGTGGATTTACCTTTCCATACGTGCCATGAACGAGGTATCTTAGTAGCCATTCTTCTAGGATTCTTTTACCCGGAGTCCCTCTCGGTAGGGGGATATCCTTACCCATTTGGTTCTACTTCTTGTATTGTCTGACTTGGATTTCATCACCTTGCAGAGGATATGATTTGTTCGAGCATTCATACCTTCTTAGATAGGTGTTTGCATGCTCCTATACCACCACTGGATTAGCGAGTCTACCCTTTTTATTTTATTAGGAAACATACTTGTTGGTATTCTGACCTCTTTTCTTGTCGCTTTGCTTGTTGTAGCACAACTGTTACAACAAGTATTTTGAGCTTGTTGTTGGCCAGAGTGCCATATTTTTTGCTCTCTCCTTTTACACACACAGTTGCATTAGGATTTTTGAGCTTTTCACTCGCCAAAATAGGTTCATTTTATTTCTGTTGTCACCATTGAGTCTCCAAGACATTATTGATGCCTTCAGGGCTAGTCCCCGCAACACGGTTTACTTGACACCACCCATCACAGGAGTAGAGCCTCGTCACTAGATCCAGACGCCCCATACTTCACATCTAATTCTGAATCAGAAAACCCCATATACATAGCTCCATCTAGCCCCATGGTTGGCACGACTCCCAACCCCTTCTTTGGTGGGATGGTTGGTGGTGGATCCACCACCAACCTGTCTACCACCTCAGCATCCATCCCTGTCATACAATATCTAGGACCTACTCCTAGCATTCCTGCCATCACGACTATCCCTACGGTTAGTGGTTCTTCTCCAACTACATTCCCGTTGACGACCCATACCATACTTGGGGGCGCAGGCCCTTCGTATACGATGCCTACACCTTTGTGTAGAGGACCCACGATCCCCATTATGACACACATTGTTTCTCCACAATTTGGGGGCAGTAGCCCCTCCACCTCTGCTACCACTAGCACATATGCCCCAGCGTTCATGTCACATCCTTCTGCTAGCTTGCCATTCATGGATGGCCTCAACCTCCCTGACCTGGCCATATTGACTAAGTACCCAATTCGACATGATCCCATGTGGCATCCCATGCCCACCAAACTCCCGTAGGACATACCTAAGTTCAAAGGGAAGAGAGGTGAAGACCCCCAAAACCATGTCATGTCCTTCCACTTATGGTGTTCCTCTAACTCCATAGTGGACGACTCTATTCTCTTACGATTATTACAACAACCTGCCACATGGGACCCATTTCACATTCATGTCCCTCGCTTCAACCTTCTTGCAATTTTTCCAATTACCTATTCGTTGTGATGTTTGTGTTGAGATCCTCCTATCTTGTAGGCAGAACACAGGCACCCATATCATGAACCATATCCATGAATCGTGCAAATGACACAGTTTGTGGAAGATAAAATTGGATGACCAAATTTTCTTAGATTGGTTCCTCAAGTCTCTGATACCAGTAATTGCCAAGGATGTGGCATTTGAACAGCCTCAATCTAAGGAAGAGTCCATCCTCAAAGCACAATAGTTCGACTTGATTTACGCCCAATTTGACTACCTATACTTCATCTTACCAGATGCTTCCCGTAGTGACTCCTTTTGGAGCAACGCGTCGAGGGCATCCCATGCTGCCGACGACATTATTGGACATGTTGCATCCCACAACCAACCCTATATCGCTATGCCTCCCACCAATCGCCTCGACCTTTTGCGGGCCACAACCCATTCTGGAGCAACGACATCATATGCTCCCATGGCTCACACCCCCCATATACATGGACCATCATGTCCACCAAAATTTTATGGTCATGCACCACCACTCTACAACCCTCTTGCGGCACCCAGTGCCTATTACCATCAACAGGAAACTCCTGCACCCCAAGCTCCCCCTTCTTATTATCCCCCACAAGCAGCATCTGCACAACAGAAGGAACCTCTGGTTTACTATCCACAGCAGGAAGCACCAGCTCCCATGCAACCCCAAGCCCCTCCCACTTACCACCCTCAACAGGAAGCCCCAACACCTGCCCAACCCCAAAATCGTCCTAATCCCCAAGGTCAAGTTTACGCCCAACAGAACCAACAACAAAACAAACCGGCCCAACAAAACCAACAAGGCCAGTAGAATCGGGAATGAGGACGTAACCACGATAACAACCAACCGCAAGATCAGGGAGGTCAACAACCCAACTACCCTAATAATAATAATGCCACCCCACCCAACTAGAACCCTGACAGACCACCTCGTTAGGGGAAGAACCCCAACCTACAAACCAATCACCCATGTTCTATATGTAGGGTGTTCGGCCATTACACACACACATGTCCCCATTCGAAGCGTGCTCGCCAACTCTGGACCAACGACGCCCAATGATAGGTTCCAGCGGCCCCATAAGCAGAACCTAACCCCCGGCCACCCCAAAGCCATCCCATTGTATTACAGAACCCCTTTCCCATGTAAGGAGTCATGAAAACCCAACCAATGGTTCCTCCTCAAGGACCCATGACACAACAACAATAAATCACGTATGTTGCACCCACCAATCAACCTATGGATGTGGGTACCCATCACTTGCTTATGATGTCCTTGGCCGACGTCAACCTCCAAACACGCCGAAATCAATATGGACCCACTCCTGAAGCCATTCCGTCCGAAACGGTTGCTAACACTCTCCCCACTGATCAGTTGCTACGCATACCCCCCAGCGGACTACTAGGATATGGGGCCCCCAAAGCTCCCTGCTTCCCAATACAACGTAGCCTCCTCAAGTTTTATGAGGAGGATAAATCCCTCATTTTTTCCCAACTACTAATTCATTGTTCAACATATAATTTTTTATTTTTATTTTTTATGAGCACACACAAAATAGTGTATCCCAATTATTTCAAATTTTTTGTATTTATTATTATTATTATTTTTTAAAACTAAAAATTATTATATTTGAACCACATTCTATGCACCTTTTTGTTCCCAAAATATTTTTCTCTTGGTTAAATGTAAATCGAAACACCAAAATTACCCCTTTCAAGAGTAAATATCCATGGGTATCCCACATATTTTTAGTATTTTTTTTCTCATGTAATGGTTATGCTTGCTACAAGGTGAAGCCAATATCCATATCTCTGATAGTTTCCTGTATATCGGTACATGACTATCCCTTCATGCAATTATTATGCTCCCAGGTGGTTGAACAAGCTACCACTACCCATGGGTGTGGGTCAGATCCCCCATGGTAAAAATTTCTAGAGCCTTCTAGTGTATTTTGGTTCCTTTTGGAACCCTCATATGTAATTTATATAAGGGAAGTGACATTGGGCATTGTATCACAAGAGAAGAAAGCATTGTATGTTTTTTGTAGAGTAATGATAAAAGATTGAAGTTTCCATTTCCCTATGGTTTCACCTGCACACAACATGGTTTCCACATTAATCTCATGTTCTATTATTATTATTATTTTCTTATATTTTCCAATATTTTTCTAACATCTAGTATTAGTGCCTTAAAAATTCATAGGCATAGGAAATTTTGTGAATTGAAGCTACAACAATGACATGAATTTTAACCAAGTTCGAGATTGAGAATTTTTATGGAAATAATTTCTCCCTATGGAAGATGAAGGTGAAGTATTTGTTGGTTAAAAATTACCAAGCCATACCCTTGAAAGGTGTTGCAAAAAAAACAAGTGACATGAGAGATGAGAAGTGGATAAAGTTGGACAAAATTTGATTTCTATAATTCATCTTTCCCTAGCAAACTTTACCCCATTCAATGTTTTCAAATAAAATACCACATAAACTCTTTAGGAGAAACCAGGTAGCTATGTGAGACTAAATATAAAACAAAAGGTTTTCTTGAAAGCAACTTTATCATCTGAGGATGAAGGAGGTTACCATGGTAGATCATCTAAATGAGTTTAATACCCTTATCAATAAGCTATTATGGTTGGTGTAAATGTGTAGGATGAGGATAGAACAATCATTTTACTATGTTCCCTCCTAGATACCTATGACCATTTGGTAATGACCAACAGTAACTCATCACCAAGAACTTTAAAAGTTGATGATATTTTAGCTACTTTGCTAGGATAAGTGTTGAGGAGGAAATCATCTCTACAACCCTTTACTAGTGAATCCCTATCTATGAGAGGTCAATCTAGAGAAAGGGGTCAACAAGGTAGATCACAATCCAGATCTAGGTCTAGAGGACGCACAATGAAAGGAAAGTACTGGAATTCTAGGAAACCAAGTCACTAAAGGAAGGACTGTTGGCATCTACAAAAGGAAAAGAATGATGGAAATCCAAATCAACCATTAGACAAGGCTAGCACAAAAATTCAGAAGAAAGAACAAGATATAAGTCTTTTCGTCATAGTAATAACATATCTCTTTTATATGCTTGGGTTTTGATCTCATCTGCATCTTTCCACATGTCTCAACATAGAGATTGGTTTGTCAAATATCAACCCTATAATGGTGGGATGGTTGACATAGGTATTGTGGGAATAGATGATGTTAGGATTAAGATGGATGACATAAGAAAAAGGAAGTTGTGTGATGTATGACATGTACTGGATCTATGGAATAATTTTCTCTTACCCGATATAATGGATAAATTGGGGTATTCTACTACCTCTGGTGATGATTGTGGAAATATTACCAAAGGACCCTTAGTAGTATCAAAAGGAGAATATTATGGGACCTTGTATTGTTTGTCTAGTGATCAATACAATGAAAAATCATGCAATAACAATAGACTCAAGGCATGTTCTATATGCAATGATGTTGTGGTCTCGGTGACTTGGACATATGAGTGGAAAATGTTAGAAAATTTTGCATGATTGAGGTATGCTTCCTAGGATTAAGTGTTGTAATTTATATTTGTGAGAGCAATCTATTTTTGGTAAATAGAAGAGAGTTTAATTTACTGCAATCTCTAGTAAAAGTTCATATGTTGTGCAACTTATTTAATCTAATATATTTGTACTAGTCCCACTCTATCTATAAATGGTGTTAGTCCCCAACTTATTTGAATATTTTAGAAATATGTGGTTGTATTTTCTGAAGAAAAAAAAATTGTAAGAATTTGAGAAATTTAAGGAGTTCAAGGCACGAGTAGAGGAAAAACTGATTAAGTATATCGCGTGCCTTAGATTGGATAATGGGGGTGTTAAATTTTCAGAATTTACTTCATTTTGATCTAGGATCTTAACTGAGAGAACAACATGTATAGAAAATCTATAGCATATCAATCATGGACATAATAATGCAAGCACAAAAGAGACACATTGTTTAATTGGGGAAACCATAAAGGTGAAAAACCCCAATAACTTCCTCAGAGAGAGATAGAGCAATGATACAACCAGAATACAAGAGATAGTCTTCTCCTAGTAGCAGAGCCTCCTCCTCCACAAGTGCGCCACTCTCCCAAGTGTGAGTGAGAGAATAGAATGTGTAAAATGAGAGAGACACACTCTCTATTTATACACTAACTTGACTTGACCTTTACTCAACTAGGTCGGCCTCAACTTAACCACTTAACATAATGCTGACTGGGTCAAGCCCCACTAGGGTGGTCTAATAACCCTTTGACCCACATGACTTATACAGGGCCGACCCCAACAAGGTGGTCTAATTACCCATCAAGTATAAGTTACGACACTTACAATATAAATGACGACACTTCCGTATAGAGGAATAATAAAATCTCTATAGGAATACAACCACTTCCGTATAGAGGAATAATAACATCTCTATAGGAATACAATATACATATATGTGAAATACATGCCGAAGTTACATATACATCAACACTCCCTCTTAACTAGGAAGGTATTTCTCGACACAGGTCTTCTAGCACAAGTCATCTTCTATGGATCATTGTCACTGGATAATCGTCATCGAGTCATCATCATCGTCACTGTTGATACTATCTCAATCAATCTTTGAATCTACTTGTCATAGGAAGTTCTACAGGGCCAGTCCTTTTCCATACTGGATGTAGGCCCACCACCTGCAAGTCTTCATCATCTGTGCGAACGGTCTGATAGAGGTGGCCTCTCATGACTAATTGTATGTGTGGATGCAATACCGAAAAGAGTATCCCAGGAACATTTATGTTCCTAAGCACGACCGGAAAGATATCCCAGGATTGATTACATGCATCTCCTCCACAATACCTTTAAAGAGCATCCCAGGAACATTTATGTGCCGCAGCACGACCGACAAGATCTCTAAAAAGCATCCCAGGACTTATTACGAGCATACAGCTCAACCTCTCGGATCTCCAGGACTGATTACATGTGGATAGACAAAACCTTTAAATAGCATCCCAGGAAAATTTATGTGCCACAGCACGACCGACAAGATCTCTAAAGAGCATCCCAGGACTAACTACGAGCACACAGCTCAACCTCTCGGATCTCCAAGATTGATTACATGTCTCCATAGTAATACCTCATCCCAGGACTAATTACGAGCACACAGCTCAACCTATCGGATATCTGAGGACTAATTACATACTACATAGCAATACCGGAAAGAGTACCCCAGGAACATTTATGTACCGCAGCACGACCAGCAAGATCTCCCGGGATTGATTACATGTTATTTGCACAACTTGCCACATATCATCTCTGACCTCCAAGTATCAATCTGATACTCATGATCCAACAGATCATCATCGCACGAGGCATCATCCTGATGCCCATGATCATACTGATCATGATCACTGTACCATCCTGGTACATATCATCTGGAGCAACATCCTGAAGCTCATCATCATGATCAAACTGATCATCCAATGCATCCACCTGATGCATACCAAGTATCTACCTGATACATATCATCATACATGATCCATCTGATCATACAGTGTATCCACCTGATACAAATACAAATACATGATACATATCAACATACATGATCTACCTGATCATACAATGTATCCACCTGATACATATACAGATACATGGTCCAAGAATCCAACATGATGCATATACAAATACATACAAATGATCCAACCGATCATATCCAGCATCCAACATGATGCATACATACATAAATGATCCAACTGATCATAACAAGCATCCAACATGATGCATATACATGTACAGAGTAGTAACTGGAGCATCGTCCTGATGCTCATCATCCATGATCCCCCTGATCATCATAGCATCGTCCTCTTCAGATCATCTCATCGTCCACGAAGGATAGCCCAGATGCACATCATCGAGCACTTACACCACAGACATGGGAGAACACATCTACCACCATTCGGGGAAGGCTCCAACCCTTACTTTTTCACCATGGGAGAACACATCTACCACCATGTGAAAAATGGCTGAGCAATTACATCACGAGCAAGGGAGAACACATCAACCATGTATGAAAAGCTCATGTGCATCTGCATCTTCCAGACTCATCACTTCCCTTTGGAAGGAACCTCGATCTGAAGTGCACCAAGCCTCTCTCAGAAGTACTCAAACTCCACTCTGGACAATGGCTTGGTCAATACATCTGCAACCTTCTCATCCGTCGCAACATGGTTTGCTTCGGCTGTACTCAGGGCTACGTAGGACTGCTTCCTGCTAAACCAAGAGATCACACCTGATCCCATACTGAGGCAGCACCCAGAAGTGCACTTCCTATCTGCAGCACTGCCTACCCAATCTGAATCAACATAACCCTGCAGGTTAAACTTTTGATTTGCGTCATATTTGAGCCCATAATCAACTATACCCTTCAGGTACCTCAAAATATGCTTTACAACAACTAGGTGAATACTCCTCGGATCTGTCAGGAACTGGCTCAATGTGTTCACCGCAAAGCAAATATCTGGTCTCGTGTTCGTCAGGTACATCAAGGACCCAATCATCTGAAGATACATAGTGATATCAACCAACTCAGATGAAGCATCACACAGAAGCTTCAGGTTCGATGCCATAGGTGTGGCCATAGCCTTGCAGTCCATCATCCCGAACCTCTTCAGGATCTCTACTACATACTTCCCTTGTCCAAGGAAGATTCCATCTGCACTCTGCCACACCTCCATGCCAAAAAAAAAATAGTGCATCATCCCCAAGTTCAACTCGAACTCGGCAACAAGCTTCTGCTACATGTTGGCAATCAATCTATCCTCACATGTTACAAACAGGTCATCCACATAGTAGTATCACTAGATTGCCTTCCTCAACCTTGTAGTAAAGGTTGGAATCTGCTTTATTCTTGGTAAAGCCCAAACTGGATAGAAAGCTGTCTATCCTACCATACCAAGTTTTGCACATATATGACTCCCTGTCATGTGTCTCAGAACCAAGTGGCTTCTCCACATACACTTCTTCTTCAACTACACCATTCAAGAAGGTTGTCCTGAAATCCATCTGGTGTATCTTCCACTTCATAAGTACGGATCTAATGGAAGTGTATCTGGCTACAAGAGCAAAAGTCTCTATGCTACCGCCTGTAGCACGCCTGATCTTGTAGATCCTCTTGGAAGTCACTACAGACTACCCTTTTGGACTTGGCACTGCATCCCAAACATCTTCATGATCGACTGGTACTCCTCGATCATGGCATTCTTCCCAGATCCTAGGAACTTCAATATCTTCAATATTTTCAATAGATAACTTTGTTGCTTGAACAAATGTTGTAGTCCTTCTTTTTTAGGTGATGGTATACGATCTTTCCTACACAACAAGTTAAATTTCATGATTAGAAAACATCTCACAGTGTTCAGAACAAATTCTTACACACAAAGAAATATGTCATACAGTCATGCAATTATCTTTAGCCAATGCTTCAATACAACATTTATCCATATCCCGTAAATTTCTAGATGCCTTCCAATCTCTACCAGAACATTGTTAAGTGTGTGCACAACTCCCAACATGTCAGCAAAGAGGTTTCATTCTAGATAAGTAGGGATGGAATGTTGTATAGTGCCATAGGCCACTTACCCATGTATATTAGTAGTATACTGTTCATCAATGCAACTATTCTAATATGCATAATACACAACCTAATTCTAGGAACATCAATATATATATTATTGAACAGTGTTATTTAAACAATAAAATATGCAAGTAATGACAATTCAAATACTTATCTTTGTTTGTTTGTTGGGTTGACTCCCTCTCAGTCTTTGCTTCTTTTCTGCAACTCCATTCTTATGTGGATTGTGAGAAGTGGTCAACTCCCTCTGAATATCTGCATCCTTGCAGAAACTACTGAAGTGTGCTCCTTTGCTTTCTTGCAGGAACAACTAGAGTGTGCTCCCTCTTGATCTTTGCTTCCTGGATTACCTGTCCTTGAACTTACATCCATCCTTAATCACTATGCATGCTTATTAGTATCATCATTGTGTTATCCTCGAGGTCTCATACATAATCAAACATTCATTAGTATAATCTTAATATTATCAAAACACAATAATCTCAAGCATGTATAGTCAGGATCATTTCAAACACATATAATAAACATTAGTATTCAAGGTTTCAGGGAAGTCTTTCTTTTACTCATACATATTCTTATTTGATCATAGGGATCTTTTGGTTAGTTAAATCATCAATCAAGATAAGAGATATAATATGCATAAAACCCGTGATTACTCAAACCTATACCTTCATGATTCTTCTGGTTAGTCATATCATTAATTATGGTAAGAAACATAATATGCATACAACCATGACTATTCAAACCTATGATTTCATGAATAATCATTATCAACAACACAACAGTATAAGTTCCTAACACAAGGTAAGATTCTAGCTTGATATAGGAAAAAAATACCTGGATTAGAATGCTAGCTAGTTATGTCTAACATATCCGCATAATGTCTTATGGTTCTCTTCAGTGACTTGTGCTAGTAACTTGCATGTCTCATAAGTTATCCATTGTAGAACCAAGTTATACATACCTCGTAAGTAGATCTTCTAAGTGATCCATGACAATGGATGAATCTTTGTCCTCATGTCATCATGATCATATGTTCTTGAACTAGAACATGATTTGTCTTTCTTGGTGTACCTTTCATGTTAGCGAACAACATAAACCTCATACAACACCATAATGCATTAGTACAATCATAAGTGTCAACACCCTAATCAATGAATATATTCTATCATGCATTCATAATTTTGTTAAGGTGATACGACAAATCTAAAATCAAGATTGTACTAATCGTAATAACATGAAGAAAAACATACCATAAACTTAATCATGAACAAATCTTGAAACATACCTCGATGAGTCATACCTGTCAAGATTGCTTCTAATCTTCTTATGGAAGGCCTTCGCCTCATCTCCCTTTAAGACAGGAACTTCTCCACTTATGTAGGTGACCAATCCATCTTCTTCTAGGATTAACCCAATCCACTTGATTTGCAAGAACTGGACCTGGAGCTGGATTAGGGTTTGTCAAAGAAACCCCAAAAATTCAAACTTTGAATTTCAAACTTCCGAAAGGATAGAAATATGTGCCTTGATGAGCTGATCAAGCAGGTATATTCAGAATTTGAAAACTGCAAAGTTTCATTCCTCAATTTTGCCTTTTAGATTTCCGGATTCACTAGGGAGGACCCTGAATTAGGGTTTGAGTTTCCTGGAGATTCACCCAACCAAAATATTTGATTCAAATCTCTAAGCTTCGATTTTTCTAAGGAGCTTCCAGCCGTGGTCACAGATTTCCAAAATTCCAATTTTTGCAGAAGCCCTAATTTTTCATCTTTCCAATCAAAGTCCCGAACTGGGGTTTGATCAAGCCCGACCTTCTTCCCAACCAAAAAATATGATCTTAGTCTCTAAATTTCTATTTTGATGAGTATCATCCATCCGTGGTCTCCTATTACAAAAATTCCAACTTTCTCCAAAGCCATGAATGAAGGTGCTAAAAAATAATTTCGTTTTGACAGAAATATGTACCTGATTTTTTCTGGTGTAACTCTGAACTTTTCTATCTACAGGGTCTAAATTTTTTTCCTGAGATAGCCCAACCTGTTGTATTTCCATCCTGACAGGTCTAACCTTAATTGGATTCTCTGAGAGATATTTATGCCAAGTGTCGCAACATGACCTGTTTATGGGATAATACAGGAGAGCGAACTTGTACGGCATTCCACGTGTCACTGGTTCAACTTTGGCCTCTGAAACATTTTATTGAGATAGTACAGTCTGTGTACTACCTATCACGTTTTACAAAATTTCATTTGGAGCTTCCTAGCCCAAGTTATGACCTTTTTCCCAAGGTCACCTGATTTTGACTCAGATCTGGAAGAGGCAGAAACCCTATATTGTACAGATCATAAATCACAAAGTACAACGTATTAGAGGTTGTCCTTTGGACACAAGGTACATGGGGATCTAATATTCGACCTGTAAAAGTTTGATATCCGAAAACTTCTCCAAAACAGATTTATAGCGAAAGTGCTTCGATGACTGGTTTTTGCTATATCAAGCCCTAGCATCGTAAGTGCAACAAGTGTCATACATGGCATATCATGCCTTCTTTCAGGATAGCTCTGATCCCATGTTAAATTTTCAGAATTTAATTCAATTTGATATAGGATATTAACTGAGAGAACAACATGTACAACAAATCTATAGCATATCAATCATGGACACAATAATGCAAGCACACAAGAGACACAGAGTTTACTTGGAGAAAACCATAAAGGTGAAAAACCCCAATTACTTCCTCAGAGATAGATAGAGCAATGATACAACCAGAATACAAGAGATAGTCTTCTCCTAGCAGCAGAGCCTCCTCCTCCATAGGTGCACCACTCTCCCAAGTGTGAGTGAGAGAATAGAATGTGTAAAATGAGAGAGACATTCTCTATTTATACACTAACTTGACTTGACCTTTACTCAACTAGGTCGGCCTCAACTTAACCACTTAACATAATGCTTGTTATAGGTCAAACTTACACCTCTCCGTCCGTGATCACCCTGAGCTGCTGATCACACAAAAGGACAACTTGGATGGAGGAACATGTTGACCTTGGATGTTATGACAACTCATCCCATTTCCTGAAAATACTGGAAAACATACAAAAATATCATTTTGAGGTATGACCGCTACTCTACTTAAAGAGACTAGCGCCCATACGCGACTCCAATGCATAATAGTAGCGCCCATATCAATATATACGCTACTCCTTCTTATCAAAGTAGCACTCGGAATTTAAAACTAAATGAGCGCTATTTATCAAACAATAGGGTAGCGCTCTATACGCTACTCCACTGTGTAATAGTCGCGTATATCTTAAAAATGATTAAAAAATATATTAATCCATCGAAGAGGATTAGTTGAAGTCAGTTTCTTAACTTCCCCAACCTCCTCATCGACTTGAACTGCTTCCTTAAACCTATAAATTCCCAGAAGGCTAAAGGAGCAAGGTTAGAAGAAATTATGAATGCAAATGATTACTAAAGAATGAGAGGATGAGTTAATGGAGAAACTTTAAGACATTGGAGAAACTGTTACAGAAGACATTCAGACCAGAGTAGAGCCAGAGCCCAGGATCTAGTTGCAGGAGCCTGCTTCATTGTCAGGTATATTTGTACTGCATACTATTTTGACAAATAAAGGTTGAAGTGTTTCCTTGTTCCAATCCGAAGGTGTTATAAAATGGCATTTTGAGTTGGATTTATTTTGGTCAATACTGGATATTAAACATAATCTTTGTTTATTTTTATGATTTATATGTTGCCCAAAGTATTTGAGGAAGGTATTGTTGTTGCAGGTTTGCTGAAAGAAAGTAGATTTGGGAGCTGGACACAAGACTGGGTCAAGGCTAGGATCAGACTCCAGTAAAAGGTATGTTCTCTAAATCTGTAATCTATTTCTTTTGTAAACACCTCTGTAATGACATAAATGCACTTACCTGTCACCCCAACCAAGTTGATAGTTTAGTTTCCTGACTATAGGGTAGAAATATCCGCCAACAGACTGGCGACTCCGCTGGGGAGATAGAGTTTTTGGCTTTAGGAAACCTTTGTTTTTGGATGTCTTCTCGGTTTATTTTGATTTCTTCGATGTGTTAAGAACCTTTGTAGGTATCCTTTGTTTTTGGCTTGCCTGCTTTCATCAGTTTTCATACCTTCCAAGGTCAGTTTCCTAGCCTTTGAAATATGAGCGCTACTCTTATATATACACAGTAGCGCCCATACGCTACTGTTTTGTATATACAGTAGCGCCCGTTTTGGCATGGGCGCGAGTTGCTCTACTGCACAGTAGAGTATATTTCCTGAAGCAGTCATTTTTGATTTTTTTTGCTTTTTTAGCCCTATGGTGACTTGCTGACTTTGCTGTAGGATTCTTGGGATGATTGCATAAGGTTTTTAATTGTTGATTCAAGTCATAGAACCACTCCTTAAAGTTTTTCCATCTTTTAAACCATTTGTTGACCTTTGGATATTTTTTGAGACCTTTTTGACCTATTTGGAAGACTTAGTGGTGTTTGGTGACGAACATTTTCACTTTCTTTTTCAGACCCTGACTGCTTTTGCCCATTTACAAACCTGTACACTCCTGTGTCTGTTGTTTGTGGTGAAGTTGTCTGCTCTCTACTATCCCTGTCCTTTGTTTAGGGTTTGGTCTTTGGTAGAGCTTCTAGGGTGTCTTCTTTTTTGTCAAGTTTCATTTTCTTCCGGGATTTTTTGTCTTTTGATGGTCACAAGTGCTTTTTAAACAGCTGTAGGCTAGTTTCACCTCTCAATTTTCTTCGTGTTAGTAGGGCAGCCTGCTTGTCTACTTGTACTTGGCTTTGTGGTCTTGTTAGGGTTAAACACTTTAGGTCAGTCCTTGGGTGTTCTCTCCTTGGTTTTCTCCCACTTGGTGTCCAAGTTTATAGGCTTTTTCTGAGTAAAAAACCTATAGATCAAGCCTTTCTCGAGTTAGGTTTCGATAGCTATAGGCCCAAGAACATTTGCCATACTTCTACTTTTTTGCATAAGAAGTTTTTATTTGGCTTTCCATTTTTACATAGTTCTTTTTCGGTCATTGAAAAAGCAAAAAATTTGGTACTTTAAGTTAAATAGAACTTGTTTTTGTCAATGCAAAATAGCTTAGTATATTTTGTATAATTCAAAAAAACAAAAATTAGTAGGAAAGTTTGCTTAGATTTTCAATTTTGAAAAAGAGGTAGATGAAAAAATAAAAAATAAAAGAGTTTTGTTGTAAGAAGATTTGAATATATTTGCATTTAGTTTTCTTGTTATAACCACGTTCACACACTCACTATCCCTTTTGCGTAATAAAAGCCCTTAAAATTTATTAATAAAATGAACTAGAAACCTTTTCTTTTTTCAGGGTACACTACACCAACTAGTTTTGGTTAGGGTCTTGGGTTTAAATCACCTTAAACTACCCAAGATCACACATTGCGCAATAATCGTAGTGAGATTATCATTTAGGCAAATCCACCTCACTCAAAATTTGCCTGGGAGCATATGCAGTAGGTCAATGTGAGATCAGTTTGTGGGAATACCTCTCCTACTTTCTGTTCGAGCATACGCCAGGATCGGATAGCGTATTGGGGACTCTTTCGAGTTTCGGGCTTAGCTACCCTGCCCACGCTTTCTGATTCGACCGGTGACTGTTCCCCCAGGAATTTTCGGTGTTGTGGTATCCATAGTATCAGACTTCTAGGTTCTTACACAGGTGACAGCAGAGGGTATATCTGTTGTACCTAGGACAGACGTGGGAGGAAATCCCTTGCAGGTCTTTGGGAGGGCGGTTGGGTGATTCCAGCGCTTGCACCCTTAGTCATTGTATTGTGGACCCCAGGTAACTGTTCTTCATCCTTCGTTGATCTGTTCTGGGCCCTCATCATCCCAGACTCTTCTCCGGAAGGCACCTTTGTTTGACTGGTTTGTATACTTAGGAATTTTTAGTTGGTGTGCTGTTTGCCCCCTAGTCATAGTGGCCACTAGGTTCTAGGCTGTTTATTGGATATCTATAATCACGGAGAATCAACAACTCCGTAGATCGAGAAGGATTCAAAACCTTCCACCTGTTAGAACAGAACCTATACAACCAGCTAGAAGACAGCGGGTAAACCCCGGTATTTCTTCAGAAATTACCTCTGAAATAGAATTGCTTGAAGAAATACTTATAACAGAAAACCTTGAAACTGATGTTCCTGAGGAACCATCACCAGGTATCACAGATCAACAACATTTTAGTACTGTTGAGGTGGAAGATCTTACTTCCGCGGAGTATAGCACTCCTTTCAATCCTCCCTTAACTAACACTAGAATTCCGTTACTGTCACCTGTTGGTTTCCAACAGCCTCTTTTCAGTGCAGATCTTTTGCTTCCCGATTATCTGATGACTAACACAGGAGGTGAACCAGGGGGTCCCCAAACTCCCACTTTAGGTATGAATACCAGCACAGTTAACCCTTCTTTTACGGCTACATCTAGTCAGGCACAAACTACGTCGGTGCCTACTCCATCTTTCAGTTTTAACACTAGTACTTTAGGAATGCCTAGTTTCACAACAATGGCATCTATTCCCACGTCTACTGTTAGACCTAGCAGTATGGCCAACTGTGCAACACCTTCTACTTCACAACCTTTATATCAGATCCCCAGTACTTGGGTTTCCACACCTGTGGTAGGACCAAGTGTTTCAGCAAACATGCCAGTCATGGGTACCATGACTGCACCGTCCACATCAGCTTCGGCTGGTTTCAACAACTTTGTAGGCCCTAACTTGAATCAGGGTAGCATGCCTGCAAATAATGTTCCTTTTTCCTTATTCTCAGGGGGAGGGGGCAACTTTTTCAACCAACAATATGGCGGGGCTAACACCCAGCCACAATGGACGAACCAACAAAGCACTAATCCGCTCTCGTACGGGTGGGGAAATTTTAATAATTCTTTCTCACAACAACAACAACTGGCAGGGGGCAACCCCTACCAACAAATACCTGGGGGTAACCCCTACCAACAGTTAACTGGGGGTAACCCCTATCAACAGTTGGTAGGTGGAAACTCCTACCAACACATGGCCGGGGGCAACCCTTATCACCAAATGGCTGGGGGCAACCCCTACCAACAATTCATGGGACAAACAATGGGTGCTTTCCCTTATCAAGCTTCATCTTACCAGCCTCGTCTACCTTTTCTGGCAACTTTGAATTTGCCAGACCTTTCGAAATTGACAAATGATCCTGTGTGTCATAACTCAGCATGGCCATCAGTTCCCACCAAATTACCTTCGGATATTCCCAAATTCGAAGGCAAAGCTGGTGAAGATCCTGGTGACCATGTCACTACCTTTCACTTGTGGTGTTCTTCAAATTCATTGAACGAAGATTCCATCAGATTGAGATTGTTTCAAAGGACCTTAACTGGTCCCACGGCCAAATGGTACATTGAGTTACCTGCGGCTACTTTCTCTAGTTTTGGGGATCTGGCAACCGTCTTTTTGAACCATTTCCAACTTCCTGTTCGGTATGATGCCGGAACAGAACTTTTGTCTACTTTTAGACAAAACAAAGCCACTCACCTATCTGACCACATTCAGGAGTGGCGAAGACGGAAGAGGCTCATAAAGGCCAATATCCCTCCAGAGTTCCTGCTCGAGTGGTACTTGAAATCACTCCTTCCTTATATTTCTAAGGAAGTAGCGACATCTGGAGTCTCCAATGAAGAAGAAGCCATCTTAAGGACTCAACAGTTAGACCTTGTATACGCACAATCTGGTTTACTGTACGAGATTATACCGGACGCACCGAGATCAAACACTGATCTAAGTAGACCCAAACCTGGACCACATGCTGACGGCATAGTGGGTTCGGTTAACTCTGCAGCTTTCGAAGCACTGACCAAACAGGTCCAAGCCTTAACTGTCAAAAATTCGACTGCAGACATTGCTTCCGTCACAACCTCTCCTTCTACTTCTGAATCTGTTAATCAAGTTCAGAACAATCAAAAGGGCCCTCGGCAGCCCAACAACAAAAAGAAGGGCAAGAAAGGAGAGGGGAACCAACAAAAGCCCAAAAAAGATAATGCCGAAGAGGGTAATAAAGAAGAGAAGAAGGTTAGGTTCCCTTGTAAACTTTGCAAACAAAACCACCTTACTCACCAATGCCTTCTACTAGAAGAATCCCAGAAGCTCTTGAGAGAGAAGAAGCCTGCCGTCTTGAAAGATCCATTTCCCAAAGGGAAAGGCTCCACTTCTGGCACCTCCAAAACTGGGGGCACTTCACACGCTTCGGTTGATCAAACATTCATAAATATGGTCAACTCAGATGCACTTTTGCAAACCAGAGCTAAGAACTATACCCCGGAAACGCAGAGAAAGGATAAGGAGATTGCTGAATCCTCCACTCCACTCCACATACCTGTGGACCCAATGCCTAAGATTCCGAAAGGTGTCTTAAAGAGGGCATCGCACAATCCCAACACACGGGCTGCTTCCAATTACAATGTAGTTGAAGATCTAGCCCAAACTCCGTGTGCCATGTCTACCTTAGAAGTCTTGCAGAGTTGTCCTTTGCAACGAAATGCACTTCTGGCAGCTATTGGGAGTATGGAGTCCTCCAACATGTCTGCGCAATTTGATATGACTAATGTCAAATACCGGTTGCCATATCACGTTGCCCTCCAGATTGAAGTCGTTCATGGTCCATTGACCATAAGACGAGCTGTAGTAGATGAGGGAGCGTCGACTTGCGTAATGTCTATTTCCTGCTGGAAAGCTCTAGGTTCTCCTGAGTTAGTCCCTTCCAACACAATGCTTACTGCATTTGATGGAAGAACTTTCCGTCCGCATGGAGTTCTGCCATCATTTAATGTCACTTTGGCCGGTAAGACAGTTGCTGTTGAGATTGAGGTTCTGGACGCTCCGCTCGATTACAACATGTTATTGGGTAGGAGTTGGACTTATGCCATGCAAGCTATAGCATCGGCAGTTTTTCGAGTGGTCATGTTCCCATTTGAAGGGAAGATCGTTAAAGTCGATCAACTTTCTTTCACTCAAGGAAAACACCAGACTTCTACGGAAACCACGATTCCTTTGGTTGATCAAACTGCCCCGGTTATCGAGAGTTTAGGAGCAGGACTGTTTGGATCATTGATTGGCACTTTTGACCTACCCGCTCCTACTTTATTTGTTGGTACGGACGGATGTTCATCGTCTAAAAATTCTATGATTAATTCAACAACTCATTTCGAGTTTCTCTCAGCTAATCTAAACTCTTCCGTGCCTACCCCTGTTGTAGAAGTTACCCATTTGGAATCTCATCACACTACAACAGGACATTTGGGGACTCAATCGGTGTCTGTTGAGTCAAATATAGATTGTTCCACTTCTCAGATACCTAACCCGATTCATTCTCTCAACAGTTCAGGAATTACTTTACCTTCTGATGAGGAAATGTTAGAAGCTTTGAATGACCCAGATCATCCTCGCGAACATAGAAATCGCGTGTCATTCTTGTTTCCTTTTTTTCACTTATTAGAGAGAGGTGAATTTTGTTCACCACCCGATGAGAATACTGGTCTTACTCCTTCACAAGTTGCCATTGTTGAAGCAAATAGAGTACACACCTCGTTGGTGAACATTTTTACTAGAGTTAATGGAAACATTTTCTTTGAAACGGGATGTTATCTGGATGAAATAATCCCGTATATTAACCTTTACCGTGACTTCCATAACACCTTTTCCCGATCTCCTGAGGAAGATCCAGGCAGTGACCCTACCTGAAGAAGTACTACGCCTAGGTTCAAGTACTTTTTCTTGTAACATAGCTGTATATTTTTGTATAGTTAGTTTTGTTATGTTCGTTAGGTGATCTGATGTGTGCTTCTCGTTTCATGTACCATATGTCAACCGCACATTTCCTAGGATTTGCTGATGGCGCCAGTCGCCACACCTGTCAGTTGGCTGCAGCAGCTTGGGTCATTTATTCACCCGCTGACCAACTTGTCTCTTCGGGGGGGGTTTGTTTGGGACCTACCACGAACAATGTGGCTGAATACAGTGCAGTTATAGAACTTCTCCGAGATGCCCTCAGTCATGGCATTTCATACTTGGAGGTAAGGCTTGACTCACAACTAATTGTATTTCAGTTAACAGGTGTCTATCGGATCAGAGATCCAGGATTGCTACGACAGTTTCTACGAGTTAGATTATTGGAAAGACATTTTCATTCTATCAGATATGAACACATTCCAAGAAATTTAAACAATTTAGCTGATTCATTAGCAAACTATGTGTTAGACTGGCATTTGCATCATACATTGTAAACAACATTCCACACATAAAATTTAAAACACATTCACATGTAAATAACCGATACTGTATATATAACTGATACCGTATCAAAAAATATAAGTTCCGAGTCATGAGTCTCCTAAGTCAAGTCATAAAAGTACAAAAGTTGGGAATGGTAGCCTCAAAAATATATACATATAATGTTTTTCTTCTCCTATGGAGAAGGAGGAACCTCCTCATCATCTACCGCATTACGGTAGCATATCACTAGTCTAGCAACTCTCCGCAGTAATCTAAGCCATGCTGGGGGCACCCCAACAACATCTTCCTGCATGTCAATAGGTATCTGGTCCATGCGGCATGCAGGAATCTCATGAGTCAGCCGACTCATTTTCCTCTCCAGGGTTCCCAGCATAGCTTCTGCTGCGGTGATATCAGCTGGCCTCACATAGATAGTAGGATGGCCCTCGGGACGAACAGGCCCAACATCTGCATTGGACACTTGATTAAGAACTCCAAAACTCATTTCATAAAAATCAAATATTTGAAAAGTTTGAAAAAATTAAATAAATTCTCAAAAAGTAAACATACCAATATCTCCCCAGGCTCCACCTGGCGGAAGCACCAGCTCTGGGTCGTTACGAAAATCCAGTCCAGCATAGGGAAACTGCTCAAAAGCGGGAACTTGCCTCTCCCACCACCCCCAGAAGTCATCTGTATGGTAACAATAGTGACTCTCCCCACCACCCTGGCGGAGAAAAATGTCACCCCAACGGCCTAGTCTGGGCTCACGGGGGTTAACCTGTGGTAATGGCATTCCCAAACTAATAGCAGGCATTCTCTCTCGAAGAAGGTACACAAGATACTCCCGTACCCGAAATTCTTCATTGTACCAGATTTGCAACTCGTTAATTGATACTTCATGTTTGCCAACAAGCTAGTACTCCAATCATAAACATGCCCATGCAAGCACTGTACACCGACATGCATTGAGTGCCTAGAAGCCAAGTGTTGTGATGCACTACCGGATACCCGGTTGATCATGCTCACTATCACTTTCAGCGGGAGACCATCAATAGTTGAAATCAAGATTTGGCTTCCCGATTTTTCTGCTCCGGCAACACAGTAGGTGTTCACATATTCTTGCACTGATCGTGCACCCAAGCGAGATGTCCCTTTTAGATTGATTACGTCTCCTCTCCTTGAGAGACCGGTAATAAAATATATATCCTCAACGGTAAGCTCAAGAGTTTGCCCCCGGATGATGAAGGTATTAGTATCGACATCCCAATACTGAATCAATCTCCGAAACAGCTTGTTTAGTGCCCGCATGTTTACGGTTCGATAAAATTTCAACAAACCGCATCTACGGAGTGCATGGAGGGTAGCCGGGTCTTGCATAGCTAGTCTATCCATGTCTTCATGCTCCCTTTCCCTCCATTGTAATACCATTCTGCACAAAAACCCCAAAAATTTTGAGTCTCGGCGCTTTAATTTGGCTTTGCAAGTATGTACGCTACTGTGTATACTACACAGTAGCGTGTAGGCGCTACTCTGTTTGAGCAAAGTAGCGCCCATTGCCTTCGTACGCTACTGTTATGTATATACAGTAGCGCTCGCGCATAAAACCTTATGAGCATTGCGTTTCGGGCCATTTTTCCTCAAAATTTTAAAAATAAACCATTGAAATGCAAGTTTGGTTGATTTCTACTTACTTGGTGGAAGCAGTTTGGCGATTGGATGCTCCGTTCGATCACAAAGGAGATTTGAAATTCGTGAAAATGTGCCCAATGTTTGCCCTACAACACAAAATGCAAATTGATTTGTTAACATTGAAATTATATATATAATTGGATTTTAATTTTTACCTATAATTTTTAATTTTCCATAGTTTCAAACATTTTCAAAAACCCTAATTAATCAATTGAAACACAAAATAAGGTATAAAACTGATCCAAGTTCAATTTTCACTCAATTGTTGTCGAATTCGTCTCCTGAGCTCAAATTTCTTAACGATAAATCTTGTCAGTTAGCTAAACATTTCAAATCCATATATTATTTAAGATTTTTGCGTCATCGACTAATATTTTGTTGAAAACCTAGTTTTTGGCAGGACATGAAGTTACGATCCCGGAAGCTGACCTTTAAGTCATTTTAAGCTCTTGTTTGGACTATTTAAACCTAAACAAGATTGCCGAGCAGACTTGTCCTCTTCGAGCTCGTTAAAGTATCCGAAGGCTCATCCACTCAGGTATAGAATTACCCCTTTTCCGGGCCTCAGTGGATTAACTACGGAAAAGGTATACTCTAGGTATACGTCAGTATGCGCTAGAAGAGTTCTCCTTTCATTGTTTTATACTTTTTTGGGGGAGGAGACTAAATATACGAAAAAGGACCTTCCGGAGTCTCTCTTTAGGGTTTTCAGACTCTCTAAATATGAAAATACCAAGCGAGCACAGACCAATCCGGGCTCGATATAAAATCCACGGATAGGTGAAAAGAGGATTGTTTAAGTTTTTCAGACTCTATAAACAGGAAAACACCGGCGAGCATTAATCTGCTTGGGCTCGATACTAAAATCCACGAGCAGATATATGGAGTTATTGTTTAAGTTTTTCAGACTCCTTAAAATTGAAAACACCGGCGAGCAAGAACAGATCTCGGCTCGATACTAAAATCCAGAGATCAGTACATATAGAGTAATTTTCTATCTCTTCTTCGAACTCTTTAAATTATGAAGAAGGTACTGAGTCTTCCTCCCATGGGCTCATTAAACTATTTACATGGTTGGACCTATTGAGTTTTCATTCTTTCTTGGACTCATTAAATCCACAAGAAGGGTATTCTTTTATCTAAAAAGAATAAGGAACGGGAAAACACATCATATCTTCATTGTTAAAGGCAGTATCAGTCAAGTCCTATCCTTGCACACAACACCTACTTGAGTCTATCTTGTCGGTTGGGTTTAGTTTTTGGCCTTAGGGTGAACCTTTCCTTCGAGTTATTTACTCCCCGGTTGGTTATTCTTCCAACCATATGGAGGGTCTGCTAATGTCTCTTACATTTCAGACTTATTTACCCCATTAGGTCAGAAACTGCCTGAGTCACTTTGTGTCGTGCTCAATGTTCAAGGATATACCCTGTGTCGGCCATTCTGCAGTTTACCTTGACCTCATGTGTCGGCCTTCCTAGTGTCAGTCTTGTTACATATCATTTCATATCAGCTCTTACCAGTTGAGTGTTCCTCGAGTTGGATGATGGAGGATGCCTTAAGGCCTCCCTTCCAACGGACTTCTTCCCATCGACATCAAATCATTATTCTGGGATTGAAGTTTAGAGTTTCGGTTAGTACCTTGGAGATTGTAGTCACCAGTGGCAATTTTCCTCGCTGTTGAATGATGAGAATACATCAATGTCTCTTCTTCGACAGGATTCCCAAGTGTTCGACTCCAAGTCCATCTATTCACATTTGGCGAATCGTACTTGGTACCTTGGACTCCATCATCATTATCGATGGAAGTCCTCGCGTTTGTTAACGGTATACATCAATGACCGGTAATCAGACGATGCCCTCCATGTTTGACTGTCAACTCATCTATTCACATGGTTCGGGTTTGTACCTAGGGTCGTTATGGGATGAAGACCTTGGGATTTGGATGACATAACCCCATTTTGTTATCACCCAAGTTGCGCAAGACTGAGCCTCACTTCTATACGGCTCTCCATGAGACATAGATCCAGTGTGTTGTTATGGCTATGATCTCTTAGTTTGACATGGATCCACGCTTGTATTTCAAGTGGCCATGCTTTTATATACATCTCCTTGTTATGTATCGGAGATCATGTTGTGTCACCCTACACATCTATAAGATGTCAACAATGTAATTGCTCGCTGACCTTGATTTTTGTTGCAGGTTTCTTGCGACTTTTTCTGCGGTTCTGTGCTCTCTCTCTGGCTTTGGATTATAATGTATTTCGGCCATCGTTTCTCTCTGATCTCACACATTAGGGGGCATCTGTTATAGGTCAAACTTGCACCTCTCCGTCCGTGATCACCCTGAGCTGCTGATCACACAAAAAGACAACTTGGATGGAGGAACATGTTGACCTTGGATGTTATGACAACTCATCCCATTTCCTGAAAATACTGGAAAACATACAAAAATATCATTTTGAGGTATGACCGCTACTCTACTTAAAGAGACTAGCGCCCATACGCGACTCCAGTGCATAATAGTAGCGCCCATATCAATATATACGCTACTCCTTCTTATCAAAGTAGCGCTCGGAATTTAAAACTAAATGAGTGCTATTTATCAAACAATAGGGTAGCGCTCTATACGCTACTCTACTGTGTAATAGTCGCGTATATCTTAAAAATGATTAAAAAATATATTAATCCATCGAAGAGGATTAGTTGAAGTCAGTTTCTTAACTTCCCCAACCTCCTCATCGACTTGAACTGCTTCCTTAAACCTATAAATTCCCAGAAGGCTAAAGGAGCAAGGTTAGAAGAAATTATGAATGCAAATGATTACTAAAGAATGAGAGGATGAGTTAATGGAGAAACTTTAAGACATTGGAGAAACTGTTACAGAAGACATTCAGACCAGAGTAGAGCCAGAGCCCAGGATCTAGTTGCAGGAGCCTGCTTCATTGTCAGGTATATTTGTACTGCATACTATTTTGACAAATAAAGGTTGAAGTGTTTCCTTGTTCCAATCCGAAGGTGTTATAAAATGGCATTTTGAGTTGGATTTATTTTGGTCAATACTGGATATTAAACATAATCTTTGTTTATTTTTATGATTTATATGTTGCCCAAAGTATTTGAGGAAGGTATTGTTGTTGCAGGTTTGCTGAAAGAAAGTAGATTTGGGAGCTGGACACAAGACTGGGTCAAGGCTAGGATCAGACTCCAGTAAAAGGTATGTTCTCTAAATCTGTAATCTATTTCTTTTGTAAACACCTCTGTAATGACATAAATGCATTTACCTGTCACCCCAACCAAGTTGATAGTTTAGTTTCCTGACTATAGGGTAGAAATATCTGCCAACAATGCTGACTGGGCCGACCCCCACTAGGTTGGTCTAATAACCCTTTGACCCACATGGCCTACGCCCAATAGGGTGGTCTAATAACCCTTTGACCCACATGACTTATACAGGGATGACCCCAACAAGGTGGTCTAATAACCCATCAAGTATAAGTTACGACACTTATAATATAAATGACGACACTTCCATATAGAGGAATAATAACATCTCTATAGGAATACAATATACATATATGTGAAATACATTCTGAAGTTACATATACATCAACAGGGGGAGAGTATTGCTCCAAGAAATTTGATATTTGTTGTACATAGAAAGGAATAAAGAACCGGAAGACTAATCCATATACTCCACAAAAAAATCATGTGGATGAGCAAATGAGTTACAGAATCATGGAATGTCTAGAATCATGGAATGTCCAAGAAGCATGCTTAACATATTTGGGTTGGATAACGGATTTTCGCTAGAGGTTGATCATACAACTACTTATTTGATAAATGAATCACCTACATATATGTTGGATGTAAAAATTATAGAATATTTTTGGTGTGGTAAGCCAATTGACTATTCTCATTTGTGTATCTCTGGTTGGGATGCATTTTCCCATGTGCCTAAATAAAATAATTCCAAGCTTGACCCAAAGTCAAGGAAATGTGTTTTTCTTGGTTATGATAATACAATAAAGGGGTATGAATATGGGAGCATACTAATCACAAGGTAATTGTTATCCTATATGTTATTTTTAATTAAAAATCCATGCAAAGGAAGGAGGTATAACAACCACCTGAGACTGTAATGATTGAAGTAGAAATGCGTGAAGATAAAAATGAAGATTTTGATCAACATGAAAGAAACATGTTCAGTAGCCACAACTCAAAATTTCTACACATCCCAAGAGGTTCCCAGAAAGGTATTCTCTTGGATTTTAGTATTATTTTTCTTTGTTAATTGATGATGGTGAATCTAGTTCATTTCAGGAAGTTAGAGAATCTAAGAATGAAGATAAATGGAGAAAATGCATGGACAAAGAAATGAAATAACTAAACAAGAATGAAACATGGGAACATGCGTATATACCACTAGGAAGAAAGGTTGTTGGAAACAAGTGAGTGTGTAAAGTAAGGAAAAACAATTATGGGTTGTTGGAATGTTACAAAGCTCGCTTGGTGGAAAAATGTTACGTGCAAAAGTGAGGTATAGATTTTAATGCAATATTCTCTCCAGTTGTGAAGCTAACTACTGTAAGAGTTTTACTTGCACTTGTAGCATCATAGAATTTAGAGTTGCAGCTACTAGATGTAAAAATTGCTTTCATGCGTGGTGATCTTAAGGAAAACATTTATATGGATCCTCCTAAAGGATATAAAGAAAGAGGCAACACACATTTGGTTTGTAGACTCAAGAACTCTTTGTATAGATTCAAATATGCATCAAGGATGTGGTAGATAAAATTTGACACCTTCATGAAGAGTTAACATTTCAGTAGAAGTGAATTTAACCATTGTGCATATTATAAGAGATTTGATGATGGAAATTTTATTATCTTGTTGTTATATGTTGATTATATGGGGGTTTCTAGACCCAACATGAATAAAATCATTGATGTTAAGGCTCAATTAGTTACGATATTTTAAATGAATGATTTAGGAGAAAAAAAAATCTAATTTTAGGGATGAAGATACATAAGGAAATAATAGTTAAGAAGATATTGATAAGTCAAAGGTCATATATAGAAAATATTTGGTAATTTTTCAATAGTAGAACGAAAAACTAGTTAGCAACCCACTTCTTGCACACTTCAAGGTTTCTTCCGAACATTGTCCTAGCATCAAAGAAAAGAATCCAAGCATGTCTTGTGTACCATATTGATCAATTTTAGGTAGCCTCATGTTCACCATGGTGATCACAATTTCAGATATTTCCCAAGAAGTGGGAGTTGTTAGCCAGTTTATGCAAAATAGTGGTAAGGAGCAATGGGATATTGTGAAGTGGGTACTCAAATATTTAAGGGGCACTTTATATGATTCCATTTGCTATAGATCGAAAAATTTACAAAATAAAGGTTTTGTAGGTTTTAATTTTGGTTGATACATAGATGGATGAAATTCTACTATAGGATATATTTTCACTAGACTTGCTGGTTGAGTTTTAAGATGGACATCTAAGTTGTAGCTAGCGGTTTTCTTATCAATCATTGAAGAATAATATGTGGTAGTAATTAATGCCAGTAAAGAGACAGTATGTCTAGAGCGATCAATGGTTGAATTCAATATGATGCAAGAGAATATTGTTTTGCATTGTGATAGTGAAGAACTCAACATCTCATGATCGCACAAAAAATTATCGATATACCATTTCATAAGGAGAGTTGGAAAAGGTAGGATTTTGTTGGAGAAAATTGATACTAATGATAATATTGGAGACATGCTTAAAAATACAGTCAAAAGAAAGAAGTTTGAGTGGTGAAAAACCTCTCTAGGATTGTTAAAAATGCGATGAAGGTAGCATTTGGCAATGGCACACAAGTAAAAACACAGGCAATGAACTTCCTTTATACCGATTTCAAGTGGGAGAATGTTAGGAGGTGAATTCAATATACAAATCTATGTAATTTTCTTATATAATGGTACATGAATATCTCCTCATGCAATTTGTATTCCCCAAACACACCATGGGATCATAAGGGGGTTATATAGGACCCTCCCTCCCAAGGATGCAGGGGTGGAGCTGATGAGGATACAAATTCTAGACCCTTATAGTGTATTTCAATTCCTTCTGAAACCCTCATATGTATTATATAAAAGGGTCAAAGTGACCCCTAGCATTGTATCACAAGCAAATAAATCACTATAAGTTTTTTACCGAGTAATAATAAAATATTGAAGCTATCATTTCCACGTGGTTTTACTTGCACACAATAAGGTTTCAATGTAAATATCATGTTCTATTGTTATTCTTGTTTGTTTGTTTTTTTGTATTTTTCTAACAATGCTAAGTATGATTTTTTCTAGGCACCTTCATAAATATGGAAAAATTTTAAGTATTATTTTTAGAATAAAATACATTAAAAAGATAATATAAAACCAAAAGTGTGAAAAGAGGATTAAATGATGAATTCACTGGCATCAAATTTGCCACCTAAGCTAGAATAGATGAAGGGGTTTGAACTCATGGAATTTGTAGTTACATAAAACCTTGTAGAAAGGGGGGGATTTTTTTTGCTTTTAGTGCCTTGATCAATAATTATAGGGAAATCAAGAATTATACCTTGATCAATTTTTTCTAAAATCTTGATTGTAGGATTATGATATAATTTTAAAGGATCTCAATTGAGAATTTATTAGACCCTTGATTGACGACTTGGGTTATTGAAATGATCAATGTAGGTTTTGATATTGTTGGAAGATTGTCATTGATGTCAAAGAAATTGGGACTTCCGCCACTATGACAATTTAGGTAAGTCGTCCATACTAAAGCAAGTGGGACCTTCACCAACATGTTAAGGTCACTATGCCATAAAAAAAGGAGAAGTACAGCTAATTTGATAAGCTAAGCTTACCATACAATATTTTGTCTTCCTAAGAAGTAACTCAAGTATTTTATAAATAGATGAGGAGATCAATATATTGAGTTATCCATCCAAGTAAGTATTGAAGTATGAGTACTATGCTGATTTCAAATAAAGGATGAATTCTTGAGGAGGGTGCACATCTGAGTGCACAAATATGAATGCGCAGAGAATTATAAATCATGTGGATGTAGATGTGCACATAATTTGTATTGTGGAATGAAACTGTGTAAGAACATAGTGTAATAAAAATAACAGTAAGAGTGGAACCAATGGAAGTGCACGTAGTCAGTGAGGCAGAGTGAAAATATTTTTGCGCACAGACCTAAAGTCAACAATCAATAATATCTATATCTTAGGGTAGTTGGATGTGGCAAGGAAAGGAGATCAATGTCTCCACTTAGGTTGGTTCCTAAACACTGTGAGTTGGTTCTTCCGCGTAGGATTGGTGTCCTCAAAGGTTGTATCCTGGTTCATCAAGTTAGTACTTTCATAGAATATTGTTGTCCTCACAGGTTGAAGCATGTAGTTTACAAGTTGGTGCTTTCCATTGGGATTCATGTCCCAATCAAAGGAATTTTTGAGTGAGTTGGTGCTCACATAAGCGGATATTTTTGTCTCCCATATTTCTTTGTAAATTCATTTTATACACACACATATATACATACGTTCCTTCAAATATCTGTGCATAGCTTGTTTTCTTGATTTTATTTTTAAATACAATTTGTGCATGATTTAAAAAAGTGAATTATTTGTAAATATGCACATGATACCGATTCACCCCCACTCTTAGTATCATTCAAAATTCCAACAATTGGTATCAAAGCAGGTTGCTTGAGTAACAACTTAACATCTAGAAGGTACATCACTGTGTAGACATGGCTTGTGAGGAGTTTATATGGCTATAGATCCCCTATTCATTGGAACAAACTATTTATTCTAGAGAATGAGAATGGAAGCTTATCTGCAATAACATGGAATTGATATTTGGCAGACAATAGTCTAAGAATACACTCCTTCAAAATGGTCATCAAAATCTACCACCAAGAATAAATTGAAAATGAATAACAAATTGGCAATGGAGGCCATCATGGAAGGATTGGTTGAATGCATGAAAGATAAATTTGAAAAATATGTTTCATCCAAAGAAATTTGGGACAAGATAAAAGGACTTCACAAGACCAAGGAAGCGAGTACATGAAGTAAAAAATCAGAAGAAGAAGATGAGAGCAGTACATTCATCAAGGAAAAATCCATTGAGTATGAAGACAAGGAGACTAGAGAAGAAGAATGGAAGAGTGAATTGATAAGTTCCTTAAACGAGATAAGAAAAATAAGAAGAGAAAATGAAGGGCTCATGGAATAGATGGTACAACTTGAAGAAAAGGCTCAAAAGGAGGAGGCAAAGAGTACCAAGGATTTACTAGTAAATCAATTAAGTAAGAAGGAAGCAATATGTCGAGAACAAGAAGCTAACATTACTACTCTAAGAAAAGATAATATATTGTTGAAGATAAGGTTTCAAGGGTCCCAAGAGGAAGCTCAAGACTTCAATATGAAATTAATATAGATCATAGATGAACAAAAGGAACAACTACTTGAGGCAAAGAAGGCTAAATATGATTTAACAAAACAACTTTTTGAGAAGAATGAAACCTACAAAGAGAAAGCACTTGGGATTATTTCAATAAATCAAGAAATGAAGAAGACAGTCTATCGAAGATCATCACAAGCAAGATTGGTCTTGAAATAATCACATCCTTATTTGTCAAAGTTCATCACATGACAAGATTGGTCCTGGGTTTGATAAAAATCAAGATATTATTAAGGAAGACTTCATATCTTCTGAATAAAATATTAAGTAAGGGATTAGTATGAGAGGAAAGGATAATTCTTCAAAGACCGAAAAAAGAAAATACAGGATGATAGTACAACCAAGAAGACAGCAGTTACACCAGTATGGAAAACCTTTTCATAGTTTCTCATGCAACATAGATGAGAATAAGGCAGTGGAATGTAATTTTATGAAAAACAAAGACAAAATAGTTAATAGACTTATTATATGATGTAAGTTCAATAATATTATACATATTGCAAATTTCTATAACAATGTTGTATGTTACAAGTGTAACATCTTAGGTCACAAAACTCAGAACTGTAAGAATTTACAGAATGTGAACAAATTCTAGAAGAAAAAAACAAGAAAATAACATAGAAGAAGAATCTAAACCAAGTTTATACATTGCTCACATAAGAAAAATTTATGGGAACCAAGAAAAAGAAAACTACAAAAAAGTGTGGAAAAGGATGTCAAAATATCAAGAAGGGAAAATTAGTGAACTCACTCTATGTGTAGAAAATAAAGAAAAGGTTGAAAATCAAACTGAGTCTGCTACATTAGAAATTATGTCGAAGGATTTTGGAACCAAAAGTGTCTATACTTCTTGTACTTCAATACAAGAATAAAATGATTTGTTGCATAAAGAGAGTGTTGCACGAGGTAACAAGAAATTCAAAGACATAAGGAATAGTCATGCAGACATAAGGATCATTTGTTAAAAGGACTACAATAAATCGTGAGCATTAATGACAGGACATGCAATGACAATAATAAAAACGTAGCATCATTAATGACCAATGGAAGAAGTTAGTTAAATGCATTTGGACCAAATCAGGGTAAATCCGACTAATATGGAAGGTAATAAACAAAAGAAGAGAATACAAAGCTTCAAATGAAAGTCCTTAACATAGTACAAGAGGGAGTTACTAGTATTTGCTGAAAATATCAGTTACAAAGAAAACAAAAGCTAGAACCAAAGAAGAGCGATGCCACCCAAGAGGTAGTGCAGAACAAAGAATCCATTAGTGGATCTGCATGAAGAGACTACACAGATACCTGAGTTGTCATCATAAAAGGTGGTAAAGTTCCCCTGTGACTACATTTCACCAATAAATCCCACAACGACAACTGTTAATTTACCCACAATAGAGGACACAAGCGTACCAATAACGGTGATACTAGAGGGAGTGCTCGCTAAAGAAAATCTGCTTGGCCAACTGTACAAATTTTAGTTTGTTGATTATTATATAATCAATGAAGAAAATTTTCATGAGCTAATCAACAAAAACTAATTGAGTAGAAGGAGAGGTTCAAAACCTAATGCACCAGTTATAATGGATGTTCAAACATGGGCATATGGGTTGCAGAAGTCATGGGTTCTAAATATAATGGATATTCCACATTTTGGAAGGATCCTACAAGTAAAAACATGTGCAAAAATGTTGCTATCATGAATACATGGTGGATTCTTGTGGCTAAACATGCCTATATGCATCGATACTTAGTTAATAGAACCGATCAATGGAATTCCTACCACAGAAAAAGATGTGAGTATTCTTCTGGATAGGAAGCAAGAAAATGTCCTTGTGAAAAAGGTAATAGAAAAGTACATAACCCAAAGAGAAATCAGAGGTTTTTTTGTTTCCCACATAAATGATAAAGTTGTGAGATTCATAGCTCAAATTTTTGCATGCAAGTTGTTCTGGAAGAGTCCGTAGGACCAAGCCTCGGTAGAAATCATCATAGCCATAGCTCAATGCATGGAAGGGGTTCAATTAAATTGTTCAACATTTATACTAAATGATTTATTACCAGAATACCAAGAAACACAAGAAAAAGGTACACTTTTTCATTATACCTAGTTTTTAATATGTATTGCTTTAGTAGGATGGAAACAACCAATGAAAGTAAATTCTTTGATAGAAACAAGAAACCCTTCTTAGTTGCAAGGTACACAAATTTGTGGCTTACAAAAAATCATCGTAGAAAAGAAGACAACATTAAGTTCTTTTTGTATGAAGAAAAAATTAGAGTTATCATAAATGAGACACCACATATACACCCAGAAATCATTGATATGTACAAAGAAATTGCAATATTCAAAGTGGGGATGCATCATATCTATGTACAACGCAAAAGGGATCTCCAAAGACAATGGTTACCCACCATGTTATGTTTCTCTAAGGAGTACATTGCGTAGATCGTAAATGATTGGGATCTAGCATGGTGAATTCCCATGACAGAAGAAGAAGTCACAGAATAGGAGAATCCTGTACAACATAACACTTCACCACAGGACAAATCTACAGAAACCGAAAGTGTAGAAATATCTACGGATGCCATAGAAAAAACAACGCAAACAAAGAGAAGAACATGAAAGGAACAAGCGAAGGGGTCATCAAGGAAGAAGAGAAGATCATACAAGCCTAGATTTACACAGGCCTTGATATAAGATGACAAGTACCAAATTGGAATGGAAGTAAAAAATGTCACATAGGATCTTATGGAGAAGGTAGCAAAAAAGGAGGAAATGGAAGATCTTTGCGACAAAATAAGAAGAGATTCTCATAAAAGTTGAAGAAGAGTTCACAACTATGAAAGAGATGATAATGAGGAATAAGAAAGAAGAATTTCAAAGCACAGCACAAACACCCTTAGAAACACATCCAAACAGTGTGAAGGAACAGACAATTGCATAGATGAAAGACACAATAGAATCACAACAAGGATTCAAGTTTCCAGATGAAGCACTGGTGTTTCCCACTTAGGAGATGCAGGAATCAGAATTTGCAATAAGTCCATGGAAATGATCATGTCACATTTACCTATGGATGACCTACATACATTGCATGCATCTGTTGGGAAGGAAATTCAAAAATCACATGAAGCAGTCTAAGCATATTGGTACAAAGGATTCAATGAGATAAAATCGTTGCAGGAGGAAACTTCCCAAAATATAGAGTAGTTGATAAAGGAGGTAGAGGAAATGCAACAGAAAAAATTCAGATTGCAAAAGGACGTATGCGAGATACTCCCAGATGTACAAATAGAAAATGATGCTCCTATAGAAGAAAAGATAACCAAGATAAGCATATTTAATCAAAGTATTAACGTTAATATTGAGGAGCTCACAACAAAGCAACAACCAGGGACACCACCAGAGGTTAGAGTTGAGAGAGAAAACAAATACAAAAGAATTAATATTTCCATAGGAAATATTAGGACTTTGGAATTAAAGTGCGAAAAGATACATAAAAAAAGTGTGTAGTTGTGGGGGGAGTTAATTGCTGATGAGAAGCTCAAGGAAGTGGATCAGAAGCTACAAATTGTGCAAAAGTTAGAGAATAATCTACACGATAACTTGACCATACTACCAACTACTGAAAAAATGGTCGAATATAGAAAACATAAGCAGGAAGTCAATAGGATCATGGATGAATGCCAGAAAATAGCCAACAAGATTGAACCACTAAAAGATGAAATATTTTATATCATATAACAATTTGCACAGATACTGGGGGAAGTAAGAGAAGTTGTCGAAGGAAACATAGAAACCCTAAAATTGTGTGCCAGTGAGCATGTAGAAGAAGCAATACAAGAAAGGAAGCACAAATGAAGGAGAAAGTTGCAACAACGCAGACAACCCTACAAATGTTGACAACAATGCTGCAGCTAAAACATAAAAAAGAAAATATTGTTCTATGATATTTTCTAAAATGAGTGTATTGCACAGAATGGAATCTAGAGTGAAGCACAAATCTAGGGGGAGAAAATTGCATATACTACGCAGGAATAAGCTTCAATTTTTACTTCAAAGTTTTTGGTCACCGAGAATATAGATCCCCTTGGCATTGATGTCAAAGGGGGAGAAAGATGTAAGAGCATAAAATCTAAATTTTGATAGGGGGAGTACAGTTTTGATACATAGATCACATTTAGGGGGAGCTTAGTTTCTACAAAGTGGTGACATCAATGGAAAAGGGGGGTATTGTTAGAAGATTTCCATTGATGTCAAAGCAAGTGTGACTTCCACCACTATGATGATTTGGATAAGTCATCAATACTAAATCAAGTGGGACCTCTGCCATCATGTTACGGTCCCTATGCCATAAAACAAGGAGAAGTACAACTAATATGATGAGCTGACCTTACCATACAATATTTTGTCACCCTAAGAAGTAACTCAACTCTTGTATAAATACATGAGGAGATCAATATATTGAGGTATCCATCCAAGTAATTATTGAATTTTGATTAGTATGATGATTTCATATAAAGGATGAATTCTTGGGGAGTGCACACGTCTAAGTGCGCAGTAAATGCGCAAATATGAGTGCACAGAGAATGATGAAGAATATGGATGTAGATGCGCACATAATCTATATTGTGGAATGAAAATGTGGAAGAATAAAGTGTAAGAAAAATAGCAATCAAATTTGAACCAATGGAAGTGCATGCAGTCAATGAAGCAGAGTGAAAACATTTGCGCCCATAGACCTGAAGTCGACAATTAGTAGTATCTATATATCAGGGTAGTTGGACGGAGAAAGGAAAGGATATAAATTCCTCCACATAGATTGGTGTATGAACACTATGATTTGGTGCTTGCACAGAGGATTGGTGTCCTCATAGGTTGGATCCTGGTTCAACAAGTTGGTGCTTGTGTCGAGGATTAGTGTCCCAATCAGAGGAATTTCTGAGCAAGTCAGTGTTCACATCAGTGGAGATTGGGGTATCCCATATTTCTCTATAAATTTATTCTCCTCTCTCTCTCTCTCTCTATATATATATATATATATATAAGTTTCTTCAAATATCTATGCACAGTTTGTTTCTTGATGTGTATTTTAAATACCAATTGGTGCATGATTTAAAAAAGTGAATTATTTGTGGATATGTGCATGATACCGATTCACCCCCGCTCTCAGTATCACTGAAAATTCCAACAATATTGTTGGAAATTTCAATGATACTGAGAGGGGGATGAATCAATATCATGAGCAGATTTACAACTAATTCATTTTTTAAAATATGCACAAATTTATATCAATAAAAACCAAACTATGTGCATATATTTGAAGAAACTTTTAAATGTTTGTATGAAATATGAATATACAAATATTCCATAATGCATATTTGATATTTTATTACATTCAGAATTACAAGGAGCCTCACAGGCTAGGAAAATATCACACACTGAGAGAGAATGAGTGCAAGAAGTATGGAAGTGAATGTAACTATGTTTTGAAACTGATATCTGACTGTCAACAAGTCTGATAAATGATATGAATGGTTCACTGGTCTTCTTGGAGTGTCTTGGGTGCATTCACTGAGCCATCTTTCTTCTACTAGGAGATATCCAAAACTATCTCCAATGGTACTGAATGCGCAAAAGAAGTAGAGAAGTGAATGTAAATCAGATATGAAGCTGATATATGACTATCAACAAGTATGATAACTGATATGAAGGCTTCACTAATCTTCCTGGAGTGTCCTGGGCGCATTCACTGAGCTATCTTCCTTGTACTGGGTGATCTCCTCCCAAACTAACTCCGATGACATTGGAATTGTAGAATCCTTCTCTAGATGCTTATGAATCTTCAACAATGGAATGATATGGATCTGAATATTAGTAATCCATAGCTCTGGATCTGATCATTAACTGGATGGCACATTAAAGGACTTGGGGCTCATCTCCCATGAAAAGGGCTAAGGTACATCTCACAAGTGTGCCTTCCTTTGAAATTCATGTGAAATTCATTCGGCTCTCATGTTCATGCTCTACCATTCCTAGCTCTTTGTTTGGATTTTACCTAGTATCCCTCATGGATTGATTGAGATGCAATGGCCATAATCACAGAGCTGATGTAGCTCATTCTTACGTTGGATCCAACTTTGGAGAACACACGCTCATTATTTGGTCCCCCCACTACTCTTCAGGAACAAAATAGGGAAGACTGGGAAAAAATTCTATTGCGACTATAACTAAACCAGAGCCAGAAGTTTGGAGTTGCAAGGTCAAATGGATTGATGGTACTAGAAATTCTATGGGATTTGGAGAATAAATGGCACATGACACAATCAACTAGGACACTGTGCATGTAGGAAACAACCTGGGTGAGACATCCAACCTTAGCGATGGAATTAATGGCATTGGTATAACTGAAATATCCTTCAACGATGGTAGTTCAGGGGAGGCCCTCTTCAATTTGGTTTTCAATAACCACATGTATATGGAAGATATCAACTTCATAATGGAACAATAGAATAAGAAAATTTATCTGCTAATTTCCGTGTTCGGCCACCCTGATATATTGGGTTGGATGACGAATTGGTCAACATAGGAAGTAGATCTCTTTGTTGAACCCATCCTTCTCCCTAAAAATACTATGGAGGATCCTCAGGTTGGTGAATTTCAGTGCTTGGATTAATCCTAGTTCTCTCTTTTTGGCTAAATTTTGCTGCTTCTTCTATCATTATGATACTACATAGGAAATATAGTATAGTTAATATATTCTTTTAGCAATAAACATAATAGTTTAAAAAATCCCAATCTGGTCACTTTCAGGGACTTGAAAATTTTAAACATGTAATTATGATATCAAGTTGGATCCATCATAAACTGATCTCGCTTCTTGAATTTCAGATGCACATGTACCATCGTCACTTTTTTTAAGTAATATAATGTTCACTAGATTACCAAAAAAATAATGTCTCATTTTTATGAATGGACACATAAACAGACTTATATTAAACAACTAAGCACAACTATCCTTACAAAACATTACATTCATCAAAATTATGAAAGTTTCTTGCAATATACATCCCATATTATTCTCGACTATATACTAAATTTTCCAAATTATTTTTTCATCTATTTCTATAGCATGGGTACTTTATACTTTGACGTTTACACTCCTTGCATCTATATATAAGACATTGCGAACTAGGAGATCTCGAGCAACTTGGTGACAAATATGGCGTTGATCATCGTGAGATAGACGAGGATCAAATTTATAAGTGCGTAACTAAATGAGAGTGTCCCCATACCAAGGATCATTGGAGGAAATGGTGAACATATGCTCATATGGTAGATTATCACTGAGAGGAAGATCTGTTGCACTGGTAGGAAGGCCTGAAATCAATTTCGTCTAGGTAAACAAAGCTTTCTTACTCTTGGAAGTACCAAACTTGAGGTCGTATTACTGAAGGATGACAATTAAATGGATTACCTTTCCATTGAGGACACACCTACTGAAGAGGTACATCATCATGGGTTTCAAATTAGTTATAAGTTTGGTCTTGCGGGTGAGGCCAGCACTACCCACGTTGGACCCAATTTATAAGTCGGCGAGTATTGTACCTGATTGATTAGCCAGTGAGTATTGTACCTGACCTCTTGATCAACCAACAAACGAGTGCACCTAGATTTAACCCGACAGCATTACCATCATGTTTGGTTGGACACACAGGTAATGACCTCACACCTCAGATTGTACACTTCTCAGGTTGGACCTCAATTAGACCCAATGCAGTACTAAGAGTTGACCCAATCAATTATCCAGGGAGTTAGGACGTAATTGCAGCACTACACGGATTGATCCCGTAGCCAACGAGTTAGTCTATTTCTATAAACCTCCTCAACATAGCCGCTAGAGGTAACATGAATACTTTTGCTGCTGGAGGGAAAAATAGAATCACTTTACATAAATAATGCTTAAATTCCAAGGTATACCGGGCGAGATATCATTAACCACCATTAACGAGCTGCCTAGAAACTATACTATGTACATTATTCCACACCGAAAGACTCTCTCCTAAATATGCCTTTACCCTGTCGGAGACCTACCTTTACTTCCCTTAATAAAATGGACTTTTTCCCTAGTCGAAAACCTACCTTCCTGGTTGGGAAATTTGATTTCAGGTTAGAAGAACAGTGAAAAGGCAGATTAATTCAAGTAAATATAACTTCTCCCAAAATGAGCCTATTTTCATCGCCGCCAAAAGTGTCAAGTTCCCCTATTAGCATCACTACCAAAATTGTCCTTAAAAATACATTTTATATATCAACTTGTCCATTTATCCTCATAACACTGCTGACAACCACGATTTAACCATAACTTTGTACCCTGAATACTCTAAACATAAAATTGTATGTCACCTACCCAAATTTCTGAAAATTATTATTTTATTTACGAAATACTTTATGTTAAATTTAATTACAAATTTTTGTAATTATGATCAGTTTTGGATAAAGGATGAATGTAATTACTGAATATTATTATTTAAATAAATTAATTAGGAGACAAACACCCAAGAGGACAATTAAATGAGTGTTCATTGACCCACTAGGAGGAATGGAAGCTGTTGGAAGGTATGGGACAGATGGCAGCATTTGCATCACCCCACTAGCTGTTGGTTGTGGGACAACTACCCCTAAAAATGTGGCATTATCCCCCAGGTGAAGGGAGTGAGCAGGCAGCACATTTAATGACCCAGTAACATCTGAAAAGTCCTAGGCAGCCTATAAAGGAACATTCGGATTGAGCAGGCAGCTCTTGATCAATATTTTTGCAGAATATTTTCCTCATGTGTATCAGGTGATCACTGAGAGATTCGAATAGGGAGGCTAGTTGTGAAGTGCAATCTTGAGTTTGCATATTTATGAGAAGAACAAGAGATGCTGGTGTAGGTCTATCGGACTACTAGCTATTGAAGATTAAGAAGTTATTTGCTACTGCAAGAAGAAGCCCTATTTCCTGAGTTTCTTCCTCCTGGTGGTTCAGTGAACAGGCTCGGGGGTCCTAAGACAGTACTAGACTGTTTTCAGGAATTGATTGGGTGGAACAGTCTTCTTGGGTTGTTTGTTTCCCTACAGATTTATCTAGGTTCTTACAAATTTTCTACCTTATCTTAGCTTGTAGAATTGTTCTGTATATTTAGTAATGTTTGTTTCCTGTTTTCAAAACAGAATCTAATTCTAAATTTCTTGAAGTCTGAATGTTAAAGTTTAAATGATTGATAAATCAGTATCTATATTTTTCCCCATGTTGTTTTGTGCATCGTACTCCAATATAGATACACAAATTAAGAATAGATGATAAGATAGGCGATTTTCCGTTTTGATTCGATAGATAAATATAGTAATTCATATGTTTATCAGTTTATGTCCTATAGTTAAAAATTGTAGAAAGTTTTGTATAATATTTAATATATATATTAAATTTTTTTCTTAGTTATATAAAAAAACAAATAATGTTTATTTCCTGTACAGTTGCATTGCATCATTCTTATCACTACTATGTCAATAGGAATAGATAGAAATCATAATTCTATAAATCATATTGTATTCACATTATAATAACATAACAACAAATAAATGAATGTGATCATCATATCAAGACTGTATTTAACAAGTCATCACATCGTTTTCACATTGCACATACATACACCATTTCCATTTCTTACTATATCCATTTACTATAATTTTATAGTACAAACAGAAAATGAAATTATTATAAACATTCTAATGCTTTCAGTCATTTTATCCCATAGATATTTTAAACTGTTAATTTCGATTTCCATACTAAGTATTTATAACAAAATTTTATTAGTTTTCTTTTTCCACTTTTATCGTTTTGGAAAAACTCATTTTACATAGGTTTTGGATCGAGCCAGAGTGCTTTTAAAAGTTCTTTTTCAAGAATCTAATCTCTATTTAAACAAGAAAACACAAACTAGGGTTTGATCGGTTCTTTTCATTACAAACAAATTTAATACCATTTCAACATCATACATTACAGAGTTTCACTAAACAAGTTGCACAGACTCGACTGGTACTTCATACTCCTAGTCTCAATTTGATACATTATTTGTAAACCGTGAAAATCATAATTAGAAGGTGTAGCCCGTTATTTTCTTTTCTTAAGCAAAATAGACCTACCCTATCATTGCACAGACCTGCACTACAGGTTTCATGTTCTTGGAACAACTTCGACAAGCATGAATTATAATATAGAAATCAAACCACTTAAAACCAGACAAAAACAAAGTGTGATCATTTTCCAGAAGGCATAGATTTTATCCATAGGTTAAACGAGCCTCGGATCCAATAATTTTCACACATTAACACATATCCATAGGTGTATGTTCAAACATTTCTCATCCATACATATCCCAGATTCGAGAAGAAGGAATCAACACTTCCAGCAACAAAATTTATATGTTATAAAACGAAATCAATAGGGTTTTTCCTTCATCACTAAAACTCAAAAATCTGAGTGTTACATTCCTTATGGACAATTTTATTTACATTAAAATTAAACATAAGGAACATAAATGAATGTCTGTCGTCTTAAATTTTCACACTAACTTAAAACCCTTTCGAAGGAGTCACCGACAAACGACGCCATGGCAAGACTGTTTTTCTCTCCGTTGGAATCAACCACATCATCAAACAACAAAGGAGCACCTACGAAGGTTTCAAAAGAGCTGGAGCTTACCAGGGATGGAAGATAGTTTTCCCCTTTCCAAACCCTTTACCACATTTTGTCCTTGAACCCTACAACTGACAAAAGAACCACAGCTTAGAAATCGATAGTGGCATTGTTTATAACTTAAACAAAAGAATTGAAAATCCAAATAACAATTTTACTATATCTTCAACAAAGCTTATCTTCATAAACAGAGACCAAGTTCCTTGCCAAACTCCAGAAAGACGATGAGATCTCTACTGCAAACGAGATGAGGAACTTCCATTAAATTATAGTTGCTTATGTCTCATACAAACTCATAACGAGGAGTTTCGAAACCCTCTACACGTTATCAACTCAAACCAAAGTGCCAGAATCATATTACATCGCCATAACCATGGCTTAAAGCTTGTAACTCAAAAACTATCTATGGAACTCGAGGTCGAGACTTCCTATAATTTTTCCAACCCTAAGAAATTTCGGCATCCTGTCGGGCACAGACCGAAACAATAGAAACAATAAACCATATTTCAATTTCTTAAACCAACTCAATGACAGGAGCTAAGGTTACAATCTAACGGTTCAATCTCATCAGAATCAACGTTCATGATCTTGCGAATGAGATTGCATTGGTTTGAACAACCCTTGCACTTAATGCTAAGTCATTTCACATGCAAGGAAATTGCCACGATGGATCACATTGGATCATTTTCACATCCACCTCGGAGAAGTACTAACTCTTAAGCATTAGAAAGTAGTCTCAAATTTCACCATGACAGCGTTATCACCATACGTGGAATGGCATTGATCCTTGTCACCGGGAGTTTCATGTCAAGACTTCAATGAAGGATCGAAGGACAATATCCTGGTAGCTTGACGTTCCTATCACATTAATGAACCAGCACTCGAACCTTGTTACCAATTAATGCATGTCAGTGCATATTCATTCACGATATAGTTTCAAAATATTATTCATGAGTTTAATAACATTATAGTTGCGATTACATAGTAGTTAAAGGACTTAACTTTATATTGTCGACTTAGAAAATCAAGGCATGAGTTTAGCCTTGTATTAAAAAAAAAATTCATATTATTTCGATATGGTAGATTTTTCATAGGACGAACATATTATTGCAATTTCATAACTTTAGAAATATTGCAAACCTATAGTAAGATTAGTTTCCCTTATGAATTAATATATAGGATGTCTATCACAAGAATCATATGGTTAGTAGAATAATCCATTAGTCTATCTTTCCCTTTCAAAAGTCCAATAATGTAGGAGTTTACTTTTTGATTTGGTAACAAGGCCATTGTTTTGTATTAAACCATGCTTAGTCTTAAACTCCATACTTTTACTCTTATTACTTGTTTTGACGGTTAGTAATATAATCATGACACTAATACTTTACAAGTATTTATTATCCTAAGATGATGACGAAGCCGGCTATAACAACAACAAGAACTACAACAACAAGACTTTCAACATGATGACGTAAATAGAGGATGTTGTTTTAAACATTGTGGAGTCGTCAGACAACATCTTAAAATAGTAATTATATCTATAAAACCCATACCTGCACACTTCTGGTGAGTCGCAACAGAATTATAACATTTTATTAATTACGACATTGAATTTGAACTTTACACGTAGCCTTGAAACTTATTACCTGTCGTCTGCACATAGGAAATTCAATATGCTTTAGTGTTGTAGCTAAGTAAGCTCCAGGGTACCTCGTAGGACACCCTTATGCAGCAAAGTCAAACTATCTGTATCTTTGCAAAAAGAAACAATGTCATATCAAATTCCCACTCTATTAGTACTTTTGCTACCATAATTACGACAGTTGTTAATATGTTTAAGTTGTCATTGTTACATTGCTACTAAAAAGATTTAAATTTGGTTTAGTACTAACATCTTTATAATTAATTGCTGTTACAATCAACATTTATTATTCCGCAATGATAAATTATCATAATTAATGTTGTTTTCGAAAATTTTAAATTTTTATGAAAATTCAGGATGTTACATGTGGTATCAGAGCTTAGATTCGAACACTAGGCCTGAAAGAGGTCCAAACACATGCAGCAGAAAATATTATACAGCAGAAAATTGTACTAATTTGAAATTTTAATTATTATGTTATCCAGAAATCATTTTCAGTTATAGGTATGGAGAACTCAACTGAACAATTAGACGATAGATTTTATCCAAACAGTCACAGTTCGGGACAACAATATCTAGCAGAAGGTCACGGTGAACTAAATAACAGTTTGACAGAACTGTTACGTGCCTTTCATGAATTAAAAGCAGAAATCAGACCTGTGAAACAAGACAATGAAAGGATTCGGCAAGCATAGGAGCAATTAAACCAAGTGTTGTTTGAACAGATCCAAACTGAGGAACAAGAGAAAGATAATGAAGATATTTCCAAAGTTGAGGATCTGTCTCATGCTGATAAAAACAAGAAAATGAAAATCATCAAGGTGAACAATAGTTCAACCTCATTGGGAGATGTTATTGAAACATGCAGAAAGAAACATAACTACACCAATGATAGCAGTGAAGGAGATTTCAAACCTAGAAGGAAAAATCAAAAGGATTATGAGCAGATTTCTAGGGAGTTCAAAAAGATTAGATCTCCAACTTTCAATGGAGAAACTGAGAAGGGAGAGACAGTTGAAGCTTGGCTGTCCAGTATGAAGAAATACTTCCAGATTTATAACTATTCAGAGTTTTTGAAGGCAAAAATGGCTATATATAACTTGACCCGAAAGGCGGATATTTGGTGGCAGGACATCAAACGAGTAAAAGGCATCAAGGATAAAGATGTAAGATGGAGTACCTTTAAACAATACTTTAAAAAGAAGTACTTGTCTAAACAGTACTATGAAGAAAAATCCAAAGACTTCTACGATTTGAAGCTGGGAGGTATGAACATGAAGGAAATGAACAGTAAGTTTCTGAACTTACTTAGATATGTACCATACCTCATAGAAGAGAAACCAAAAAGTCAAAGGTACTTGAGCTGTTTACCTTTCAGTATTAAAGACAGAATCGAGTATGACAGTCCTAAAACCTTGGAAGAGGCTATGAGAAAGGCGGTTTTATGTTATGACACAAATCGGAAAAGAGAAGGAATGTCAAATTGGAAAAATCATAAGCCTAACAATTTTGAGCAGAAAAAGAAAAATTTCAGATTCAGTGGAAATTCCAGATTTCAAAGGAAAAATTTTCAGAATTGGAATTATCAAGGAAACAACTCCATAAACAATTCACAGTAGAGTTCTACAGCACCCATAAATGCACCTAATAATGCCAAGACCAGTGAGCCAAAAGCACCTATCAAATGTTTTGAATGCCAAGGTCCTCATTATGCATCAAAATGTCCCTTGAGGAAGTGGAAAGAAAACAACATAACCTCTATAAGGTTGAACCTACGGTGGGAGATGTGGAAAGGGAAATGCCCAGAATCAATGCAGCACTCGACAACAGGCAAGCAGATCATCAAATCTCCATGGTGGAGATTGAAGGTATGATACATGATCATCCTGTTACTGTTTTAATTGACCCAGGTGCTAGTTTAAGTTATATATCACCAGACATTGTGGAAAGTCTTAAACTGAAAACTGAAAACTTGCGTAAATCATGGCTAGTTAGGCTAGCAACTGGAACAAAGAGGAAAGTGTCAGATTTTATAGAAAATTGTGTTTTGTCCATGAATCATTTACAAACACAAATCAAGTTGAACATTCTACCTTTAGGTTCTTATGATATTATAGTTGGGATGGACTGGTTAGAATCCCATCATGTCATCTTGGACTGTTATGGAAAAACTTTTACATGTTTAAATAACGAAGGAAAAACTGTAGAAATAAAAGCCATCCCAAGGAAGGTAACCCTTAGGCGGATTTCAACCATGCAAGTTAAGAGAGGAGTTAGGGAAGGATGCCAAATGTTTGCAGTAAATGTGGTAAATGTTGAGTTTATGGATAAAGAGGACAAACTAAAATTAGAGGACATACATGTCCTAAAGGATTTTAAAGATGTATTTCCTGAGGAGATTCCAGGATTACCACCCAAAAGAGATTTAGATTTTACCATAGAGTTAATACCAGGGGCAATACCAAACTCTAAAGCCCCGTACAGAATGAACATATTGGAGTTAAACAAATTAAAATCATAGTTGAAGGAGCTTATTGACAAGAAGTATATTAGACCCAGTGTGTCTCCTTCGGGAGCACTTGTCATCTTTGTTAAGAAAAAATACATAACCTTAAGACTGTGCATAGATTATCGCCACCTTAATAAGATGACGATCAAGAATAGGTATCCATTGCCATGCATAGATGAACTATTTGATCAACTGTGTGGAGCAACAGTGTTTTCGAAGATTGATCTAAGATCAGGATATCATCAAGTACGGGTTAAAGATGAAGATATTTTCAAGGCAGCTTTCCGAACTCGGTATGGACATTACGAGTTCATAGTCATGCCATTTGGTTTGAATAGTGCCACGGCTGTATTTATGCGTCTGATGAATAATATTCTGCATAAATACTTAGACAAGTTTGTTGTTGTGTTTATAGTTGACATTTTAGTGTACTCAAAAATTAAAGAAGAGCATGATGAACATTTATGGATTATCTTACAAGTACTAAGAGATCATCAACTATACGCCAAGTATAGTAAGTGTGACTTCCACAAAGACAAAATTCAGTATCTAGGACACATAATTTTGGCAGAAGGAATCTTGGTTGACCCCGACAAGATAAGGGCCATTAATGACTGGCTAGTTCCTAAAGATGTGTCGGATGTAAGATCATTTATGGGCATTAAAGGGTATTCCAGAAAGCTTATAGAGAATTTTTCAAAAATTGCCAACTCCATAACTTCCTTGCAGAAGAAAGGGAAGAAATTTGTTTGGGATCAGAAATGTGCTGAGAGTTTTAATAAATTAAAGGAACTATCGACGATAGCACCTATCTTGAGGATAGCTAACCCCAACAAGGATTTTGTAGTTTGTACAGACACATGCAATGACGGACTCGGTGGAGTCCTGACACAGGAAGGACATGCAATGGCTTATGAATCTAGAAAGCTTAAAGTACATGAAAACAACTACTCTACTTATGATTTAGAGCTATTGGCAGTTATTCATGCCTTAAAAATGCGGCGTCACCACCTTATTGGCAGGAATTTACATTATTAATAGATAACATGGGTTTGAAATATTTATTGGATCAGACAAACCTCAACTCTAGACAAGCTAGATGGTTGACGTTCTTAAGTGAGTATGATTTCAAAATTCAGCATATTAAAGGGAAGGAGAACAAGGTTGCAGATGCCTTGAGTCGTAAGGAAAAACTAAATTTCATTTCAGCAATCAGTACTTGTTCAACTGATTTGGAAAATCAGATTCTGGAAAAGAGTGAAACAGATGAAGAATGCGGAAAAATGAAAGAAAAGACAACAAACAACAATTTTGAAACTTGTATGGGAGATTTCAGCATGAAGGAAAACGGTTTATTACTATTTAAAAACAGATTGTATGTACTAGACATACTGGAAATAAAATTTCTGATATTAAATGAGATGCATAAAATTCACTATTATGGTCATCCAGGTTATCAAAAGACCATTACTATGCTGAGAAAAGAATACTATTGGCCCATAATGAAGGAAGAAGTAGCTGAGTACATAGCTAAATGTTTGGATTGTCAAAAAGTGAAGGTTGAACACCAACATCCTGCTGGATTGTTGCAATCGTTACCGATACCAAGTTGGAAATGGGAAGTGATCAGCATAGATTTTATTACTGGATTACCTAAAAATCAGAAACAACATGATTTTATCATGGTGGTAGCGGACAAACTCAGCAAGGCAGCACATTTCATACCCGTAAAGACTACTCATAAAGCTTCAGATATTACAGAGATCTTTATGAAATAGATTTTTAGACTACATGGAATACCGAAAGTAATAATTTCATATCGTGACTCAAAGTTTACAGGAAACTTCTGGGGGTCACTGTTTAAAGGGTTGAACACAACTTTAAATTTTAGTACAACATTTCATCCACAGACGGATGGTCAAACAGAAAGAGTAAACCAAGTTTTAGAAGATTTATTAAGAATGTATGTTAAGGATCAGCTTGGTAAGTGGGAAGATTAGTTGCACTTAACAGAATTTGCTTATAATAATCACTATCATGCATCGTCTAGACTTAGTCCTTTTTAAATTCTTTATGGTAGGAAATGTAATACACCTGTTTCATGAAATGATCTAATAAATAGAGTTGTTTTAGGACCTGAATTATTGCAGCAGTTAGAACTAATTGTTAAACAGGTGCAAGGACATTTAAAAGCTGCCCAAGATAGGAAAAAGAGTCAAGTAGATTCAAAAAGAACTCATAAAGAGTTCCAGGTTGGTGAACATGTATTCCTCAAGGTAAGACCGAAAAAAAGTTCACAGAAATTGGGAAGCTGTGCCAAGTTGGCACCCAGCTATTGTGGTCCTTTTGAAATATTGTCTAAGGTTGGAGCAGTGGCATAACAACTGGCTTTGCCACCAAAATTAAAAATACATAATGTTTTTCATATATCATTTTTAAAGAAATAGGTGCACAATACTACTCATATTGTAAACTGAAATGATGTACAGGTGGGATAAGACGGATATTTTCTGGTGGAACCGGATTGTATCCTCGGAAGGAGGGAAACTATTCTCCAGAATCGTAACATTGGGCAAGTGAAGGTGCAATGGAAGCACCTTAGCCCAAAAGAGGCAACCCGGGAGTTGGAGAGTAGTATGTGGGCACCATACCCAACTCTGTTTCAGGAACACTCAAGGAGTGATTAACCAACATCGAGGACGATGTTGAGACTTAAGGGGGGTGTATGTCACCTACCCAAATTTCTGAAAATTATTATTTTATTTGCAAAATACTTTATGTTAAATTTAATTACAAAGTTTTGTAATTATGATTAGTTTTGGATCAAGGATGAATGTAATTATTGAATATTATTATTTAAATCAATTAATTAGGATACAAATACCCAAGAGGACTGTTAAATGAGTGTTCACTAACCCACTAGGAGGAATGGAAGTTGTTGGAAGGTATGGGATAGATGGCAGCAGTTGCATCACCCCACTAGCTATTGGTTATGGGACAACTACCCTTAAAAATGTGGCATTATCTCCCAGGTGGAGGGAGTGAGTAGGAAGCTCATTTAATGAGCCAGTAACATTTGAAAAGGCCTAGGCAGCCTATAAAGGTAAATTTGAATTGAGGAGGCAACTCTTAACCAATATTTTTACAGAATATTTTCCTCGTGTGTATCAGGTGATCACTGAGAGATTTGAATAGGAAAGCTAGTTATGAAGTGCAATCTTAATTCTACATATTTATGAAAAGAACCAGAGATGTTGGTGCAGGTCTATTGAACTGCTAGCTATTGAAGATTCAGAAGTTATTTGCTACTGCAATAAGAAGTCCTATTTCCTAAGTTTCTTCCTCTTGGTGGTTCAGTGAACAGGCTCGGGGATCCTAAGACAGTACTCGACTATTTTCAAGAATTGGTTGGGTGGAACAGTCTTCTTGGGTTGTTTGTTTCCCTACAGATTTAGCCAGGTTCTTACAAATTTTCTACCTTATCTTAGCTAGTAGAATTGTTCTGTAATTTTAGTAATCTTTGTTTCCTGTTTTCAAAACAGAATTTAATTCTAAATTTCTTGAAGTCTGAATGTTAAAGTTTAAATGATTGATAAATCAGTATCTATATTTTTCCCCATGTTGTTTTGTGCATCGTACTCCAATATAGATACGCAAATTAAGAATAGATGATAAGATAGGCAATTTTCTATTTTGATTCGATATATAAATATAGTAATTCATATGTTTATCAGTTTTTGTCCTATAGTTAAAAATTGTAGAAAGTTCTGTGTAATATTTAATATATATATTAAATGTTTTCCTTAGTTATATAAAAAAAGAAATAATGTTTATTTCCTGTACAGTTGCATTGCATCATTCTTATCACTACTATGTACATAGGAATAGATAGAAATCATAATTCTATAAATCATATTGTATTCACATTATAATAACATAAAAACAAATAAATGAATGTGATAATCATAGCAAGACTATATTTAACAAGTCATCACACCGTTTTCACATTGCGCATACATACACCATTTCCATTTCTTACTATATCCATTTACTATAATTTTATAGTACAAACATAAAATGAAATTATTATAAACATTCTAATGCTTTCAATCATTTTATCCCATAGATATTTTAAACTGTTAGTGTCGATTTCCATACTGATTTTTTATAACAAAACTTTATTAGTTTTCGTTTTCCACTTTTATCGTTTTGCAAAAGCTCATTTTACATAGGTTTTGGATCAATCCAGAGTGCTTTTAAAAGTTCTTTTTCAAGAATCTAATCTCTATTTAAACAAGAAAACAAAAACTAGGGTTTGATCAGTTGTTTTCATTACAAACGAATTTAATACCATTTCAACATCATACATTATAGAGTTTCAATAAACAAGTTGCACAAACTCGACTGGTACTTCATAATCTTAGTCTCATTTTGATACATCATTTGTAAACCGTGAAAATTGTCATTAGAAGGCGTAGCCCATTATTTTATTTTCTTAAGCAAAACAAACCTACCCTATCATTACACAGACCTCCACTACAGGTTTCGTGTTCTTGGAACAATTTCGACAGGCACGAATTATAATATAGAAATCAAACCACTTAAAACCAGACAAAAACAAAGTGTGATCATTTTCCAGAAGGTAGTTATTTTAGCGATAGGTTAAACGAGCCTCGGCTCCAATCATTTTCACACATTAACACATATCCATAGGTGGATGTTCAAACATTTTTCATCCATACATATCCCAGATTCGAGAAGAAGGAATCAACACTTCTAGCAACAAAATTTATATGTTATAAAACGAAATCAACAGCGTTTTTCCTTCATCACTGAAACTCAAAAATCTGAGTGCTACATTCCTTATGGACAAGTTTATTTACATTAAAATTAAACACAGAGAACATAAGCAAATTTCTGTCGTCTTAGATTTTCACACTAATTTAAAACCCTTTCGAAGGAGTCACCGACAAATGACGCCATGGAAAGACTGTTTTTCTCTCCGTTGGAATCAACCACATCATCAGAGAACAAAGGATCACCTACGAAGGTTTCAAAAGACCCGGAGCTTACCAAGGATGGAAGCTCGTTTTCCCATTTCCAAACCCTTTACGACATTTTGTCCTCGAACCCTGCAACTGACAAAAGAACCATAGCTTAGAAATCGATAGTGGCATTGTTTATAACTTAAACAAAAGAATCGAAAATCTAGATAACAATTTTACTATATCTTCAACGAAGCTTACCTTCATAAGTGGAGACCAAGTTCCTTGTCAAACTCCAGAAAGACGACAAGATCTCTACTGCAAATGAGATGAGGAACTTCCATTAAATTACAGTTGGGTATGTCTCATACAAACTCGTAACGAGGAGTTTCAAAACCCTCTACATGTTATCAACTCAAACGAAAGTGCCAGACTCATATTACATCGCCATAACCATGGCTTAAAGCCTGCAACTCAAAAACTATCCATGGAACTCGAGGTCAAGACCTCCTGTAATTTTTCCAACCCTAAGAAATTTAGGCAGCCTGTCGGCCACAGACCGAAACAATAGAAACAATAAACCATATTTCAATTTCTTAAACCAACTCAACGACAGCAGCTAGGGTTACAATCTAATGGTTCAATCTCATCGGAATCAACATTTATGATCTTGCCAACAAGATTGTATTGGGTCGAACAACCCTTGCAACTAACTCTAAATCATTTCACATGCAAGGAAATTGCCACGATGGATTACATTGGATCGTTTTCACATCCAGCTCAGAGAAGTACTAACTCTTAAACATTACAAAGTAGTCTCAAATTTCACCATGACATCGTTATCACCATATGTCGAATGGCATTGATCCTTGTCACCAGGATTTTCATGTCAAAATTCAATGCAGGATCGAAGGACAATCTCCTGGTAGCTCGACATTCCTATCACATTAATGAATGAACACTCGAACCCTATTAACAATTAATGCATGTCAGTGCATATTGATTCACGATATAGTTTCAAAATATTATTCATGAGTTTAATAAAATTATAGTTACGATTACACAGTAGTTATAGGACTTAACTTTATATTGTTGACTTAGAAAATCAAGGCATAAGATTAGCCTTGTATTAAAAACAAATTTTCATATTATTTCGATATGGTAGATTTTTCATAGGACCAACATATTATTGCAATTTCATAACTTTAGAAATATTGCAAACCTATAGCAAGATTAGTTTCCCTTATGAATTAATATATAGGATGTCTATCACAAAAGTCATATGGTTAGTAGAATAATCCATTAGTCTATCTTTCCCTTTCAAAAGTCCAATAATGTAGGAGTTTACTTTTTGATTTGGTAACAAGGCCATTGTTTTGTATTAAACCATGCTTAGTCTTAAACTCCATACTTTGACTCTTATTACTTGTTTTGATGGTTAGTAATATAATCATGACACTAATATTTTACAAGTATTTATTATCCTAAGAAGACGACGGAGCCGGCTATAACAACAACAAGACTTTCAACATGATGACGTAAATAGAGGATGTTGTTCTAAACATTGTGGAGTCATCAGACAACATCTTAAAACAGTAATTATAGCTATAAAACCCATACCTGCACACTTCTGGTGAGTTGCAATAGAATTATAACATTTTATTAATTACGGCGTTGAATTTGAACTTTACATGTAGCCTTGAAACTTCTTACCTATTGTCTGCACATAGGACATTCAATATGCTTTAGCGTTGCAGCTAAGTAAACTCCAGGGTACCTCGTAGGACACCCTTATGCATCAAAGTCAAACTATCAATATCTTTGCAAAAAGAAACAATGTCAGATCAATTTCCCGCTCTATTAGTACTTTTGCTACCATAATTACGACAGTTGTTAATATCTTTAAGTTGTCATTGTTACATCGCTACTAAACCGATTTAAATTTGGTTTAGTAGTAACATCTATTTAATTAATTGCTGTTACAATCGACATTTATTATACTGCAATCATAAATTATCGTAATTAATGTTGTGTTCAAAAATTTTAAATTTTTATGAAATTCAGGATGTTACATGTGGTATCAGAGCTCAGATTCGAACACTAGGCCTGAAAGAGGTCCAAACACATGCAACAGAAAATATTATACAACAGAAAATTGTACTAATTTGAAATTTTAATTATTATGTTATCCAGAAATCATTTTCAGTTACAGGTATGGAGAACTCAGCTGAACAATTAGACAACATATTTCAACCAAACAGTCACAGTTCGGGATAGCACTATGTAGCAGAAGGTCACGGTGAACTAAATAACAGTTCGACAGAACTGTTACGTGCCTTTCATGAATTAAAAGCAGAAATCAGATCGGTGAAACAAGACAATTAAAGGATTCTGCAAGCACGGGAGCAATTAAACGAACAGAGCCAAACTAAGGAACAAGAGAAAGATAATGAAGATATTTCCAAGGTTGAGGATCTATCTCATGCTGATAAAAACAAGAAAATGAAAATCGGCAAGGTGAACAACAGTTCAACCTCATCGGAGGATGCTATTGAAACATGCAGAAAGAAACATAACTACACCAGTGATAGCAGTGAAGGAGATTTCAAACCCAGAAGGAAAAATCAAACGGAATATGAGCAGATTTCTGGGGAGTTCAAAAATATTAGACCTCCAACTTTCAATGGAGAAACTTAGAAGGGAGAGACAACTCAAGCTTGGCTATCCAGTATGAAGAAATACTTCCATATTTATAACTATTCAGAGTCTTTGAAGGAAAAAATGGCTATATATAACTTGACTGGAAAGGCGGATATTTGGTGGCAGGACATCAAACGAGTAAAAGGATTCAAGGATAAATATGTAAGCTGGAGTACCTTTAAACAATACATTAAAAAGAAGTACTTTTCTAAACATTACTATGAAGAAAAATCCAAAGAGTTCTACAATTTGAAGCTGGGAGGTATGAACATGAAGGAAATGAACAGTAAGTTTCTAAACTTACTAAGATATGTACCATACCTCATAGAAGAGAAACCAAAAATTCAAAGGTACTTGATTTATTTACCTTTCAATATTAAGGACAAAATCGAATATGACAGTCCTAAAACCTTGGAAGAGGCTATGAGAAAGGCGGTTTTCTGTTATGACACAAATCGGAAAAGAGAAGGAATGTCAAACTGGAAAAATCATAAGCCCAACAATTTTGAGCAGAAAAAGAAAAATTTCAGATTAAGTGGAAATTCCAAATTTCAAAGAAAAAATTTTCAGAATCGGAATTATCAAGGAAACAACTCCAGAAACAATTCACAGCAGAATTCTACAGCACCCATAAATGCACCTAATAAATCCAAGACCAGTGACCCAAAAGCACCTATCAAATGTTTTGAATGCCAAGGTCCTCATCACGCATCAGAATGTCCCTTGAGGAAGCGGAAAGCAAACAACATCAACTCTATACATGCTAAACCTACAGTGGGATATGTGGCAAGGGAAATGCCCATAATCAATGCAGCACTCGACAACAGGCAAGTAGATCATCAACTCTCCATGGTGGAAATTGAAGGTATGATACATGATCATCCTGTTACTGTTTTAGTTGACACAGGTGCTAGTTTAAGTTATATATCACCAGACATTGTGGAAAGTCTTAAACTGAAAACTGAAAAGTTTAGTAAATCATGGCTAGTTAAGCTAGCAACTAGTACAAATAGGAAAGTGTCAGATTTGATAGAAAACTGTGTTTTGTCGATGAATCATTTACAAACAAAAATCAAGTTGAACATTCTACCATTAGGTTCTTATGATATTATAGTTGAGATGGACTGGTTAGAAGCCCATCATGTCATCCTGGACTATTATGGAAAAAGTTTTACATTTTTAAATAATGGAGGAAAAAATTTATAAATAAAAAGCATCCCAAGGAAGGTAACCCTTAGGCAGATTTCAGGCATGCAAGTTAAGAGAGCAGTTAGGAAAGGATGCCAAATGTTTGCAGTAAACGTGGTAAATGATGAGTTTATGGATAAAGAGGAAAAACTGAAATTAGAGGATATACCTGTCCTAAAGGATTTTAAGATGTATTTCCTGAGGACATTCCAGGATTACCACCCAAAAGAGATTTAGATTTTACCATAGAGTTAATACCAGGGGCAGTACCAAACTCTAAAGCCTTGTACAGAATGAACATATTGTAGTTAAACGAATTAAAATCACAGTTGAAGGAGCTTATTGACAAGAAGTATATTATACTGAGTGTGTCTCCTTGGGGAGCACCTGTCATCTTTGTTAAGAAGAAAGATGGAACCTTAAGACTATGCATAGATTATCACCAGCTTAATAAGATGACGATCAAGAATAGGTATCCATTACCCCACATAGATGATCTATTTGATCAGCTGCATGGAGAAACAGTATTTTTGAAGATTGATTTAAGATCAGGATGTCATCAAGTACGAGTTAAGGATGAAGATATTTTCAAGACAACTTTCCAAAATCGGTATGGATATTACGAGTTCGTAGTCATTCCATTTGGCTTGACTAATGCCCCCACTGTATTTATGTGTCTGATGAATAATATTCTGCATAAATACTTAGATAAGTTTGTTGTTGTGTTTATATATGACATTTTAGTGTACTCAAAAAGTAAAGAAGAGCATGATGAACATTTACGGATTATCTTACAAGTACTAAGAGATCATCAACTATACGCCAAGTTTAGTAAGTGTGATTTACACAAAGAAAAAATTTAGTATCTCGGACACATAATTTCGACAGAAGGAATCTCGGTTGACCCCGACAAGATAAGGGCCATTAATGAATGGCCAGTTCCTAAAGATGTGTCGAATGTCAGATCATTTATGGGAATTAAGGGGTATTACAGAACGTTTATAGAGAATTTTTCAAAAATTTCCAACCCCATGACTTCCTTGCAGAAGAAAGGGAAGAAATTTGTTTGGGATCAGAAATGTGATGACAGTTTTAAGAAATTGAGGGAACTATTGACGACAACACCTATCTTGAAGATAGCTGACCGCAACAAGGATTTTGTAGTTTGTAGAGAAGCATGCAATGACGGCCTCGGTGGAGTCCTGACACAGAAAGGGCATGCGGTGGCTTATGAATCTAGAAAGCTTAAAGTACATGAAAACAACTACTCTACTTATGATTTAGAGATATTGGCAGTTATTCATGCCTTAAAAATGTGGTGTCACCACCTTATTGGCAAGAAATTTACATTATTAATAGATAACATGGGTCTGAAATATTTATTGGATCAGACAAACCTGAATGCTAGACAAGCTAGATGGTTGACATTCTTAAGTGAGTATGATTTCAAAATTCAACATATTAAAGGGAAGGAGAACAAGGTTGCAGATGCCTTGAGTCGTAAGGAAAAACTAAATTTCATTTCAGCAATCAGTACTTATTCAACTAATTTGGAAAACCATATTCTGGAAAAGAGTGAAACAGATGAAGAATACAGAAAAGTGAAAGAAAAGATAGCAAACAACAGTTCTGAAAATTGTATGGCATATTTCAGCATGAAGGAAAACGGTTTATTACTGTTTAAAAATAGACTGTATGTACCAGACATACCAGAAATCAAATTTCTGATATTAAATGAGATGTATAAAAGTCACTATTATGGTCATCCAAGTTATCAAAAGACCATTACTATGCTGAGAAAAGAATACTATTGGCCTAGAATGAAGGATGAAGTAGCTGAGTACATAGCTAAATGTTTGGATTGTCAAAAAGTGAAGGTTGAACACCAACATCCTGCTGGATTGTTGCAACCGTTACCGATACCAAGTTGGAAATGGGAAGTGACCAGCATAGATTTTATTACTGGATTACCTAAAAATCAGAAACAACATGATTCTATAATGGTGGTAGTGGACAAACTCAGCAAGGCAACACATTTCATACCCGTCAAGACTACTCATAAAGCTCCAGATATTGTAGATATCTTTATGAAATTGATTTTTAGACTACATGGAATATCGATAGTAATAATTCCAGATTGTGACTCGAAGTTTACAGGAAACTTCTGGAGGTCACTATTAAAAGGGTTGAACACAACTTTAAATTTCGGTACAGCATTTCATCCACAGACGGATGGTCAGACAGAAAGAGTAAACCAAGTTTTAGAAGATTTATTAAGAATGTATGTTAAGGATCAGCCTAGTAAGTGGGAAGATTACTTGCACTTAGCAAAATTTGCTTATAATAATCACTATCTTGCATCGGCCAGACTTAGTCCTTTTGAAATTCTTTATGGTAGGAAATGTAATACACCTGTTTTGTGGAATGATCCAGTAAATAGAGTTGTTTTAGGACTTGAATTATTGCAAGAGTTAGAACTAATTGTGAAACAGGTGCAAGGACATTTAAAAGCTGCCCAAGCTAGGAAAAAGAGTCAGGCATATTCAAAAAGAACTCATAAAGAGTTACAGGTTGGTGAACATGTATTCCTCAAGGTAAGACCGAAAAATAGTTCACTGAAATTGGGAAGTTGTGCCAAGTTGGCACCCAGGTATTGCAGTCCTTTTAAAATATTGTCTTAGGTTGGAGCAGTGGCATACCAACTGGCTTTGCCACCAAACTTAAAAATACGTAATATTTTTCATATATCATTTTTAAATAAATAGGTGCACGATACTACTCATGTTGGAAACTTAAATGATGTACAGGTGGGACAAGACGAAGATTTTTCGGTGGAATCGGATTGTATCCTCAGAAGGAGGGAAACTATTCTCCAGAATCGCAGCATTGGGAAAGTGAAGGTGCAATGGAAGCACCTTAGCCCAGAAGAGGCAACCTAGGAGTTGGAGAGTAGTATACGGGCAGCATACCCAACTCTGTTTCAGGAACACTCAAGGAGTGATTAACCAACATCGAGGACGATGTTGAGACTTAAGGGGGGGTGTATGTCACCTACCCAAATTTCTGAAAATTATTATTTTATTTGCAAAATACTTTATGTTAATTTTAATTACAAAGTTTTGTAATTATGATCAGTTTTGGATCAAGGATGAATGAAATTACTGAATATTATTATTTCAATAAATTAATTAGGAGACAAACACCCAAGAGGACTGTTAAATGAGTGTTCACTAACCCACTAGATGGAATGGAAGCTGTTGGAAGGTATGGGACAGATGGCAGTAGTTGAATCACCCCACTAGGTGTTGGTTATGGGACAACTACCCCTAAAAATGTGGCATTATCTCCCAAGTGGAGGGAGTGAGTAGGAAGCTCATTTAATGACCCAGTAACATCTGAAAATGCCTAGGCAGCCTATAAAGGCAAATTCGAATTGAGTATGAAGCTCTTAATCAATATTTCTACAGAATATTTTCCTCATGTGTATCAGGTGATCACTGAGAGATTCGAATAGGGAGGCTAGTTGTGAAGTGCAATCTTGAGTCTGCATATTTATGAGAAGAACCAGAGATGCTGGTAGAGGTCTGTCGGACTGCTAGCTATTGAAGATTCAGAAGTTATTTGCTACTACAAGAAGAAGTCCTATTTCCCGAGTTTATTCCTCCTGGTGGTTCAGTGAATAGGCTCGGGGGTCCTAAGGCAGTACTAGACTATTTTCAGGAATTGGTTGGGTGGCATAGTCTTCTTGGGATGTTTGTTTCCCTATAAATTTATCTAGGCTCTTACAAATTTTCTACCTTATCTTAGCTAGTAGAATTGTTTTGTATATTTAGTAATCTCTATTTCCTGTTTACAAAATAGAACCTAATTCTAAATTTGTTGAAGTTGGAATGTTAAAGTTTAAATGATTGATAAATCAGTATCTATATTTTTCCCCATGCTATTTTGTGCATCGTACTCCAGTATAGATACACAAATTAAGAATAGATGATAAGATAGGCAATTTGCCATTTTGATTCGATAGATAAATATAGTAATTCATATGTTTATCAGTTTATGTCCTATAGTTAAAAATTGTGGAAAGTTCTGTATAATATTTAATATATATATTAAACGTTTTCCTTAGTTATATAAAAAAAACAAATAATGTTCATTTCCTGTACAGTTGCATTGCAGCATTCTTATCACTACTATGTATATAGGAATAGATAGAAATCATAATTCTATAAATCATATTGTATTCACATTATAATAACATAACAACAAATAAATGAATGTGATCATCATATCAAGACTATATTTAACAAGTCATCACATTGTTTTCACATTGCACATCCATACACCATTTTCATTTCTTACTATATCCATTTACTATAGTTTTATAGTACAAACAGAAAATGAAATTATTATAAACATTCTAATGCTTTCAATCATTTTATCCCATAGATATTTTAAACTGTTAGTGTCGATTTCCATATTGAGTTTTTATAACAAAAATTTATTAGTTTTCTTTTTCCACTTTTATCGTTTTGCAAAAACTCATTTTATATAGGTTTTGGATCGATCCAGAGTGCTTTTAAAAGTTCTTTTTCAAGAATTTAATCTCTATTTAAATAAGAAAACAAAAACTAGGGTTTGATCGGTTGTTTTAATTACAAACAAATTTAATACCTTTTCAACATCATACATTACAGAGTTTCACTAAACAAGTTGCACAGACTCGAATGGTACTTCATACTCTTAATCTCATTTTGATACATTATTTGTAAATCGTGAAAATCATCATTAGAAGGCGTAGCCCATTATTTTCTTTTCTTAAGCAAAACAGACCTACCCTATCGTTGCACAGACCTCCACTACAGGTTTTGTATTCTTGGAACAACTTCGACGCGTACGAATTATAATATAGAAATCAAACCACTTAAAACCCGATAGAAACAAATTGTGATCATTTTCTAGAAGGCAGAGATTTTAGCCATAGGTTAAATGAGCCTCGGCTCCAATAATTTTCACACATTAACACATATCCATAGGTGGATGTTCAAACATTTTTCATCCATACATATCCCAGATTCGAGAAGAAGGAATCAACACTTCCAGCAACAAAATTTATATGTTATAAAACGAAATCAACAGGGTTTTTCCTTCATCACTAAAACTAAAAAATCTAAGTGTTACATTCCTTATGGACAAGTTTATTTAGATTAAAATTAAACACAGAGAACATAAACGAATTTCTGTCGTCTTCAATTTTCACACTAACTTAAAACCCTTTCGAAGGAGTCACCGACAAACGACGCCATGGAAAGACTGTTTTTCTCTCCATTGGAATCAACCACATCATCAGAGAACAAAGGAGCACCTATGAAGGTTTCAAAAGACCCGGAGCTTACCACGGATGGAAGCTCGTTTTCCCCTTTCCAAACCCTTGCCCACTTTTTTTCCTCGAACCCTGCAATTGACAAAAGAACCACAGCTTAGAAATCGATAGTGGCATTGTTTATAACTTAAACAAAAGAATCGAAAATCCAAATAACAATTTTACTATATCTTCAACAAAGCTTACCTTCATAAGCGAAGACCAAGTTCCTTGCCAAACTCCAGAAAGACGACGAGATCTCTACTGCAAATGAGATGAGGAACTTCCATTAAATTACAGTTGGGTATGTCTCATACAAACTCATAACGAGGATTTTCGAAACCCTCTACACGTTATCAACCCAAACCAAAGTGCCAGTCTCATATTACATTGCCATAAACATGGCTTAAAGCCCGCAACTCAAAAACTATCCATGGAACTCGAGGTCGAGACCTCCTGTAATTTTTCCAACGCTACGAAATTTCGGTAGCCTGTCGGACATAGACCAAAACAATAGAAACAATAAACCATATTTCAATTTCTTAAACCAACTCAATGACAGCAGCTAGGGTTACAATCTAATGGTTCAATGTCATCGGAATCAACGTTCATGATCTTGCCAATGAGATTGCATTGGGCCAAACAACCCTTGCAATTAATGCTAAGTCATTTCACATGCAAGGCAATATCCACGATGGATCACATTGGATCATTTTCACATCTAGCTCGAAGAAGTACTAACTCTTAAACATTACAAAGTAGTCTCAAATTTCACCATGACATCGTTATCACCATATGTCGAATGGCATTGATCCTTGTCACCAGGAGTTTCATGTCAAACTTCAATGCAGGATCGAAGGACAATCTCCTGGTAGCTCGACATTTCTATCACATTATTGAACTAGCACTCGAACCCTGTTAACAATTAATGCATGTCAGTGCATATTGATTCACGATATAGTTTCAAAAGATAATTCATGAGTTTAATAACATTATAGTTATGATTACATTGTAGTTATAGGACTTAACTTTATATTGTCGACTTAGAAAATAAAGGCATAAGTTTAGCCTTGTATTAAAAACAAATTTTCATATTATTTCGATATGGTATATTTTTCATAGGACCAACATATTATTGCAATTTCATAACTTTAGAAATATTGCAAACCTATAGCAAGATTAGTTTCCCTTATGAATTAATATATAGGATGTCTATCACAAAAGTCATATGGTTAGTAGAATAATCCATTAGTCTATCTTTCCCTTTCAAAAGTCCAATAATGTAGGAGTTTACTTTTTGATTTGGTAACAAGGCCATTGTTTTGTATTAAGCCATGCTTAGTCTTAAACTCCATACTTTGACTCTTATTACTTGTTTTGACAGTTAGTAATATAATCACGACACTAATACTTTACAAGTGTTTATTATCCTAAGACGACGACGGAGCCGACTATAACAACAACAAGACTTTCAACATGATGACATAAATAGAGGATGTTGTTCTAAACATTGTGGAGTCGTCAGACAACATCTTAAAACAGTAATTATAGCTATAAAACCCATACCTACACATTTCTGCTGAGTCGCAATAGAATTATAACATTTTATTAATTACGACGTTGAATTTGAACTTTACACGTAGCCTTGAAACTTCTTACTTGTCGTCTGCACGTAGGACATTCAATATGCTTTAGCGTTGCAGCTAAGTAAGCTCCAGGATACCTCGTAGGAAACCTTTATGCATCAAAGTCAAAATGTGAGTATCTTTGCAAAAAGAAACAATGTCGCATTAAATTCCCGCTCTATTAGTACTTTTGCTACCATAATTACAACAGCTGTTAAAATGTTTAAGTTGTCATTGTTACATCGCTACTAAAAAGATTTAAATTTGGTTTAGTACTAACATCTATTTAATTAATTGTTGTTACAATCAACATTTATTATTCTGCAATCATAAATTATCGTAATTAATGTTGTTTTCAAAAATTTTAAATTTTTATGAAAATTCGGGATGTTACAATATACCCTTTAAAATTACATTTCAAGTGTTCAACAAGGAATCTATCTACGACCTTAGTACACCTAGCTTAAAATGAGTATACCCTTTAAAATTGCATTTCAAGTGTTCAACAAGGAATCTAACTACGACCTTATTGCGCCAAGCTTAAAATACATTTGTATTTAGGAACTCAATTTCAACCCTCAATTATACCCACCTTTTATAAATGAAAACATAACTACCTAGATTTATTTATTTGTCCAGCCTATAGATTTCAAATGTCGGGTAACGTATGGCACTGTTGTAAGACTAATACTAAGGGTGGCGTCCTGTACTGCTGCCTTTCCTTGAACCGCCCTCTTCTTAAAGTATTTGGAGCAGCTCTTTATTGGCTTTCTCAGACAGGTAGGAACTGAAGTAAGAGTGACTGTGGCGAAGATAAAATAATGATAATTTTATATATGTAGGTATCGGAGAAAGACTAGGTTGGACAGCGGGAAAATTACAAGAATTTCTTATTCTGAATATGTGCAGGGGAAGCTTGAGATAGACACTGAAAGGAGAAGGAGCTTAAATGCCTTATTTTACCCCACTTTATGGATTACCCTGGGGTGTTAACTTGGGGCCTTGGAGATAAATAAATTTTAGTGCGGGGCTCGCCAATTGTCCGAAAGGTAAGGGTTGACCTTGCAACCAGTGGTTTCTTTCCAGGGAGAGATAAGTTGGCATCTTTGGTCACTCAATTTGAAGACCGTGAAGGATTTTAGCGCTTATACCTGATTAAATGGGCTTTCCATAATCCCAAGCCATATGAGAATATTTACTTGTACGTAGAGAGAATATGTGTGCTCCGGTGGATGGCGTACAACTCGGTGTTTCTTTATATCATAGCGGGGGAAGTATTGTCGATTCTATATGATATGGTATTAGACTTGAGTGTTGTTTTATCCTCTTCCATGGATTTTTGGATTTTCGGTATTTTTATGATGGAGAAACATTTATGGCAGCTGTATTTTGGTATAGCTTCTATTGTTTTACAATCTTGGAATTTTTATTCATAATTATCTATTTTCCAATCATATAATTGGGCGTCCGAGTTCTGGCCAATAGATAAAAGTGTTCCTATGTAGAGCTATCCTTATTTGTTGGGTTAAACTGTGTCTTGGTTACCTTGGATCACCTGGTACAATTTCATTATGTTTGCTTCTTCATCGCAGGGTTCCGACCATGGTTTCCCATCGTTAGGATCAAGGGGTATTATAATCTTCTTTCCTTGTCCTTTAAGCTTTATTCTATCTTTATCCAACGATACTGTTGCCTTCATAATTTATGCCCCATGGTTGGCTTACCAATCCTGTATAAGGTTTAATTCTGTTGACTAATTCGATGATATCATCGTCGTCTGTTGTCGATATTCCCGTAATACTTCTCTGGGCTGCTTTTAATACTCCAATGGGTTCAATTAAGCCTTGTCCGCTAGTTTGAGGTAATTGCGAGACCTCACCAGGCTAGGTCAACAAGCATATTTTGTCTTTGTTTGAACTTGTCTTGACATTTCATCCGAACTTTTAAATTCTTTTTCTTCTTTTACGTCTTCATTTTTAATTTTTTTTAATAATATAAAACCAATAATATTTTCATACCTATAATCTATTTTCTCTACTTTTACTTTCATTTTTGAATAAATGTACATGTTATCATTTTACTTTTTCTTTCCACTCTTATAATCTATCATATAATTATTTATACTTATTATAAATTAATATGGATAAACAATATGCATAATGATTGTTCTTAAACATTGATTATTTTTAAATATATTTTTGTTTTAGCTTGAAAAGTTATAAATTGATAAGGGCCTGATGTAGTCCAATTTGTTGGCTTATGGATGGTTCAAGAGTGAAAATGTTATATTGTGTGGTGTCTTAAATTTCACTTTGAGAGAAGCTGAATTTTGGGGTTTGATGGCTCACCCATATAGTTTAGCGTATTTTGAGGAGAAGTTTGAATAAACTGGTTGGGTGAGTATTGAATTATTTGAATTGCTTCCAAGATGGTAAAAACGACATTGTTAAAATATTTGATCATTTTGTAGTTTACACTACACAATTGGAATCTATTAATCTTATAGTTGAGTGGATAAGTTGTGTGCACCTAAGTGGGCCCAATGGTTAAGAATATGTGGATCCATCATACTGAAGTTGAAAGGATAGGCATCCCCTTGATGTGAACTATCTACTTAGGTTGATTATTTAAGAAGCTTTATTTTTTTCATCGAAAAAAATGTATTATTGTTATTCATTAGAATCAAATAGTACAACGATGTTTGAGTCCTTACAAAAACTCAAAAGCTTCTAAAAGCATAAAAAAAATAACTCAAAAATATTACATAAATATCAAACCTGTACAACCCTAGTCATAAGAATAGGTAACACCCATATCATTGATGTGAGAGCTATGCCATTCTTCCCAAATTAAGTAGCCCTCTTCTCCATCCAAATCTTGTTTTGAGAGCTTATCTCGCATGGAATTATGCTCCCTATAAATATGTTCGAAAGTATTACACCTGCTCAAAATTATTTGTTCTCTAGTGCGTTTACACCAATGAAGGAGTGCAATAACTTTCAGATTGAAGTCACCATAAGCCCATTTAATGGTAACACGAGAATCTCCATAAAATTTGAGCTCCACTAACCCAAACACACAATTAGACCATCCACAGAACACACCAGAGCACCATCAATTCAACCTTCATGTTTTTCCCATGTCCACAATTCAAACGTAAAGTCAAGAAATGTTGTGGATTTAAGTAAATCACCCCACCAGTTGCACACAAGCCATTTGTTGCAGCACCATCAAAAAACAAAACAAGTCGAAGGAGCTTCTTTCTCATCCGTGAATGCCAAATACAACTTCAATGCCATCATACCGATCGTCAATACATTTAGAGTTAAGTCACAAAACAGGACACAATTCCTTCCATACCAAATAGGTGTATATAGTCCACATTATATTATTTTTATCTATTTTCTTGAACATTAATATACATCATATCAACTTTATAACTTAAAAATAGATTTTCTTAAATGATTTCATAAAATCTACATATCCATACAAAATAGTAAAAAATATATCATTAAATAATTTCTTTAAATTTTATACATAAATCCAAACACAATACCCTTCACAAACTATAAATAAGTCCACTAATCTACCTATTTATCCATATATATATATAACATATGAAATTAGTAAACTTAGACATAAGTTTACACCTACCTTAACATGCACCTATATTTCTAATCTCAATTTTTATTTGCATTATCAGTATAAAATTTCTTTTTAAACCATATAGATTAACCTTATAACAAAAATATCAGAATATAATTTACATATACAACACCCTGCTCCTGATGTGAAATAACATGATTACACGTATGATAATCAGTTTGCATATATGATAATCTTCTAGTTGACAGCTAGACCAATGAAAAATGGTTTAAACTACTATCATACTTACAACTTTAAGACAATGTATTATGTTAAAAAAGAACGAATATCATACTATCATACTTATAACTTTAAGCCAATGTACAACAACCTATTCTATACCATCGTACAACATCGCACAACAACCTATTTTAACCATTTCTTTTCACCATGCCACTGGCCGGCAGAGTGCCTATTCGACCATTTCTAATTTGATTATCTGGTCTTTCATATCCTGTTGAAAACTGACCACCAGCTCCTCCACGTCTGTTCCTCACAAAATCATTCCTTCCATTTCCTCGTCCACCGTGGGAATAGCCACCGCATCCTATTGTTCCATCATTTTTGAAGCCCTCTCCACCAGTAAATGAACGTTTCTTTCTAACAGATACTTTACGCCCACCGATTGGAATAGGGGCTGCCTGGACTGCAGCTTGGACTGAAGCTGCTTCCTCAAATTCAATAAATGCATAACTGGATCCACCTCCATGGGAACTCCTAACTTGAACCCCGGAAGGCTTAATTGCGCCAAACTTACTGAACTCTGCCTCAACTTGGCCAGGGGTTATATTGGCATGCAAGTTGCTCACAAAAACAGAGTACCCTTCATTTTGAACATGTTCAAATGCAGAGACTTTATGGGACTGGCCAGCTGAGCCTTCTTCGTCTTCCCTCTTACGCATTTCTACCTTCTCAACAGCATTAGCAGGAACAGGCTCCTCCGCTATTGTTGTACTAGGCTGCTCAATCACAACACTATGAGGTTGAGTTACTATTTCAGATTTGACAACTGGCTCAGCAGTGGTGGGATATTGTTGTACAATGTAGCCATTTAAATAAAAAATATTTTTGATTTCATCCACGAACTTAAAGATATCATTCAGTACGAAGTACCCGTTTTCCTGAGGAGACAGGAAAAAGCTCTGAGTGAAGCTACGTGTTTCGTTGTTTTTAAAGGTAACGGATCCACTTACAAGAACTATTACTCCATTGTTCTGAGATTCCTGTGAATCAACTGTCTTAATCTCGAGTTTAAACACACTGTAGTCTCGAGATGTTATCTGCGGCTTGGCCACAGTAGTTCCTGTAAGCATTAAACCATTGGCGTCTTGTCTACTTACTAAGCTGCAATCCCGATAAAATTTATATATCAATTCAGGAGAATAAATAAGAACATGGTAGTAACGGTTAATAAAGGAAAGACCAGTAATTCGTGCATTAGGAACCACAGAAGCTTTGCTTATGCCTCCTTGTTTGGTGGCCATTTCCGCGCAGAAGCAAAGCAATGAAGATTGAATTTACTTCTCTGAAATACTGTCACTGCCTCGTCCTGTCACTGTTTTTCAGCTCGTCCTGCAAAGTATCACTGTATCCCCACTAGATCACTGTATCAAACCCGCCTGCAAAGTATCACTGTATCCCCTCCCTCTAGATCACTGTATCAACCCCGCCTGCAAACATATCCCCACTATCAAAGCAAAGCCGAAGATTTAATTTCGATTTTCTCGAGCTTTATGGCCAGAACTTTTCGCGTATATATGTTTTAGTTTTGAAACGTTGATAACGGTTTTAATAATAGATATTCCAAGAAAGGAGGAAAATAACTATAAAGGTTAAATAGCCGACACAGATAAATATCGACCATAATTAACACATTGTAATAGAAATATTAGAAATTTTTTAATTTAATATAATTAAAATGAAAAAAACGTTTTATTAATTACTAAAAATACGATTACTAAATTATAAATTTAGTTGGTAAAATTAATTAAAGTATAGTTATTTAAGAAAAGGAAAGTAAAGTTAATTAAGTGAGTTATTAAGTAGAAAAATTCATTATTTTATTTTAATATCTTAATTTATTTTGGTAAATTCATATTTATATTCATTTTTCAAAATTTTGATACATTGGATAATTTTAAAATGGGTTAAGTGGAACTATTTTTTAAAATATAGTTTTTATTATGAGAAAAAATTAAATAGGAAAAGTGGTTAAGTTTTTTCACTAATTAGCTTAATTTCAATGAATTATTAAGAAATGATTGATAAAGTTGAATATTAGAGCGATCACATCACATTGAGGTTGTGCTTATGTGATAGCCAGAGACAATATATTAAATGATCGTGTGACATGTGCACATATAAGTTGATTAAAGGCAATCCCCATGTCCTTCAAATCGTAATGTTGATTGTTCATGGTCTTTTTTCAAACAATATTGGAAGCAAAAGTTTTCTCTCATTATTTCAGAGAATGCATGATAAAGTGTTCTTTGGGCCATGGGGCATTCCTTTGTGGTGGATTCACATACAAGCAATTAGCCTTTGGAAGTTTTTATTCAATATATTATGGCTCTAGTCCCCACAAAGGTGGTGGATCGATATCCGAGAACTGCTGGGGATAAGTGTCCTTCTGACAAAGAAGCTCTATTGATCTCTCAAAACAATGCTTTTCAACCACTCTTACCCTTTCAATTGAAAAGATGTATGAGTGCACTACAAATGGGAAGGTGCCATTTGTTGTCGTTAATTTTTCTGGTAAGTCTTCCAATTCCTATCTTGGTATTTTCGTTGAAGATATGTCAGTGCTCTTAGATAGTCAATCCTCCTGGTTTGAGACAATTTTTGGAAATAAGAAGTCCAATTGTGGGAGAAACAAAATACAAGTCTGTTCCTCGATGGTTGATGGGCATGAGGGTTCCTCTCATGTTTCTCCTACCATATTTGATACTGGAGGTGATGGGGGTTTGTCTGAAGTCTTTGATGAGAATGTATCAAATTGTACTTTTGATAAACATAATGGCAAGGAACACTACCATTCGAGGTTTAAAAACATGGACTAGGAGAAGCAATGTTAGTGTAGAGAATGACCTCAACTATAGGGCGCAAGAATGAGACCAAATAACTGCAATCTACCCACCAATCACTATCCAATATATTGATATTTCCTCTGTCCTGGACAATGTTGACCTGTCCCAATTAAGAGACACAACCATGGCCTGCAATGTTGGTTGTACCTTTAACATATTCTCCATTAAGTCTAGAAAATATCTATGGTATATCTAGTATATGTGGACTTGAAGAATTCCTTCCTCGAGTGAGCCCTATACATGGCTGAGGAGGTGTGGTGGTTGCAAATAAACATCTACGCATCCCTTGCATTTAACACGGTGGATACCCAATCAATTTTTCCAATGTCTTTCAATGCATTGTTGAGTGCATGCACACAAGGGGTCCAAAAAATATGCCTATGCCTACTTTGAATTAGTAACTCGGCTGATATGAGAATTGCTGATGCATCTGTCACAGCTTCCAAAACATTCTCAGGCCCAACCTCGAATAATTCTAAAAACAACTTCCAAAACAATCAATAATTCTAAGAAATAATGGCCCATCTATGAATGAAACTATGATGTTAATAAGTGGACGTTTGGCAATGTCTATCCACCCATCCATAACAATAGAGAAACCCAAATTCACCCATGTCACATTCATTTTATCTTTCTGCACATTGATATTGGACACCTACCTCTCTAAAATCAGTGTCCTAAACTTATGCTCACCTAAGGGCAAATATGAGGGTCATGATGTTGCAATTGTAGGGACCAACTCCTTATAAAAGAAGAATGAGTAACATGGAAAGGAATTCCACTGGAAAAAATAAATTCATCTGTATATTCACGATTAAGCTTTCCACACATCCCTGTAATGGTTGATCCTATAGCACAAGAACAAGAAACCTTTTTTTTTATGAAGATGCCTCAATAGGATATGGTGGAGGTATACAAGTGGATGGGTTAGCTTTCCTTTTGGAACTTGCTTTCACATTGCGATGCTATTTTGATATGAAATTCTTTCTAGAGAATGTACCCTTAGCCTATAGTGCCATTTGCATCCTCAAAAGCTCAAACCTTTGCAACATTGTTAGACTCGCAAACATAGAAACCTCTTTGCCACCAATTCCCAATAGGTGTTATCTAACCCGACTATAACCCAACCCAAGGATTTACACAAACATTGCATGCCCAATGATGTACTGATCCACCGCTTTTATTGTCTAGTTTTTGGTTGGTTGAGGGATTAGTTAGTTTGATTGCATATATCAAAAGTGGTTTCTTGGGATCAAATGTCCCCTTTGCATATTGAGTTATTGACTTTGATGAGGTGAGATTGGCACTGCCTTCAATTGATGAGGGAGTTCCACTCATATTTTCTATCTCTGTCCCAACATTAGGGTTACCCTCTACCTGAGAACCATATTAATTGTCATAGTTGTCACTATTGTTGTTATTGCTAGAGTTGCTCATATTGTTGGTTTGAAGCCATAATGTGCTAGTTTTTTTATTTTTGGCAACCTGCAACGAGGTTTTTAGGTTTTCAATATTTACTAGTTTTTTTCATGGTTTAAGTTCAATTCCCTCTAGCTCATTGTAATGCCCTATTTTGAATTTACCACCTGAACCACCATTTGCCAATGTTGTTTCCTTCTTAGTGTGGAAATTTTTCAGTCGGTTTGATTACATTGTGGACATATGGATTTATTATTTTTCGGCATTTACATATATGAGTTTGATGTTAATATTATGAATTATGTTCATGTTTTGATTATGTCTCTAAAATGCAAATTAATAAATGACGGGTACGTGGATACCAAGTTAAAGTTATATGTTGCATGGATGGATAGGATACCAGGTGCATGCTACATAGAAAAATGATTTTTCATTATTGTTAATTAGTAATGAAATGTATATACATGTCAATGATTGCATAATATTTTCAATCTTGTTATATCTCAAATGATATGGCAAGCATGGGGTAGGTTGACCCATTGTTGAACTTCTAAGATGGCTTAGCAAGAGGAAAAACTTGAGGGAGCTAGATATATATATATATATATGAGAGGTTAGAGATCACCATGGATAATATCAATGTAGGCATGATGTATAACTTAAATGTTGCAAGGTATAAATTGAGAAAAGAAGATATGATGAAATATAGTTATGAGAGTAAGAATTGCATGGTAGTAATATAAATTGAAATGAAGGACCCTTGTAGGAAGATAATTCTTAAACATTTTTGGGCATATTGTATTACCCTTGCTAGCAGGCATATTTGACCAACTGCGATGAAGGTTGTAATAGGATTGCGTCCTAGGTGCAATAACACACTTCCCAAGAGAATTTATGATGAAATTATTTTTGAAGAGTATGGGCGTCTTTACAAAATCATTGAACATAGTAGGATGAGTACGCATAACGAATTATAGAGATTTGAGTTAAAGTAAGTATATACGGTTGATACTAGTAAGCCATTTTTTCACCTTGTAAGGATAAACTAGATAATGGATAACAATACCTTGGGTTTGCAAGATAGTACAAATCCTACAAGGTATGTGTGTAGACATGGTAGGTTGAAATTCATGGTGGGCATGAGTTGGTTGCATTCCACATAGGGTTGAATTTCGTATCAAATTTTAAACCATTTATGGATGGGCATATCTCGAGACTCTTGAGTCATGATCTTCTCGAAATTGTAAAGTAATAATATGTAATTCATTGAACAGTAAATGGTGTAAGTAAAAAAGAAATTAACTTGAATTAAGAATGAAGGAAAGAGTCGTGACAATGTTTCAGAATCAAACTAAAAGTTACGTAGAAGACACCGTCTTCCTATAAATCACCTTATAGAAAATACAATGTAATTTAACAAGGATGTTAATTATTCCATGGATAAGTATAGTAATGAACCATGATTATGGAAAATAAACAACCTATGCAATCGTTAAACAAAATATAAGAACACTCCCCTTGTGATGAAATGAGTAAATTTTGTGGATGTCATTATGTCAAAACGAGAGGAGGCTCGTTGTGGCAAGTATACCCTAGGTTCTGCCACTTAGGAGAAAGCAGAGACCATGTGTCGTGAGTTTCCCACACTAATATGATTATAACTTTAGGACAAATTTTCTTGAAGGGTGGATGTATGTTATGCCCCATTTTGAATTTACCACCTGAACCACCATTTCCCAATGTTGTTTTCTTCTTAGTGTGGAACTTTGTCAATTTGATTACATTGGAGACATATGGATTTATTATTTTTCGGCATTTACATCAATGAGTGTGTTGTTAATATTATGAATTATGTTGATGTTTTGATTATGTCTCTATAATGCAAATTAATAAATGATGGGTACATGGATACCAAGCTAAAGTTATATGTTGCATGGATGGATATGATGCCAGGTGCATTTTACATAGAAAAATGATTTTTTATTATTGTTAATTAGTAATGAAATGTATATACATGTTAATGATTGTACGATATTCTCGATCTTGTGATTGGAGACTAACATATAGGTTAAAAGAGCTAAGTGATAGATGAGTCCTACGAGGTGGGAGTAACACTTTGACATGAATTCCAAAAGATAAATGGTATGCAAGTGATTCATTATTATTTAGCATAATTATTGTTTTCTTATCATGATGTGTGGGCAAGTGTGGGGTTTCAGGAAACTTAAACTCCCAACATGGTTATTCAATGACAAAAATTGAGTACAACAATCGCAACACAATCACTGTGTTGATGTGGACATAGTCTATTGTTCCATTAGGGGGGTGGAGGCATTACCCACCATTAATCCTTGAAACCCGGAGTCATGGGAGGGATGTGCTACGAAACGATCCCCAAGGTGTGTGATGATGACTGGTGGGTTCCTTCTAGGGAAGCTTGGTCGATGTTGTTAACACCCAAAAAGTGCTCACTAGCTCATTCACTTATTCACATGACCCATTTGTCCACTTTTCCCACCATTTGAGCCTCTAAAACCATCAAAAGGTCACCAAAAAGACCATAATATCCCTTTTTCCCCTCAAAATATATATTTTTCCTCAAAAAACACAAAAAACCCTCAAAAAGGGTCCAAAATTCCCAAAAAATATTAAAAGGAAATAAAAATATTCAAAATATTAAAAAAAGGAAAAAAGGGGGAAAAAGAGACCTAAACCATGTTGGTTAATACCATTGGTTTCCTTAAAACTATAGTGGTATTCCCCATCACCAAAAACTATAAAATGGTGATAGGGGCTCCTCACTTTTGATCCACATTTCATCCTATCCTTATGCTGCCAAATTCCCTTTGAGACCCATTGCCTCCCATTTCGAGTTTGAAGATCCCCATTGAGTCTTTGGAGAAGAAGAGACCATTGGATATTGGAGCTTCTCAACCTTGGAGTTGCTCAACACCCATCATCCTCCCCATTTGAGGTAATACAAAAACAAATCCTTTCAAATCTCTTGTCTTATTTGCTTATTGTTATCAATCTAGCTCTTTATTTCTCTTGCATATGTTAATGTTAGATTAGATTAAGTTTATTGTTATTTGTTTTTCATTTGAGACTGCTATTACAAGTTAACAGGTGCATCCTTGCACATGCTTGGTTGAAAAACCAAGCAACAGTTTTTGGCGACTCCGCTAGTATTTGAATTTTTGAATATTAAACTTTAGCTTTAGATCTTCGTTTTTTACTAGTTTTTATGATTCCAATTTGCAGATCTGCCATACTAGAAAGCATATTCATTACTGCCCTAGCTTTTGGCCCTTTCTGTAGCCTTTAACAGCCTGAAATTTCACTTTTCGGTTTCGTTTCCGTCGACCATTTTTTGTTTTCGCATCGCGGCTTTTCACCCGACAGCCGCGCGGCTCATCGCAGCCTCACGGCCTTTTTCCGCGCTGCACATCGTGACCTCGCGGCCTTTTTCCGCGCTGCACATTGCGGCCTCACGGCCTTTTCCCACGCTGCACATTGCAACTTTTTCCCGCGCTACACATCGCGACTGTGCGCCTTAAACCCGTGATGCCGCTGTTTTCCGCCTGGCCCAATTTTTAGAAAAAATTTCTATTGCGTTTTTGCCCATTTAACCTATTTCATCCAGCATTATTTTTTCTGCAATTTTTTCCACAAGTTTGTTTTAATTATTGCAGCAATAGTAAATCATTTTCTATTACATATTCTTTATTAAAATCTTTTTAAAAAATTTCAACAAGTGAAAGAAATGGTTTTTAGCACTTTGTTTAAATCATAGATTTCACTTCTTTGCAAATTTTGAACCATATTTCTGATTTGCTCAATAGTTTTTCCCAAGCAAGCGCTTAGAAATCCATTTATTTCTTGTAAATTTTATGATATTTGCTTTTCTTTAAAAAATTATTTCAAAAGTCCATAGTTTTTGAATTATTTTTTGTTAAAGCATTTACATTTGAGAAAAAGCCTTATATTTTTTGCAAATTGAAATCGTCTTGTTTTTAATTTGTAATCAATCGTCCAACCAAGGCAAATTCTTTTTCAGTTAAATAATCACACTTGCACCCAATCTGCCACATTTTTAATTAACCGAGCCTTAAAATCTGCCTAAACTCAACAAACACTTTAACCCCACTTGGGGAACACTTAAAGAATCTTGTAGCTAGGTAGGATTGGGGGGATAGGTGTTCCAATAACACCCCTCAATTATATACATCTAAGACATAGTGGTTGACATTTAGGGTACCAAAAATCCCTTATTATTTGTTGACATGGTTTAACACCAATTTATTGGGAAGGCCTCTCCCTTAAGAGGGTTGAAGTAGCCAGACTGGTTTCGGAAGCCTGAGTGGAATACTGCTATCCATTCAGTAACCAAAGGATACCTTTCGCAGTTCTCGGTGTACCACCCTTACGGGAGTACAGTGGCGATAGAACCAAACTGTAGATTCACCCAACTGAATGTGTCATGAACAAGGTATCTCAGTGGCCAAACTTTTAGGATTGTCTACCCAGTATCCCTCCCGGTAGGGGGATATCTAGCCTTTGTTTCCACTACTCATATTGTCTGACTTGGATTTCATCACCTTGTAGAGGATATGTTTCGTTGAGTCATAATACCACTTCTAGTTAGGTGTTTGCATGCTCCATTACCTCCTTTTGGTCATAGAGTCTACCTTTTTTCTATTGGTAGGAACTGTTCGCATGTTGGTTTCCTGACCACATTTTTTTATTACTCCACTTACTATAGCACAGCTGTTATAGTCAGTGTTTTTGAGGTTGATTTTTGGCCTGAGTGCCATTTATTTTTTACGCTTCCCTCTTGCACACATGGTTGCATTAGGGATTTAGAGCTTTCCACTCACCACCACTTGGTAGTCTTTTGATAAAACTGTCACCATTGATTCCCTGAGACGTTCTCAGCGCTTCCGGGGAGATCCCCTGCAGTACGGTTCCCTTGACTCCAAACATCATCAGAATAGAGCCCTGTCATTCGATTCTGACGTGCCTCATTTCACATCAAATTCTGAGGCAGAATCCAAAAATCC